>CM062385.1:3000000-3587879 GCA_031310005.1 Dactylellina haptotyla | reverse complement strand
ACCCTAACCTAACTAACCTAACCTAACCTAACCTAACCTAACCTAACCTAACCTAACCTAACCCTAACCTAACCCTAACCTAAAACCTAACCTAACCCTAACCTAACCTAAAAAATTAAGTTTAATATTTATCAAAAATAAATATTATATATAGTTAGCCTCTTGTAAGATAATCTATAAGAACTTATATTTAATGAGTATAATAAAAATAACGATTATTATAGTTGGGATATGTATGGAGATTTTAAAACTTAGCTTAAAAAAGCCTTTAAAAATCCAAATTTAGCTGGAATAGTTAAAAAAAAATTACAAATGTTAAAATAAGTAAACCGATTTTTTTCCTTATATTATACTAAATTCAAAAAATTTATAAAAAAATTTAATTATGATGATGCAATATAAATAGCTTATTTATGTAATGGATTTTGTATAGAAATAAAAAAACTCCTAATTATTTGTGATAATTTGTTAGATGATGTTAATAATTTTATAATTTTTTGTTAAAAATTAAATAATAATTGAAAAATATTGAAAACTAAAAAGAAAACTAAAAAATTTTTGAATATATTAATCAAAAAAACAAATTAAAAATAAAATGATAAAAAAAATATTGGAATTTTTAGTAAATATAATTTAAATAATATTACTTAGGGGAATTAATATTATGGTCTAAAATTAATAAATTAGTTTATAAGGAGAATCTAAAAACAACTTAGTAAAAAAAAAAAAAATTAAAAAAGATTTTTGGATTTTTATATATATTATAGGGATAAGAGTTATAAAAAAAAAAAATACTACACTAAACAATACCTTAAAAAAAATTTATTTAATAAAATTGTTATTTTATAACCTCCTTTAAACAATATAGAGTTAAAAAAAATTATTTGTGGATTTGACCTTAGGCTTATTAGATGTTAAAATTTATAAGAAGTTTTTTATAAAGATATTTAATAATATAGATAATAAGTGGAATAAATGCTTAATGAATAAATTAAAGTAACTACTGTCAATAATAACGAAAGGTTGAAAAAAAAGGAAGATTAATTGTAAAAGATAATATATAAAAAATCAGAAAAATCTTATTATTTTACAAATTTTAAATATTTTAAAAAAACTAACAAATTTTTTTTATATTTTAGAATATATATTTTTGTTTAAATTTTAAAAAAATTAAAACCCTATTTAAATTATATATAAAAATTTTAGTTATTTTATACCTCCATTTTTAAAATTTTGTTCTTATTATTGCTTACTTAGATAGTAAAAATACCAAAATACATATGAGTTGGTAATTTACAATTAAAAATAATTTTCTACTATATATTAAAATAGTTTTTAAAATTGTAGAATATTTTAATGGTAAAAAAAAAACAATAAAAAAAATAATATAATTTATAATAAAAATCGGAAACCATAAAGAAACAATTAAAGTCAATATTATTAATATTATAAAAAATTTTAATTTAAAAAAATTATAATATAAAAAATATAATATTATTATTAATTAAAAAAAATTAGAAGTTAAACTTAATTATATATTAAAAATAATTATAATTAATATAAAAATTTTTAAAAAAATTATAAAGTAAGGTTTATCTATACAATTTATAAAATTAATAAAAATTAAAAACAAATAAATCTAAATAAAAAAATTATTAAAAAAATTATACAAATATTATTAAAATTTAAAAATTTAAAAAAAATATTTTTAAAATAAAAAAACAATATTTTCTTATTTTAATAAAAAAATAATATAAAAATTAAAATATTCAACAATGTTTAACCAATATAGAAAATAATAAAACTAATAAATAAAAAATACTAAAAAAATTTAAAAAAATAGATTTAAAAAAATCTTATAAAAGGATTTATTAAATAATTGAATAGCTTATAAAGGGCTCCAATATTATTCATATTAAAAAAAGATAGATTATTATAACTATATATAAATTAAAAAAAATTTAATATAATTATTATTAAAAATTACTATTTATTACTATAAATAAACAAAATATTAAATTAACTTAGAAAAGTTAAATATTTTATTAGGCTTAATATATATAACATATTTAATTAAATAAAAATTGTGGAAAAAAATAAAAAAAAAACAGCTTTCAAAACAAAATATAAATATTTCAAATTTTAAATAATACATTTTAGGTTAATTAATACTCTAGCAACCTTCTAAACATATATTAATAAAGTATTTAGACCCTACCTAAATAAATTCTATATAATATACTTAGATAATATATACATATATAATAATAATAAAAAAGAATACATTTAATATGTTAAAAAGATCTTAAAAGTTCTACAAAAAACTAATTTATATATTAAGCTATCTAAATACAAATTCTTCATAAAAAAAACTAAATTCTTAAAATACATTATTAGGAATAACAATATTAAAATAGATCTAACTAAAATATAAAATATATTAGATTAGGAAAAACTAAAAAAAAAATTAAGCGTAATTAAAGAAGTACAATCATTCCTAAAATTTACCAATTTCTATAAAAGGTTCATTAAAAACTATATATGGATAATAAAACCATTATATAATCTGATATAAAAAGATCATATATTTCATTAAGGATTATATAAAAAAAAAGTATTTAAAATATTTTAAAAAGCATTCACATTAAAACCAATATTTAAATATTGGGATCCTAAATTAGAAACTAAAATAAAAATTAATATATTTAATTATATTTACATAACAATACTATTTTAGAAATATAAAAATGGGTTATAATACTTAATAGCATATAAATTAAAAAAAATAATATTAATAAAATATAATTATAACATTTATAATAAAAAACTTTTAGTAGTTATATAAATACTCTAAAATTAAAAACAATATTTAATAAGTGTGTTTATTTAAATATATATATTAATAGATTATAAAAACTTTAAATATTTTATAATAAAATAAAAATTAAAATTACAATAAATAAGATAGATGGAATATATGTTTAAATTTAATTATAAAATCATTTTTATTTTAAAAAAATTAATATTAAAGTTGATGTATTAATAAGAAGGTTGAGAAACCTTTAAAAAACTAAAAAATAAAATTAAAATACTTATTTTATTAAAAAAAATTTAATAAATAGGTAATTTGATAATATAGAATGAATGAAAATAAGCCTATAAAAAAAATAAATATATATAAAGCATTTTGATTGTTTTAAAAAATAATAAAAAACAATATTTGAAAATAAAAATATTTAAGTATAAAGAAATTAATAAATAATTATATTATAATTTAAAAAAAAAAATTCTATAAAATGATAAAATTAGGGTTAAAATATTTTCATAATATTACAATTATCTAATTATCAAATATTTAAAATAAATAAAAATTTTGGAACTTATATAAAAAAAATATATTTGGAAAAAAATCCGGAAGGATATTAATAAATATATCAACAATTGTTATATATGTTATAGAATAAAATTATTATAAAACATATTATAAAAACTACTATATTTTTTATAAATCTTAGAAAAAAATTAGAATAATATATTTTTTAATTTTATTATAGGATTACTAAAAATAGATAAATATAATGTTATTTTAATAATCATATGTAGATTTTTAAAAATAATCTATTTATTATTTACTAATAAAAAATTAGATGTTAAAGGATTAGTTAAAATATTTTTATAAGATGTTTGGAAATTATATGGGTTATTAAAAGAAGTTATATCCAACTAAAATACTAATTTTTTAAATAAATTTTAAAATAAAGTTAATAAAAAACTAAAAATTTATTATAAATTAAGTATAGTATATTATTTATAAATAGATGGATAAATAAAATAAATTAATTTTATTATTGAATAATATTTTAAAATTTATATTAATTATTAGTAGGATAATTAGGTTAAATGGTTGTCATTTATAAAATATTGTTATAATAATAAGATATTAGATATTACAGGAATATCATTTTTTATAGTTAATTATGAATAGAATTTAAAAATAATAATTATTAATAAAGAAATATTAATACAAAATTAAAAAGTTTTCAATTTTATAGTTAAAATGATAGAATTATAAGAATTTATCAGAGTAAAAATTAATTATGCTATATAAATATAGTAGGAATAAGTAAATAAAAAAAGATGGCTTACAACTAGTTATAAAAAAGAAAACAAAGTATGGTTGGATATGTGTAATATTTTAATTACTAGATTTAACCTAAAATTAGTTAATAAAAATAAAGAACTATTTTAAATCTTTAAATTTATAAATAATAAAGTATATAAATTAGATTTTTCCCTTTCTATAAAAATCTACTTAATATTCTATATTAGTTTATTATAATAAATAAAAAATAATGGGTTTAAAAAATAAAATAAAAAAAAAAAACTTTTATTTATTATTATTAACTAAGATGGTAATGTACTATATAAAATTATAAAATTTATTGATTTTTGATAAAAAAATAATTAATTAAAATATTATATTTGTTGGAAAAATTATAATAAACCTACCTAAGAATTTGTTAAATATGTTCAATATATAGAATAATTTTTTCAAATTTTTTATAAAAAATATCCTAATAAACCAATCTTTAACAAATAAAAAATAATTTTAATTTAAGATATTAACAATAAATTAATTAATTAGGTTTATAAATGTAATCTTAAATAACCTATTTATCTAGTATATAGACCTACCCAACAATATTGAATTATTTACCTTATTTGATGTATAATTTTCAAATGGTTTAATAAACAAACCAATTAATATTTGTAAATTATAATAGATAATATTTTACCCAAAAACAACAAAATTTTCATTTTTTTATAAAACTAACACCTCCGTACTATTAATTTTTATTATTAACCCAAATTTCAGAAAAAACCTTTCAAAAATTTAAAATAGTATTTAATAAAATTTTAAATATGCTAAACTTTAATAAAAAATCTAAGAACTTAAGATAGTTTTGAAGAATAAAAAACTTTAGGAAATTAATAACAAATTAATAATTATATAGTAAAAAAATTTTTATGAGTATTAAAAATATTAAAAACAAAAAAAAACAAAAACATTGCTAATTTAATACAACTCCAAAAACAAATTAAAAAATCTAAAAAATTTAAAATTATTAAAAAAATTAAAATTGAAACCAATCTTAAAGATATTATAAAAAAATAATTATAAAGGATTTATACCTCTAAAAATTAATAAAAAATATTAACAATAAAAAGGGTTTAAAATAATCTTAAATATCAGATTAGAATATTAATAGAATGTTGATGTTAAAAAAAGGGATCTTATAACAAAGCTTAAATAATATAACGAATTATATTAAAAAATAATATAAATAAAAAAAGTTATAAAAATAATAATAAAAAATATTAATGTTCTTTTTTAAATCAATAAAAAAACATAAAAATAATATAAGGACAGAAATATTTAAAACAAAAAATTATTTTTAAACCAAAAAAAATAATTATATTATTTAAAATTATTTATTATCTTCTTTATTTAGAATTATTTATTATCTTCTTTATTTAGAATTATTTATTATTTTTTTTATTTAAAATCATTTATTATTTTCTTATCCAAAATTATTTATTATTCGCTTTTATTTATAAATATTTATATTTGTATTTTTGATATTATATAATTTAAAAAATCAAACAACAATTTAAATATTAATTTGAAATATATATACATAGAACTTAATAAAACCAAGTGGTATCTTATCTATCACCTTATTACCTTATGCCTATTATACCAATTCTTACATAATATTAAATTTAATAAAATAAGTAACTTTAATTAAATGATTTAGAAATTTGTTAATTCAAGGTAGATTATTATAATCTTTAATTATAATAATATTAAAGTTTTAGTAATCAATATAGATTTATAATTTTTTATTTTTTTTAAAAATGAAAAGGATTGGATGTTTTGTTGAAAATTTTAAAAAATAAATATATTTTTTTATAAATTTTTTTTAATATATTTTTTAAATATTTTAAATTCTTTTTTTATACAAATATAAATAAGTAGGAATTTAAAAATAATACTTTTTTATAATAATATTTTATAAATAAATTTATTAAATAATAATAATACATTTTTATTTTTAATTTTTTAAAAATTTTATTTAAAAATTTATTTTAAAATTTTAAAAATAAAATATCTTTAATAATTTCTTTAATAATTTTAATAATATTTTTAACTTTAAACCATATTCGTTTAAAAATATTAAATTTATTATAAAAATAATAATAAATTTTTATCAAAAAATATTTTATAAATTATAAATAAACTTTTTTAATTATTTATAAATAATTTATTGGATTTATTATAAATTTTATTAATAATTACAATAAATAAATTTAATTATCTTATTTTTAAAATTTATAATTAGATCATGGTTTTCTAACTAATTATATTTTAAAATAAAATTATTATTAATAAAATTAAAAATATTAATAATATATTTTTAAAATATTTATTAATAATAAGGGTGATGTTAATTTTATATTTAACTATTTTTAAAAAGCTTCCTCTAAAAATAATAATATTATAAATAATATTTTTAAATCATATTAAAAGATTGTATTTTTAATATATTTTTAAAATATATATAATTTTAGTTTCACTATCTGCAAAAATTTAAATAATATTTCTATTAATAATATAAAATATTTAAAAATATTATTTTTAATTTAATTAAAAATTTTATCAAATCCTTTCTTAATAAAATTAAAACTAAATAGTTTAACATATATCATTATTTAAAGTTTTTTAATTTAAAATATTATATTATTTAATATTATTAAATTTTATATTATCAATAATATTTTTACCTCTTCCCATTTTTAAAACTAAGTAGTATACTTATTATAATTAAAATATTTTATTAATAATTTTAAATATAAAATTTTAAATTTTTTATAATAAAATTATTATTTATAATTTAAATAATTTTTATAAATATATAATTTTAAAAATTTTTCTAATATATTATAAAAATAATATTAATCTATTCCTATATATAATTAATATAAACATATAAATTCTTATTATAAAAATAATAATTAAAAATTTTAACTTATAAAATTAATATTTTTTCCTTTTTTTCTATTTATAATATTAATTCCTAATATTATTTTGGTAGTACTATAATTTTTATATAAAATTAATATATTTTATAATCTTATATTAGTTTAATTCTATAATGATAAAATATTATAAAATATATAATTTATTGATAAAATTTATAAAAACTTTTCATTATTTTTCTATATATTTATAATTAAAAGTGATTATTTAGTTTATATAATTTTAATATATAAATTTAACTAAATCTATATTAAAATATTTATATAATTAATATTAATATATTTTATATAATTCTATATATTGATTAATAAATTAAGACCAACTTTTATTATTATCAATATAAAATATTAAATAATTATATCCTATAGGTCCAATACCAAATAAGGTAAATTATTTAAAACATTAATTTTTAATATTTAAATATAATATTTTTATAATTTTTATTAATTTTAATATTTAATCTTTAAAAATTTATTTAATTAAATATTTAATTTTCAACGAATGGGTAATATTATTAATTATTAAAAATTAATAAATCCTTCTTAAATTAATTTTTATTTAATAAATTAATAAAAAAATATTAGATAGTTTTATAATTTTTTTATAAATAAATTTTAAATTTATATTAATATATAGTTTTAAAATTTATTATAAATAAATTTTATTTTAAATCTTATATTCTTTTTAAAAATTATTAAAGGGATCTTATATAAATTGTAAATATATAATTTTTTTTAAAAAAGGATTCTTTTATTTAAAATAATATTTTTTTATAATAAGTTTAATATTATCTTTTTATTAAATATTTTTAGTTTTTGATTTTTAAAAAATATATATTTTAAATAAAATAATAAATAAAATAAAAATTTAAATTCTTTTTAAAATAATTAGGATTTAAGAGATGGTGAAATTGGTGTTAAAAAAATCTTTTTTATTAATTTAATAAAACATAATATTAAATTATCATTTTTTTTAAAATTTTTTTTTAAATTATTAATAATTATTTTTATATTTTTTAATATACTTATTATAGCTTTCTTAATTTTCCTCATAATTATATTATTTTTATAATATTTTTTAATTAACTATTCTAATATTCTTTAAATATTAATTAACTAAACAATTTTATTTAATATATTTTTCCTTATTATATTAGTAATATATTAATTTATTAAATTTTAATAAACAATTTCCTAATCATTAATTCTAATTTTAAATTTTTTAATTTTATGAAAAATAATTTAAAAATATTTTTCAAAATTTAATTATTTTTATTTTATTATTAATTATTTAATTTTTAATAATTATTTTAAAGGGCATATAAAAAATTATTTTAATTAAAAATAATTAATTTTAATTTATAAAAAATAATTTTTAAATTATAGGGTAGTTAATTTCTTAATTATTATTATAAGGTTTAAATTAATTATTTTATTAGTTTAGATAATTCCTTTGGGGTTAAAATCAATTATAATTATTATAATTTTAAAAATATTTATTTTATATTTTTAAAAATAATTATTATCAAATCTTATAATTAAATTTTTAATTATATAGTATTAAATCTTTAAATTATATATAATTATTTTAATAATTTCCTATTTTTATATTAATTTTAATTCTTTTTAATATAATAAATTAATTATTTTATTATATATCCAATTATAGAGTATAAATATTAATAATTTAAAAATATTCTTTAATAAATTTAATTTATTATAAATTTTAAATAATATAAAAATTTCTTTAATTTTATTTTAATATTTATAAAATTATTTGAATTCTTTGATAAAATATAAATAATTAATAAGAATTTAAATAATATAATTATTATTAATTTTTCATTTTTATTTTTTTATTTTTTTATATTATATAAGGTAGAAATTATAAATATAAAAATAATTTTAATAAAAATATAAAAAAATAAATTTTATCCTTATCATTTTTAAATTATTAATATTAAAAATAAAAAATAATAGTGGTTTATTAGATAAATTAATCAAATTTATATAATAAGTTATTAAATTTATTAAAATCTTTTTATTTTTATAACAAATAAAAAATTAAAATAAATTAACAAAATCTATTAAAAATTATTAAAATTATTAGAATATCCTCCATTATTATTATTAAAATTTTTATTAAAATTTTTAAATTTCAAAATTAGAAATTAATTTATAATAAAATTTATTCTTATTTAATATAAAATAAAAATAAATTTTATTTAATTTTAATTAAATCCTAAAGTAATTAATATAATTTTCCTTTAATTATATTAAATATACCTTATATATTTTTATAAATTTTAATAATTATTTAAATTATAATAATTATTTTTAAATTTTTTAAAATTTCTATAGTTATTTTTAAATTTTATAAATATTTATTATTATTTAGGATAATAATTTTAATTAGACTATTAATAATTTTACTAAATATATATAATTCTTTTTTATATTTATATAATAATATTAAAATAGATTTTATTATTAATAATTGAAACTTTATTTTTACTAAATAAATTAATTTTAAAATTAATAAAAATAAAAATAATATTTTTTTCTATTTTATAAATATAAAAATATTTAATTAATTTTATAAAATTTAATTTTTAATTTATTTATTTAAATATTATATAAATAAAAATAATTATTTTTTTATTTATAATTTTATTTTTAAAATTATAAAATCTTTTAAATTAAAAAATATTATTATATATATACTTTTCTTTAGCTAAGAAATAATTAATTAAAATATTATATTTTATATATTATTTAATATAACAATATAAATATATAATATTAAAATATATAAAATTCTTTTTTTATTTAAAATACTTAAATTTCTTAATAAAAAATATATATAAAATTATAAAATATTAAAAATAGCTTATTTAAAATATATAATAATAATAAAATAAAAATAATTAAATATATTAAATTATATTTAAGTTAATTAATAAAAATAAAAATATTTTATTAGTTTTAAAGATAATCTTATATATAAGAATAATTTAATATATTTATAATAAATTATAAATTATAGTGGATTATAATTTATAACCTATAATCTATAATAAATAATGATTTATAAAATATATTATACTATAATTTAAAATATTAAATAGGTAGGTAGGCTTTGTAATCAAACATATTAAAAATAATATATATTTATAAATATAAAGTGTGGTAGTAAAAATCAGAATAATATAGCACAAAGCAAGGTACAGGTATTTATATTGTTAAGACTCGTGGTCTGTGACAAAGAGTAATAATTGGAGAATTTTAATTTACAAAATTAATACTTCTTTTTTTTTTTTTTAATTCCTATAATATTAATATTGAGCATAATATTAAAAATATTAAAATTGTTTATATATAACCAATATATTTTATAGTCTTATATTAATTTAATTTTATAATAATAAAACATTATAAAATAAATAACTTATTAATAAAGTTGGTAAAAACTCCTTTACCATTTTTTTACATATTTGTAATTAAAAGTGATTATTTGGTTTATATAATTTTAATATATAAATTTAACAAAATTTATATTAAAATATCTACATAATCAACATTAATACATTCTATAAAATTTTATGCATTAATTAATAAATTAGAGCCAATTTTTATTATTATTAATATAAAATATTAGATAGTTATATCCTATAAGTCTAATACCAGATAAAGCGAGTTATTTAAGATATTGATTTTTTTAATATTTAAATATAATATTTATTTTTATAATTTTTATTAATCTTTTTAATATTTAGTTTTTAAAAATTCATTTTTTTTATTAATATATTTATATATTATTTAATTTAAAAAATAATTAATCATAGATTTTTTTTTTTTATTAATAATATAATTTATTTATATAATTATTATATTTTTCTTTAATTAAAGGGCTAATTAATATAAATATAAATTTTATAATCTAATTTTATGTAACTTTATAATATTTCTAAAAATAAATTTTAAATTTATAATAATATAAGGTTTTTAAAATCCATTATAAATAAATTTTATTTTAAATTTTATATTTTTTTTAAAAATTATTAAAAAAATTTTATATAAATTATAAGTATATAGCTTTTTTAAAAAAGGGATTCTTTTATTTAAAATGATATTCTTTAATAATAAATTTTTGTTACACTTCGTACGCTACCCAATGTAACAGTACAAATATACAATACTAAAATATACAAAACTCTCTTTCTATTTAAGATATTTAAATCTCTTAATAAAAAATATATATAGAATTATAAAATATTAAAGATAACTCACCTAGAATATATAATAATAATAAAATAAAAATAATTAAATATATTGAATTATATTTAAATTGATTGATAAAAATAATTACTTCATTAATTTTAACAATAATCTTATATACATAATTATAGTTTTTTAAATTTTAAAAATTCTAATTCTAAGGTTCTAATATTCTAAAATTCTAGATACTAAAGTTTTAAAATAATATATTATACCATAATTAAAAATACAAAATAGGTAGGTAAACTTTATAATTAAACATACTAAAAATAATATATATTTATAAATATAAATACGATAATAGAATTTAAAACAATATAACATAAAATAAGATATAAATATTTATATTATTAAAATTTATAGTTTGTAATATTATTTTTTTAAAATAAACTTTCCATATAAATAATTTTTCATAAAATCTAAAATTCTATATAAATAATAGTAACTAAATATAGAATAATAATATATTATCATTATTTTTATATAAAAATTTGATTTTATATATTATTAATTTCTATATTAAAGTTGGGTTTGTATAGAATAATAGTTTATATTATAATATAAAATTTATTTTTGGGTAAGTAATTATATAATTATATGTATATAAAAGTATAATAATTAAATTAAGGTAATAAAATAAAATTTAAACTATAAAATATTTTTATAAATATAAGTAATTAATATATTTCTAAAAATAATAAATACTGGTAGAACATTAAAAGAAATCTTATTATAAAAAAGTTTATGCTAGGGTATAGGATATTAAAAATAGAGGAAAAAAAGTAAATATTATATATAAATTCTATTAAAAAAATCAATATAATTATTGGGTGTATTTGGATTTTAATTCCAAATATGTAAAATACATTTGTCAAGGATGTTCCTATATTTTTATCAATTTTAATAAATTCTTCCTAATAATTCTTACTAACTATTATTAATATTAAATAATAAAATAAATTTATAAGAACATTAATTATAAAAAACATAATTTTTTTAAGTTTAAAAAATTTTAGGTAGAGTTATTAGTTAAAGTAGTTAAAGTTTCTGTTAGAATTGCATATTTTTATTATGAGGTTAAGGTATTGGATTAGTGTTTTAATATAGTGATGTGGGAAAAAAAGTTGGTAAATTAGGAGTAATCATCTTTCAAAAAAGAATTTTAGGTCAATTCTACTAATTTTAAAAATTTAAATAAGATAAATTTTAAATAATTATAATAAGAATTTATGGGTATAAATTAAAAAATTATAGGTTTTTAATATTAATTTTATTTTTTTAATTATCCTCATCCTTTTTTTATAAACTATATTATGTTTTTCTACTAAAAGTAAATTTGAATAATAGCAGGAGGTAGGTTGTATTCAAAAATCCATTTATTATCTTATAAATTATATAGTAGTAACTATTTAATTAAATATTTATTATTTTTATTGGGTCTATTAAGGATTTTTTTAAACTCATATTCTGTATAGTTTTTATATTCCAGTTCTTTATTTTTTGGATTTTTTTTTAAATCTGGAGAAACTAATTCTAAAAATAAAATATAAAAAAATCAGTAAATTTAAATAGGTTTTAAAATTTTAAATTCAAAAATATTATTATTAAATTTTTTAATAATAATAAAAAATCCATATTTTTAATAATTTAATTTTTTATTTTATTATTCTTTCCATTTAATATATTTAGTAAGTAAATATATTTTATTTCTTTTTTTTAAAAGAGGTATTTTTATATATCATTAATTATAATAATATAATATATATTTTATTATAAATTAAAAATTTTTTTATAAATTATTAATTTTTATATTTTTATATATTTTTATTTTTAAAATAATTTCTTTAAATATTATAAAAATAATATTGTAATAAAATTCTATTTTTAAATATTTTATAAAATATATATTTAATAAATAAATATTTAAATATATTATAAATAAATTTAAAATATAATAATAATTTAATCTAATTATTTTATACCATATTAAAAAACTTTTAACTATATTTTAATAATTTAAATAATTTATTCTATAATTTTATCTATTTAAATATATCCTTTACTAATAATATTAATTTTAATATTAATCTAATTTTTAACTAAATTTTAAAATTTATTAGTAAATAGTATATCTCTATTATAAATATATTTAAATTATAATTTATATTAATTAAAAATTTATTTATTATAAACTTATTTAAATTTAATTATAAACTATTTAAAATTTTATAATTTTAAAATTATTATTTTATTAAATTTATAAATAATAACTAAAACTTTATTATAAATAATATTTATAAGAGGTTTTAAAAAAGTATTCTTTATATAAAATTATATAAAATTATTTAAAATAATTTTAAAAATATATTATAAAATTATAATTTTCTATAAAATAAATATTAATTAAATTTATTTTGATAATATATATTACAAATTTTAATATATTATTTAATATATTATTATATTTAAAATTAAAAATAAGACTTAATTAAAAGTTTTTAAATATATTTAATTTTTAAATATTTATAAACTAACATATCATAATATTACTTAATAAATTATTGTTAAAATTTTTAATAAAAATATAAAAAAATTTTAAAAAAATAAATCCTTTTTTATTATAAAATAATTTAAAATATTAAAATCTTTTAATAATATTTTTTTATGATAAAATATTTATTATAATTTTATTTAAAATTTTTATAAATTAATTTTTAAAATATAAGAAATAAAATTAAAAACTTTATTAATTAAAATAATTATATATTACTTTTTTAAAGATAGTTCTTTTATTAGATTGGACTTTAATTATTAAATCAAATTATCAATTAATAATTCAAATTATCAATTAATAATATTAACTTTAAAATTTCTTTTATAATGTATAATTTTTTATATTATATTGATTAATAAATTCCTATTAGTAGATTTATTATTAGTTAAAATTTTTAAAAATAAAAATAAATAAAGTTTTTATAATCTAAATATATTATAAAAAATTTTTTATTTAAAAATATACTCCATATTTTACAAATTTAAATAATAACCATCATTTCTTTATTATAGATAGAGTATTGTAATTTAGTAGTATTAAATTTATAAGAAAGATAAGTAATGGGATATTATTTTTAAATTAATTATAATTAATATAGATAAATTTTTAATGTAATATTAAAAATATTTATTTCAATTTTAATAAATAAGTTAGAATTATATAATTTAAAAATAGGGGCTAAAAGGAATAATTTTTAAATATATTAAAAATATATATCTAATTAAAGATCATATTAAAATATATGTCAATTTTTATTAATTTTAAAAACAATTAATATATAATTATATTATTTAATAAATCATTAATAATAATTATAAAATTTTAAAAAGTTTAAATATTTTTAACATTTTAAAATTAAAACCATTTTTAAATTATATCAATTTTCTTAAGATCTATTTTAATTTTTTTAATTATAATAATAGTTTTAAAAATTTATATTTTATAATTTTAAATTCTATTTTTTTAATTTAATTTTAAAATTATATTTATTTAATACTTCAAAAATTATAATAATATATTATTAATATTCTTCAAAGTTTTTATTATAAATTAATATATTATTAAAATAAATAATATATATTTTATTAATATAATTTTTAATATATAATTTATAAAAATTTAAAAAATATTGGGATATTAATTAATTTTATAAATATAATTAAATATTTAAATAATTTATAGCAGTATTTAAATGCTATTTTTAAACATTTTTAAGATAATCCATAAATTATAATAAATAATTATTTAGTAAAGTAAATAGTTCTAATTAACTAATTTAAAATTTATCAATCTGGGGTAAATTATTATAATCTTTAATTATAATAGTATTAAAACTTTAATAATTAATATAAATTTATAATTTTCCATTTTTTTAAATAAAAAAATTAAATATTTTATAAAAATTTTAAAAATAGATATACTCTTTTTATAAATTTTTTAATATATTCCTAAATATTTTAAATTCTTTTTATATAAATATAAATAAATAAAAATTTTAATATAGTACCTTCTTATAATAATATTTTATAAATAAATTTATTAAATAATAATAATATATTTTCATTTTTAATTTTTTAAAAATTTAAATTTATTTAAATATTTATTTTAAGATTTTCTTAAATAATATATTTTTAAATATTATTTTAATAATTCTAATAATATTTTGGTTTTAAGTTATATTCATTTAAAAATATTAAATTTATTATAAAAATAATAATAAATTTTTATCAAAAAGTATTCCATAAGTTATAAATAAACTTTTTTAAATTATTTATAAATTATTTATTAAATTTATTATAAATTTTATTAGCAATTGTAGTAAATAAATTTAATTATTTTATTCTTAAAATTTATAATTAAGTTATAATCTTCCAATTAATTATAATTTAAAATAAAATTATCATTAGTAAAATTAAGGATATCAATAATCTATTTTTAAAATATTTATTAATAATGAGGGTAACATTAGTTTTATATTTAACTATTTTTAAAAACTTCCTTTAAAAATAATAATATTATATATAATATTTTTAAATTATATAAAAAGATTATATTTTTTAATATATTTTTCTAAAATATATATAATTTTTATTCTGTTATTTGTAAAAACTTATATAAAATTTCTATTAATAATATAAAATATTTAAAAATATTATTTTTTAATTTAATTAAAAATTCTATTAGGTTTTTTTTTAATAAAGTTAAAGCTAGATAATTTAATATATATTATTATTCAAAGCTTTTTTAATTTAAAGTATTATATTATTTAATATTATTAAGTTTTATATAATAGAAAATATTTCCCATTTTTTTCCATTCCTAAAAACTAGGTAATATGCTTATTATAATTAAGGTGTTTTATTGATAATTTTAAATATAGAGTCTTAAGTCTTTTTTGTAGTAAAATTATTATTTATAATTTAGGTAATTTTTACAGGTGTATGATTTTGGAAGTTTTTTTTAATATGTTATAAGAGTAATATTAGTTTATTTTTGTGTATAGTTGGTGTAGGCGTAAAGATTCTTACTATAGAAGTAATAGTTAGAAGGTTTTTGTAAGAATTGGTATAATAGGCACAAGGTAACAAGGTGACAGATAAGATGCCACTTGGTTTTACTAAGTTCTACGTATGTATATTTTAAACTAATACTTAAATTATTACTTAATTTCTTAAATTACATAATACCAAAAATACAAATATAAATATTTATAAGTAAAAACAAATAATAAATAATTCTAAACAAGGAAATAATAAATAATTCTAGATAAAAAAAATAACAAATAATTTTAGATAAAAAAAATAACAAATAATTCTAAACAAAAAAAATAATAAATAATTCTAAACAATATAATTATTTTTTTTAATTCAAAAATAATTTTTTATTTTAGACATTCTTATTTTTATATTATTTTTATATTTTTTTATTAATTTAAAAAAAAACATTAATATTTTCTACTACTATTTTTATAACTCCCCCTACTTATATTATTTCTTAATATAATTTATTATATTATTTAAATTTTATTATAAAATCCCCTTCTTTAACATCAACATCCCATCAATATTCTAATCTAATGTTTAAAATTATTTTAAACCCTTTTTATTATCAATATTTTTTACTAATTTTTAAAAACATAAGTCTTTTATAATTATTTTTTTATAATATCTTTAAAATTAATTCCAATTTCAATTTTTCTAATAATTTTAAATTTTTTGGATTTTCTAATTTATTCTCAAAATTATATTAAATTAACAATATTTTTGTTTTTTTCTATTTTTAATATTTTTAATACTCATAAAAATTTTTTTACTACATAGTTATTAATTTGTCGTTGATTTTTTAAAATCTTTTATTTTTTAAGGTTATTTTAAATTTCCAAATTTTTTACTAAAACTTAATATATTTAAAATCTTATTAAATATTATTCTAAATCTCTAAAAAATTTTCTCCAAAATTTAAATCAATAATAAAAATTAATGGTACAAAAATGTTAATTTTATAAAAAAATAAAAATTCTATTATTTTTAAATAAAATATTGTTTATTATAATTTATAGATATTAATTAATTCGCTTATTAAACTATTTGGAAATTATACATTGAACAAAGTAAATAATTTAATATTGTTAGATAAGTCTATGTACTAAATAAATAGGTTATTTAAAATTACATTTATAAACCTAATTAATTAATCTATTACTAATATTTTAAATTAAAATTATTCCTCATTTACTAAAAGTTAATTTATTAAAATATTTTTTATAAAAAATTTAAAAAAATTGTTCCATATATTAAATATATTTAGTAAATTTTTAGATAGGTTTATTATAGTTTTTCTAATAGATATAATATTCTAATTAATTATTTTTTTATTAAAAATCAATGAATTTTATAACTTTATATAATATGTTGTTATTTTAGTTAGTAGTAATAGGCGGAAACCTTTCTTCTTTATTTTATTTTTTAAACCCATTATTTTTTATTTATTATAATAAATTAATATAAAATATTAGGTAAATTCTTATAAAAAAAAAAAAATCCAATTTATATATTTTATTATTTATAGATTTAAAAATTTAAAATAATTTTTTATTTTTATTAACTAGTTTTAGACTAAATTTGGTAACCAAAATATTACATATATTTAGTTATATTTCGTTTTCTTTTTTATAGTTAATTATAAACCATTTTTTTTTATTTATTTATTTTTATTATATTTATATAGTATGATTAATTTTTGTTTTAATAAATTCTTATAATTCTATCATTTTAATTATAAAGTTAAAAGTTTCCTAATTCCATATTAATATTTCTTTATTAATAGTTATTGTTTTTAAATTTTATTTGTAATTAATTATAAAAAATAATATTCCTATAGTATCTGATATTTTATTATTATAACAATATTTTATAAATGGTAATTATTTAACCTAATCGTCTTATTAATAATTAATGTAAATTCTAAGGTATTGTTTGATAATAAAATTAATTTGTTTTATTTACTTATTTATTTATAAATAATATATTGTACTTGGTTTATAGTAAATTTTTAGTTTTTTATTAATTTTATTTTAAAATTTATTTAGGAAGTTAATATTTTAATTGGATATAGTTTTTTTTAATAATTTGTGTAATTTTTAGATATTTCATAAAAATATTTTAACTAATTTTTTAACATTTAACTTTTTATTGGTGGGTGATAGGTGGATTATTTTTAAAAATTTGTATATAATTATTAAAATAGTATTGTATTTATTTATTTTTGGTAGTTTTATAATAAGGTTAAAAAATATGCTATTCTAGTTCCTTTCTGAAATTTATAAAAAATGTAGTAATCCTTATAATATATTTTATGATAATTTTATTTTATAGTATATATGGCAATTATCGATGTATTTATTAATATTCTTTTAAATCCCTTTCCAAATATATTTTTTTTATATAAATTCTAAAATTTTTATTTATTTTAGATATCCAACAATTGGATGATCATGGTGTTACAAAAATATTTCGGTTTTAATTTTATTATTTTATAGAATTTTTTTTTTTAAATTATAATATAATTATCCATTAATTTTTTTATACTTAAATATTTTTACTTCCAAATATCATTTTTCATTATTTTTTAAAACAATCAAAATATTTTATATATATTTGTTTTTTTTACAAACTTATTCTTATTTATTCTATATTATTAAGTTATTTATTTATTAAATTTTTTTTAATAAAATAAATACCTTAATTCTATTTTTTAGTTTTTTATTTCCCTTTCCCTAAGAAAGATCTCTCGATTTTCTTATTAGTACATTAATTTTAATATTAATTTTTTTTAAAATAAAAATAATTTTATAATCAAATTTAAACATATATTCTATTTATCTTATTTATTATAATCTTAATTTCTATTTTATCATAAAATATTTAAAATTTTTATAATCTATTAATATATATATTTAAATGAATATATTTATTAAATATCATTTTTAATTTTAGAGTACTTATACGACTATTAGAAATTCTTTATTATAAATATTATAATTATATTTTATTAATATTATTTTTTTTAATTTATATACTACCGAGTACTACAACCTATTTTTATATTTTTAAAATAATATTACTATGCAAACGTAATCAAATATATTAGTTTTTATTTTGGTTTCCAATTTAGGATTTTAATATTTAAATATTAATTTTAATATAAACACTTTTTAGAATATTTTAAATATTTTTTTTTTATATAATCCTTAATAAAACATACAATCTTTTCATATTAAATTATATAATAATTTTATTATTTACGCATAGTCCTTAATAAATTTTTTATAGAAATTAGTAAATTTTAAAAATAATTGTATTTTTTTAACTACGCCTGGTTTTTTTTTTAATTCTTTCCAATCTAATATATCTTATATTTTAACTAAATTTATTTTAATATTATTATTTTTAATAATATATCCTAAGAATTTAATTTTTTTTGTAAAAAATTTATATTTAAATAATTTAACATATAGATTAATTTTTTATAGAACTTTCAAAATCTTTCTAATGTATTGAATGTATTCTTCTCTATTATCACTATATATGTATATATCATTTAAATATATTATATAGAATTTATTTAGGTAGGGTCTGAGTACTTTATTAATATATGTTTGGAAGGTCGCCAGAGTATTGGTTAGTCCAAAATATATTATTTAAAATTTAAAATATCTATATTTTATTCCAAAAATTATTTTCTTTTTATTTTTTTTTACAATTCTTATTTAATTAAATATATTGTATATATCAAACCTAATAAAGTATTTGGCTTTTTTAAGTTGGTTTAATATTTTGTTTATTTGTAATAGCAAACAACAATTTTTAATAATAATTATGTTAAGTTTTTTTTAATTTATATATAATTGTAGTAATCCATCTTTTTTTAATATAAATAATATTAAAGTTTTCCATAAGCTATTTAATTATTTAATAAATCCTTTTATAAAATTTTCCTAAATCTATTTTCTTAGATTTTCTTAATATTTTTTATTTATTGGTTTTATTATTTCCCATATTAATTAAACATTGTTAAGTATCTTAATTTTTATATCGTTTTTTTGTTAAGATAGGAGGGTATCATTTTTTTATTTTAAAAATATTTTTTTTAAATTTTTAAATTTTGATAATATTTATATAATTTTTTTAATAATTTTTTTATTTAAATTTATTTATTTCCAATTTTTACTAATTTCATAAATCGTATAAACAAACTTTTACTTCATAATTTTTTTAAAGGTTTTTACACTAATTATAATTATTTTTAATACATAATTAAGTTTAACTTCTAACTTTTCTTAATTAATAATAATATTATATTTTTTATACCATGATTTTTTTAGATTAAAATTTTTTATAATATTAACAATATTAACTTTAATCATTTCTTCATAATTTCCAATTTTCATTATAAATTATATTATTTCCTTTACTATTTTTTTTTTATTATTAAAATATTTTATAGTTTCAAAAACTATTTTAATATATAATGGAAAATCATTTTTAATTGTAAATTGTTGGTTCATATGTATTTTGATATCTCCGTTATCTAAGTAGGCGGTGGTAAGGACAGGATTTTGGAGGCAAAAGTATAAAGTAATTGGGATTTTTATATATGGTTTAAATGGGGTTTCAATTTCTTTAAGATTTAAATAAAAATATATATTTTAAAATATAAAAAAAATTTATTAGTTTTTTTGGGATATCTAAAATTTACAAAGTAATAAAATTTTCCCAATTTTCCATATATTATTTTTTATGGTTAGTTTTTTTCTTTTTCTGATTTTTTATTGTTGTCGATGGTAGCTGCTCTGATTTGTTTATTGAGTATTTGTTCCACTTATTATCTATATTATTGGACATTTTTATAAAAAACTTTTTATAAATTTTAACACCTAGTAAGCCTAAAATTGGGTTTATAAATAATTTTTTTTGGCTTTGTATTGTTTAAAGGAGGTTGTGAGATAGTAATTTTGTTAGATAGGTTTTTTTTAAGGTATTGTTTAGCATAATATCCTTTTTTTTTACGACCCTTATTTTTATAATATATGTAGAGATTTAGGAACCTTCTTCAATCTTTTTTTTTTTTGCTAAATTATTCTTGGATTCTCCCTATAAACTAATTTATTAATCCTAAGTTATAGTATTGATTCCTTTAAATAATATTATTTAAATTATATTTACTAAAAATTCCAATATTCTTTTTATTATTTTATCTTTAATTTGTTTTTTTGATTGATATATTTAAAAACCCCCTAATTTTTTTTTTAGCTTTTAATATTCTCCAATTATTATTTAATCTTTGGTAAAAAATTATAAAATCATCAACATTATTTGGCAGATTATCGCAAATAATTAGGAATTCTTCTATTTCTATACAAAATTTATTATGTAGATAAGTTACTTATACCATATTATTATAATTAAATTTTCCTATAAATCTTCTAAATTTAATATAATACAAGGAAAAAAATCAATTTACTTATCTTAGCACTCATAATTTTTTTTCAGTTATTCCAATTGGGTTTGGATCTTTAAAAACTTTTTTAAGTTAAATTCTAAAATCTTTATACATATTTTAACTATAATAATTATTATTTTTATTATACTTATTAAATACAAATTCTTATAAATTATTTTATAAGAGGCTGACTGTATATGATATTCATTTTTAATAAATATTAAATTTGATTTTTTTTTTTTTAAACTTATTATTGAAAATGTTGAAAAAATTTATAAGCTGGTGAGGTTTAATTTTGTTAAAAGTGTTTGGGTCCAAGAATTTAATTTTATCAGTAGATATTACTGGGGGTGTACTAGATATTTTCATTTAATTAAAAATAGTAAGCAGCACCTTTATTTGTTTGGAGGTAAACCCTAGAATAACAATTGATTCAACTATCTTAAAAAATTCTTTTGGTGTATCTTTTATTCCAATAGACATCTTATAATGTCAAATTATTAAAATTACAAAGCAACAAAATATAAAAATTAATATAATAAACATAAGATAACAAAATAACAGATAAGATGCCATTTAATTTTACTAAATTCTGCGTATATATGTTTCAAACTAATACTTAAATTGTTGCTTGATTTCTTAAGTTACATGATGCCGAAAGTACAGGTATAAATACTTATGAGTGGAAGCGAATAACAAGTGATTCTGGACAAGGAAATAACTATTCTTCCTGGTTCGGAGATAATTCTTCGTTCTAGACATTCCCGTCCTTGTGTTGTTCTTGTGTCTTTTCATCGATCCAAAGGAGGGCGTTAATATTTCCTACTACCATTCTCATAGCTCCCCCTGCTTATATTATTTCTTGGTATAGTTTGTTATGTTGTTTGAGCTTTGTTACAGTTTTAATTTATAAAGTTAATATTTCCTTCCTTCTTTTTTTATTTTTGTAATATTAATTCCTAATATTATTTTAGTAATATTGTGATTCTCTGTATAAGATTAATATATTTCATAATCTTATGCTAGTTTAATTCCATAATAATAAAATATTGCAAAATAAGTAGTTTGTTGATAAGGTTTATAAGGGCTTTTTTGTTGCTTTTCTATATATTTATAATTAAAAGCAATTATTTGATTTGTATAATTTTAACATATAAATTTGGCTAAATCTATATTAAAATATCTATATAATCAATATCGATATATTTTATAAAGTTTTGTGTATTGATTGATAAACTAAAGCCAGTTCCTATTATTATTAGTATAAAGGACTAGGTAGCCATATCCTGTAGATCTAATACCAGGTAGGGTAAGTTATCTAATATACTAATTTTTTTAACATATAAATATAATATTTATTTTCATAATTTCCATTAATCTTTCTAACATCCAATCTTCGAAAGTTCGTTCTTTTTGTTAATACGTTTATATATCATTTAATTTAAAAAATAATTAATCATAGATTTTTTTTTTTTATTAATAGTATAGTTCATTTATCTAATTATTATATTTTTTTTTAATTAAAGGGCCAATTAGTATAAATATAAATTTGGTAATCTAATTTTACATAGTTTTACAATATTTTTAAAAATAAATTTTAAATTTATAATAATATAAGATTTTCAAAATCTATTATAAATAAGTCTTTTTTTAAATTTTATATTCTTTTTATAAATTATTTAAAAAATTTTAAATAAATTATAAATGTATAATTTTTTTTAAAAAAGGGTTTTCTTATTTAAAATAATATTTTTTTATAATAAATCTAATATTATTCTTTTATTAAATATCTTCAACTTTTAATTTTTAAAAATATATATTTTAAATAAAATAATAAATAAAATAAAAGTTCAAATTCTTTCTAATACAATTAAAATTTGGAAATAACTAAATTAATATTAAAAATATTTTCTTTATTAATTTAATAAAATATAATATTAAATTAATATTTTTCTAAAATTTTTTTTAAATTATTAATAGTTATTTTCATATTTTTAATATATTTATTATAACTTTTTAATTTTTTTATAATTATATTATTCTTATAATATTTTTAATTAGCTATTTTAATATTTTTTAGTGTTGATTAAATAATTTCATTTAATATATTTTTTTATTATATTAATAATATATAAATTTATTAAATTTTAAAAACAATTTCTAATTATTAATTTTAATTTTAAATTTTCCTAATTTTATAAAAAATAGTTTAAAAATATTTTTAAAATCCAATTATTTCCGTTTCATTATTATTAATTATTTAATCTTTAATAATTATTTTAAAAGATATGTAAAAAATTATTTTAATTTTAAAATAATTAATTTTAATTTATAAAAAAGTGATTTCTTAAATTATAAAATAATTAATTTCTTAATTATTATTATAAAGTCTAAATTGATTATTTTATTGATTTAGGCAATTCCTTTGGAGATTAGAGAATTAATTATAGTTATTATAATTTTACAAAATATTTATTTTATATTTTTAAAAATAATTATTGTTAAATTTTATAATCAAATTTTTAATTGTGTGATATTAAATTTTTAAATTATATATAATTATTTTAATAATTTCTTATCTTTATATAAGTTTCAATCTTTCTTTAATATAATAAATCAATTATTCTATTATATATTTAATTATAAAAGTATAAATATTAATGATTTGGAAATATTTTCTAATAAATTTAATTTATTATAAATTTTAAATAATATAAAAGGCTTTTTAATCTTATTTTAATATTTATAAAATTATTTAAATTTTTAATAAAATATAAATAATTAATAAAAATTTAAATAATATAGTCATTATTAACTTTCCATTTTTATTTTTTTATTTTTATATTACATAAGATAGAAATTATAAATATAAAAATAATTTTAATAAAAATATAAAAAAAACAGATTTTATCTTTATCATTTTTAAATTATTAATATTAAAAATAAAAGATAGTAATAATTTGTTAGATAAATTAATTAAATTTATATAATAAATTATCAAATTTATTAAAATCTAGTATTTTTACTTTCTTATAATAGGTAGAGAGTTGGAATAGATTAGTAAAATTTGTTAAAAAATTATTAAAGTTATTAGGATATCCTCTATTATTATTATTGAAATTTTTATCAAAATTTTCTAAATTTTTAAGATTAAAAACTAATTTATAATAAAATCTATTTTTATTTGGTATAAAATAAGAATAAATTTTATTTAATTCTTACTAAATCCTAAAACTATAAATATTATTTTTCCTTTAATTATTTTAGGTATATTTTATATATTTTTATAAATTTTAATAGTTATTTAAATTATAATAACCATTTTTTAAATTTTTTAAAATTTTTATAATTATTTTTAAATTTTATAAATATTTATTATTATCTGGGATAATAATTTCTATTAAATTATCAATAGTTTCACTAAATATATATAATTTTTCTTTTTATATTTATATGGTAGTGTTAAGATAGATTTTATTATTAATAATCAAAATTTTATTTTTATTTTTAAATAGATCTATTTTAAGGATTAATAGGGGTAAGGGTGATATTTCTTTTTTTTATTTTTATAAATATAGGAGTGTTTAATTGATTTTATAAGATTTAATTTTTAATTTATTTATCTAAATATTATATAAATAAGAATAATTATTTTCTTCGTCTATAATCTTATTTTCTAAAATTATAAAATCTTTTAAATTAAAAAATGTTATCATATATATACTTCTTTTTAACTAAAAGATGATTAATCAAAGTATTACACTTTATACACTATTTAATATAACAATATAAATATGTAATATTGAGATATGCAAAACTCTCTTTTTATTTAGAATATTTAAATCTCTTAATAAAAAGTATATATAGAATTACAAAATATTAAAGATAGCTCACCTAAAATATGTAATAATAATAGAGTAAAAATAATTAAATATACTAAATTATATTTAAATTGACCAATGAAGATAACTACTTCATTAATCCTAATAATAGTCTTATATACATAATTATGGCTTCTTAAGTTCTAAAGGTTCTAATTCTAGGGTTCTAGTGTTCTAAAGTTCTAAATATTAAAATTCTAAAATAATATATTATGTTGCAATTAAAGATATGAAACAGGTAGGTAAGCTTCATAATTAAATATACTAGGAGTAATATATGTCTATAAATACAAGTGCGGCAGTAGAACTCAGAACAGTATAGCGCAAAGCAAGGTACAGGTATTTATACTGTCAAGACCCGTGGTCTGTGACAATTTTATTTTAATTTCTTTTTTTTATTATTAAGTTTTTTTTATTTCTAATTTTTAAAAAATATATATTTTAAATAAAGTAATAAAAGAAATAAAAATTTAAATTTTTTTTAACACAACTAGGATTTAAAATACAATGAGATTAACACTAAAAAAATTTTCTTTATTAACTTAATAAAAAATAACATTAAATTACTATTTTTTTTAAAATTCTTTTTTAAATTACTAATAATTATTTTTATATTCTTTAATATATTTATTATAATTTTTTTAATATTTTTTATAATTATATTATTTTTATAATATCTTTTAATTAATTATTCAAATATTTTTTAATTACTAATTAATTAAATAATTTCATTTAATATATTCTTTTTATTACATTAATAATATACCAATTTATTAAATTTCAAAAATAATTTTTAATTATTAATTTTAATTTTAAATTTTTCCTAATTTTATAGAAAATAGTTCAAAAATATTTTTAAAATTTAATTATTTTATTTTATTATTATTAATTATTTAATTTTTAATAATTATTCTAAGAAATATATAAAAATTATTTTAATTTTAAAATAATTAATTTTAATTTATTATAAAATAATTTCTAAAATTATAAAAATTAATTTTCTTAATTATTATTATAAAATCCAGATTAATTATTCCATTAATTTAAACAATTTTCTTAAAGATTAAAAAATTAATTATAATTATTATAATTTTATAAAGTATTTGTTTTATATTTATAAAAATAATTATTATTAAGTTTTATAATCAAATCTTTAATTATATAATATTAAATTTTTAAATTATATATAATTATTTTAATAATTTTTATTTTTATATAAATTTTAATTTTTCTTTAATATAATAAATCAATTATTTTACTATATATCTAACTATAGAGGTATAAGTATTAATAATTTAAAAATATTTTTAATAAATTTAATTTATCATAAATTTTAAATAATATAAAGGGCTTTTTAATTTTATTTTAATATTTATAGAGTTGTTTAAATCCTTTAATAAAATATAAATAATTAATAAAAATTTAAAATAATATATTATTAACTTTCCATTTTTATTTTTCCTATTTTCTTCGTATTACATAAGATAGAAGTTGTAAATATAAAAATAATTTTTATAAAAAATATAAAAAAAAATTTTATTTTTATCATTTTTAAATTATTAATATTAAAAATAAAAGATAATAGTAATTTATTAGGTAAATTGATTAAATTTATATAATAAGTTATTAAATTTATTAAAATTTAATATTTTTATTTTCTTATATTAAATAATAAATTAAAGTAAATTAATAAAATTTATTATAAAATTATTAAAATTATTAAAATATTTTCCATTATTATTATTAAAATTTTTATTAAAATTTTTAAATTTCCAAAATTAGAATTTAACTTATAATAAGATTTATTCTTATTTAGTATAAAATAAGAATAAATCTTATTTAGTTTTTACTAGATTTTAAAATAATTAATATAATTTTTCTTTAATTATATTAAATATATTTTATATATTTTTATAAATTTTAATAATTATTTAAATTATAATAATTATTTTTAAATTTTTAAAATTTTTATAACTATTTTTAAATTTTATAAATATTTATTATTATTTAAAATAATAATTGTAATTGGTTATTAATAGTGTTATTAATTATATACAATTCTTTTCTTATACTTGTGTAATAGTGTTGAGATAAATCTTATTATTAATAATAAAAATTTTATTTTTATTTTTAAATAAATTAACATTTAGTGTTAGTGGGGGTAAAAATAATACTTTTCTCTTTTACTTATATAAATAATTTTTTATTTAATTAATTTAGTAAGTAATAAATTTAAATTTATATAATTATATATTATAAAGATAAACAACCTCTCCTTTATTATCCATGGTTTTATATTCTAATATAATAAAGTTTTTAAATTAAAAGATACTATTATACATATACTTCTTCTTAGTTAAAAAATAATTAATTAAAATATTATATTTTATATATTATTTAATATAATAATATAAATATATAATACTAAAATATATAAAACTTTCTTTCTATTTAAAATACCTAGATTTCTTAATAAAAAATATATATAAAATTATAAAATATCGAAAATAACTTACCTAAAATATATAACAATAATAAAATAAAAATAATTAAATATACTAAATTATATTTAAATTAATTAATAAAGATAATAATTTATTTTATTAATTTTAACAATAATTTTATATATATAATTATAGTTTTCTTAATTCTAAAAATTCTAATCCTAAAATTTTAATATTTTAAAATTTTAAATATTAGAATTTTAGAATAATATATTATACTATAATTAAAAATATAAAACAAATAAATAAACTTCTCAAGCAAATATATTAAAAATAATATATATCTGTGAATATAAAGTATAGCAATAGAATTTAAAACAGTGCAATACAAAGCAAGATACAGGTATTTATGTTGTCACAACTTGTGGTCTGTGATAATTTTTAAAAATTTATTTAATCAAACATTTAATTTTTGACAAATAAATAATATTATTAATTATTAAAAAATTAATAAATCCTTCTTAGGTTAATTCCTTATTTAATAAATTAATGAGAAAGTGTTGAGTGGCTTTACAATTTTTTTATAAATAAATTTTAAGTTTATATTAACATGTAATTTTTAAAATCTATTATAAATAAGTTTTATTTTAAATTTTATATTTTTTTTAAAAATTATTAAAAAATTTTTATATAAATTATAGGTGTATAGCTTCTTTTAAGAGAGGATTTTTTTATTTAAAATAATATTTTTTTATAATAGATTTAATATTATTTTTTTATTGAATATTTTTAGCTTTTGATTTTTAAGAAATGTATATTTTAGATAAAGTAATAAGTAGAGTAGGAGTTTAAATTCTTTTTAAAGTAGCTAAAACTTAAAAAATAATAAAATCAATATTAAAAGAATTTTTTTTATTGATTTAATAGAATATAACATTAAATTATTATTCTTTTTAAGGTTTTTTTAAATTGTTAATAATTATTTTTATATTTTTAGTATATTTATTATAATTTTTAATATTTTTATAATTATATTGTTTTTATAATATTTTTAATTAATTATTTAAATATTTTTGATTATTAATTAATTAAATAATTTTGCTTAATGTATTTTTCTTTATTATATTAATAATATATTGGTTTATTAGATTTTAAAAATGATTTTCTAATTATTAATTTTAATTTATTTTTTTTTCCTAATTTTATAAAAATAATCCAAAAATATTTTTTAAAATTTAATTATTTTTATTTTATTATTATTAATTATTTGGTTTTAATAATAATTTTAAAATATATAGTAGATTATTTTAATTTTAAAATAATTAATTTTAATTTATTATAGAGTAATTTTTAAAATTATAGAATAATTAATTTCTTAACTATTATTATAAAATTTAAATTAATTATTTTATTAATTTAAATAATTTTTAAAAGATTAGAAAATTAATTATAATTATTATAATTTTAAGAGGTATTTACTTTATATTTTTAAAAATAATTATTATTAAATTTTATAATTAAATTTTTAATTATATAATATTAAATTTTTAAATTATATATAATTATTTTAATAATTTCTTATTTTTATATAGATTTTAATTTTTTTAATATAATGGATTAGTTATTTTATTATATACCTAGCTATAAAAGCATAAATATCAATAATCTAAAAATATTTTTAAACAAATTTAATTTATTATAAATTTTAAATAATATAAAAGTTTTTTAATCTTATTTTAATATTTATAAAATTATTTAAATCTTTTAATAAAATATAAATAATTAATAAAAATTTAAATAATATGATTATTATTAGTTTTTATTTTTATTTTTTTATTTTTTTATATTATATAAGATAAAAATTGTAAATATAAAAATAATTTTAATAAAAATATAAAAAAAAATTTTTATCTTTATTATTTTTAAACTATTAATATTAAAAATAAAAGATAATAATAATTTATTAAATAAATTGATTAAATTTATGTGGTAAGTTGTTAAATTTATTAGGTTTAATATTTTTACTTTTTATAATAAATAGAGAATTAGAGTAGATTAATAAAATTTATTAAAAATTATTAAAATTATTAAAATATTTTTATTATCATTATTAAGATTTTTATTAAAATTTTCTAAATTTTTAAAATTAGAAATTAACTTATAATGGAATTTATTCTTAAATGAAAACAAATCTTATTTAATTTTTAATTAAATTTTAAAATAATAAATATTATTTTTTTAATTATTTTAAGTACATCTTATACATCTTTATAAACTTTAATAACTATCTAAATTATAATAACCATTTTTTAAATTTTTTAAAATTTCTATAACTATTTTTAAATTTTATAAATATCTATTATTATTTAAAATAATAATTTTAATTAAACTATTAATAACTTTATTAAATATATACAATTTTTCTTCCTACACTTATATAACAATATTAAAATAAATTTTATTATTAATAATTAAAATTTTATTTTTATTTTAAATAAATCAATTTTAAAAATTAATAAAAGTAAAATAATACTTCTTTTTTATCTTTATAAATATAAAAATATTTAATTAATTTTATAAAATTTAATTTTCAATTTATTTATTTAAATATTATATAAATAAAAACAATCACCTTCTTTATTTATAATTTTATTTTCTAAAATTATAAAATCTTTTAATTAAAAATATTATTATATATACTTCTTTTAATTAAAAATAATTAATTAAAATATTACACTTCATACATTATTTAATATAATAATATAAATATATAATATTAAGATATACAAAACTCTTTTTTTACTTAAAATACTTAAATCTTTTAATAAAAAATATATATAAAATTATAAGATATCGAAGATAACTCACCTAAAATATATAATAATAATAAAATAAAAATAACTAAATATACTAAATTATATTTAAATTAATTAATAAAAATAGAAATACTTCATTAATTCTAACAATAATCTTATATATATAAGTATTATAGAATATTTTTAAAAATTCATTCTTTTTATATATTTATATAAATAAAATATATAAATAAACGAATTTCTAAAAATTCTTATATTATTTATCTAAACCAAAAAACAAGTAAGTAAACATTTATATTATACCATAGTATAATATTTTAAACAAATATATAAACTTTCACAAACAAATATACTAAGAATAATATATATTTGTGAATACAAAGTGCGGCAATAGAACTTAAAACAATGTAGTACAAAGCAAGGTACAGGTATTTGTACTGTCAAAACTTGTGGTCTGTGACATTTTAATTTAAAAATTAAATAATTTAATATTAAAATATTTTTTTTTTAAAATATTATTAAATATTATTTACCCTAAATATAACTTATCACCCTAAATATAACAAATTTCTAAATAGGAAATTTAAACGATTAATATCTAATCTTAAAATTAATACATAAAATTAATATAAAGAAAGTGGCTAAAACTCATTTAAATTTATATAGTGTTCAGCAGAACCAGTGCCTGGTTCCACTGACCTATAATTGTTAGGCATGCTGGGAGCGGGCAAGACAATCCTAATATCTATTATTATTTAAGATCTCTATGCTAAGTTCAAAAACGATTCAACTATTGGTATCACATACTTATACTGCAACTACAAAAGGCAGCATGAGCAAAGCCAGGAGTATCACCCTAATATCAACTTTATTTTGTAAAATATTTATTTCTGAACTAACTACCAAAAAAATTTTCTTTATTCAAAAGGGCTACTAATTTTATTGATCAATTCGAAATGTAAGGTAGCATACAAAAACTGTTGGACTCTTTGGCTCCACATCGCCGCATCTTAAATTTAAAATTCTTGTTTATCTAGGAAAGACAATTAAAACGCCCAACTATTAACTGGCTCCAAATGGTCTGAGGGACGCAACACCTGCACAACGGGCTCCAAACACGTCAAGTAACTCTACATGGACCTTTATTTACGAGGTGGTCCTAATATACTGACTAAAAAACAAGGATGCAGCCATTGGGTTAGTGAACTCCAAGATCGCGTATGATTCTGTGCTGTTAGGTCGCCGCTCCGAAGATACTTGCACCATAACAGGACCTGCAAATTGCCCTAGACGCACTTGTATCTGGCCTCGTATCTGGTCTCGTTGCTGGGCTGTTAGTTGGCCTTGTAATTGGTTCTCTAGCTGTACAATTGGCTGCGCCCAAGCTGTCAATTGCTGGTACCAATTCGCAAGAGCGTTTCTGAAATTATTTGTTTGCGTAACCGCGTGGCCATCGCGTGCCGTAACTTGCACTTGAGTGCCAGTTTGGTTTCCTCGTATTGCAGTCCAACGAGGCCAGTTAATTTGATTATTATTGCCAACAAATCCTCGAATTACATCCCAGAGCTTTTGGTTTAGTTTCGCCACATTAATGAGATGGTCTCGCGTGTCGGTCGGAAGATTTGCCGTCGCCGCTTGTGCGCTTTGCAGCGCAGCCGCAAAGTTCGCGTGCTGTTGCTGCGGGGGGTGTTGTTGTTGGTATTGGTTTATAGCGTTTAGCAGGGTTGCCAATGTCGCCCCCTGCTGTAGCTGCTGTTGCGGCTGCACTATTGGCTGCAGCGTTATTAGCGCATTCTGCAGCTGAATTGTAGAGTCCAATAAGTTATCCGATGCGTTTCGTGCCGAATTTAACAAGTTGCTCATGTCCCGCAGCTCCTGTCTTGCGTTCCAGGAGTAATACCACTCATTACCATGGGTAACATGAATGAAAACTCGATTAGGCAAACGCCCATGATTGAAATTATTGATGGTGGGGCCATCACATTGATTTATCAGGCCTTCTTCGAAAAACTTGCCCGCTTGGTACCCTATGTTGGCCATCTGGGTGCTTGCATCATTGATTTTAATGATAAAAAAGAGCACTTTGCTATACATGTTACTATGATATTTTAAGATTGAAACTTTCGTGGCAACTCACAGCTGGGGTTGCTTCTCTTGTAACTCCCATGAGTGTTGGGGTAAGCTTGGGCACCATGATCTCCAAATTTGATGCAATATGTTTGAGATACCATCTGGTTGCCAGGTGGTTGAGGAACATTTACCAGCTGGTAATCATCTGTAGGATAGGTTTGCCCTACGCTTTCAAGGGGGTTGAAATAGGTTGGGTGTGGCGTAACGGCGATATATGCGTACACAGGCTGCGGTTGAGCCATCTTGGAAAAAGATACTCTGGGTTTTAAAATTATAATCGGATATTAAGGGGATGTTCAACTTAGTAGGGAGACAAGGGATTACTCTATGAAAATTTGGGAGTCGCTGTCTAGGAGCTAGCTATAGCGTGGTGATGTATTGTTCCAAAAAGCGGTTGACAAGGTCGTCCTCTGAGACTATTTATATACAAATCTTGAATTATCAATTATTAGGTCGAAATAATCAGAAGAAATATATATTTTTGAGTGGAACCTATAGTATCGACAAGCTGACTCGGTAAAATAAATTCAAGCTACCGATGTCAATGCCAACCTTCGTTAGCTATTTCCTGTACGCTAGGCAACCGAGTTATCGGCGAAAACATTATTATCCGGTCGCATTCGGAGACGTTCCAATTAGTCATTTACTTTTACGCCACCAGCGGTTCAAGTCGCAATAGGGATTGTAAAAATTACAATCCCTCAATGCGAAGTTCCTCAACGCGACGTCCCTTAATGCGAAAGCCTTATATCAGGCTAGCACCTTTAGTTTGTGTTGCTTGTTATAGAGCGTGATCCGAAGTGCATACCGACGACTATCTATAGGGGTTGAGGGTATTTTGTTCCTTGCAAAGTAAAAAAACAAAGATGCTAATCCAAAAGTCAGCCGCACTCGAATCACATGGCTGCAGCGCATATATGTACACCGATATCCAACCATACAGTCGGCACTTGTAGTTTAGCTCACTACATCCACCGCAGCCAATATTAGGAGGCTGAAGCTCAATCGCAAACGTCCCCGTACTCTCAGTGTTACCAGAAGATTCTGTGTGCGGTTATGCGTGGGGTTTGTATATGTTTTTTAGTCGATTTCATATTAGGCGCTCTAGCGTTTTTCAATGGTTAATTTTATAGGAATACTTTTTCTTGATGTGGAGCGTTGACGGCCACTTGGTGCTCTCTCCAGGAGGCAAATGTTCTCTAATATCTTGACAAGTTGTACAAGGTTCAAGAACTCTCTAAATGCTGCCCTTCCACCCCACTTGCTTCCTCACGGTTAAAAATGATGTTACCACGAGTTTGAGACGGCTCAGTTTGGTTCTGGCTCTATCTCTATTGTTTCTTATTTTGATACTTTTTCTTAGTTTGATTTTTATGAGTGCTTTTTGCCTTATATTTTGTTTTATATAATTGTTATAGAATTAAAAAAATTATGAAAAATAGCATTCAGAAAGAAATGGTTCTTCTGAGTGTGTGCGTGGGGGTATTAATGAACTAGGTTTGATTGTTGTGCGCTTCGGAATACCGCTGCAGCTCTAGGCCAGTTGCATTTCAGCTATTCCGAAGTGCGCAGCCAGTGGGAGTCAATAATATGTAAACTGGACTGCGCATTGCGGGATAGTGGTAGACATTGTATTGGGTCACGGTATAGACTTCCAAATATCTGAAGATATTGATGCGAAGAGACGTGGACTTTTTTTTTTTGTAATACATGCAGATACATGCACTAGCATACCTCAAATGCAATCCCGAAGTTAAGTGTCACCACGATTGAGGTGTTGTGCAGCGGTGCTATCTGCAGCATGCAAAAGGTTGATCAAATGATCAAAGCCACCAAAGTTGCTAAAGTGGGTCTTGACAGGAGTCGGATTCCATGGGGGTCGAATATTCTATTATCTTGATGTTAATCCTTTGTAATGATATAGGCTGTTTAAAGGTAGAAGTTAATTTTGGTACAAATTACATTTAGGCTCTGTCCATTTTGTGTTGTGAACAAGATTAGCTATGAATGAGTGCATACTTTGTAGGTAAAATCTGTAAGCGCTCAGAAATGGCCTTGCTAGTCACTGTGAAGCCTACAGAATTGTTACAGAGTTTGAATGTTCTCTGAAGTGGAATGAAGCAGGAGGAGGAGGATAAGAAATATGACTAAAGGTGTTTATTGTGAAAAAGTTCTAGTGGATTTATGAAACTTCAAACGAAATTTTTCTGCAGCCAATCAAACTTACAGATTATTACCATCACCAACAAGGACCGAGCACTTTTTGATAGATGTCCAGCATGCTTAAGAATTGATTGAGTAATCAAAGCCAATAAAGTTGTTTAAGTGGCTTTTAAGAAAAATTATACTCTTTTATTTTATTATATTTTTATTAATAAAAAATTGGTGGAGGTATGATGATGACTAGGGGCGGTCTCAAGGTCGATGCCTATGAGCAATGGGTGCACTGGCAGATTTAGTTCCGCGGCGAAAAAACCAGTGACCGATACAGGGCTGCCCGAAATGTGTGAACAGAAAAAAAAAACTGTTCCAAACATTTTGAAATTTAGCCTGACTAGAATTTTGGGTGTGTGATGGGTAGGTAGCCTTGTGTGGGGTTTGTGGGGTTTTGTAAGGGGAACTTGTGAATGAGTGGTGTTCTCCAAGCGATGTATGTGAGGTTTTGTGATATAACATCCAAATTTGTTTTGTGACAGAGCGGGAACACGAATTTCGATCGTAAGATAGCTGAATGTTTTGCAAACTGTGTCTTATAGAGGTACGCAATTTCTTAACGACAAGAACCTCGAGATGTATTGGCTTGCGTGGCGGTAGCTGACGTTAAGTGCAAAGACGATTGGTTGTCTGTGGCGGAGTTCGTGAGACTTTGTAAAGCAAGTTTGTGAGATGGATGTGGCGTAGTTGTACATTATACAACATGGTCAACACAGAATCCTACAAGTGTGTCTCGTGAGCCAGGAGTACAAAGTGCAGAGCATCTGGAGCAGCCTGTACCCAGTTAAATGCCAACCAGCTTCTAAGAAATAATTATCAACATACTATCAAATATTCTAACCGAAACCACAACAATACCTAATATAAATGATTACCGATACTACCACATCCAATTACCGCAGTTATAGCAGCTACTAGTTTCCGATGGAAAAGTAGCCCCGCAGCCTTTGCAATAATACCAAATATACCTCCAAACATCTGTCAAAACCCCAGAGTACTGAAAATGTTCATTTTGCCAATGATCCCCTAGAATACGTGAGCCCTGTTCAATGCTAAACGCCTCACAAACCACAAATCCACAAAGGGCAAAATTTGAAAAAAATTAGCCTTTGGTAAACAAAGAACAATTTCAACCTGAGATATTAGTAATAAACTAATTAATCAGATTTACAAATGTAATATTAAGTAACCTATCCGTCCAATACACAGACCCACCCGATAATATCAAATTATTTATCTTACTTAACGCACAATTCCCAAATAGCCTAATAAGCGAATTAATTAATATTTATATTTTTAGTATTATCATGATATAACTTAGGAAATTAAATATTAATTTAAATATTAGTTTAGATATATATATATGTAGAATTTAGAAATTGTTTAGTGATATTTTGTCTGTTACCTTGTTACCTTGAGCATATTGTACCAATTCTTACAACTAGTAATTAAAATAAAAAAAGATATATCACAATTTAGTATATTATATATAAAAGTATATAAGATAATATGCCAAATGATGTACCTGATACGCTAATTTTCGAATGTTAATAAAAAATCAACAAAACCCGCCATACAACATGAGCCAAATCATTTATAGATTGTTAGATTATTTAGCGGTTATGGTTTGGAGGAAGAAAGAAGAACACAAAAAAAAGTAACAATGATTTTCTACATTGACGCCTAATAGTAGAACTAGTTAGGTGAGATGAACTTTGCTCTTGATGAGAGAAATCAGCGCTTCTTTCAAGGATCAAAGGGGTTTTGTTCGTGGGTTGTTGGGCTAAGGTCTGCAACGCCTTTTTGTTGGTAAACTTCGCTTTGTTCTCTCATAGGTGCAATGAAGTGAGGAAGATCGCAACGGGTGTAAACTTTTATACGATAAGTCATTTAGATTAGTAACGCCGCATCAAGCTTATTAGTATTGCAAGGAAACTTACCGACTAGAGTTGTACCATCACCATTTCCATCTGGCAGTCTAAATGGATAACTAACACACTGATCCCTTATCGTCTCCAAAACTTTCCCCTCATCACAGACTTTAGACACAGCTCCATTAGGCCCCACAATCTCGACCTGGCCGAATTTTGTGATAGTTCCACAGGACTGCACACTCTTGGGTACAAAAGTAAAATAACCGCACCATTGTTTCATATCTGCAGCCTCAAATGCTTGCTCGAGAGTGTAAGAGACTTGCTTTGAAACATCAAAGCCTAATCCACCGCTTGCAACACCAGTCGGATCTGCTAAGCCTGCAGTAAGACCCAAGGATATGCCCCAAGACACGGTTATACCTTTTGACAAGGTTCTCTTAGGCGCACCAGGTCCGTTGATAATAGCTTCGGCGCTATAAGGTATCTCCTTGTCATGGAAGAACCTTCGTTGTGTTTCGCAGAATGTCGCGCATTCCTTCCCCTCAGCCCTGAAAGGGCATTTACCATCTTCTGCTAACGGGTGCTTGTTACATCCCAGGACAAATTGTCCATTGAAGTTAGGGGCTTTTTGATCGCATGGATCTTCCCTCTTGAGAAGTGAAGAAGTGAGATGCTTCATATTATCGCGAGCCAATAGATCAGAAACTAAAGTCTCAAGCTCCCCTTGCGAACGCGGAGGTGTGTCGATAATGATGTTGAGAACGCCATTCTCATATGTAGGCTCAACTGCGTGGTTTTTGAGATCAACTCCACCGGACGGGAGACAATTTGCAAACCTAACAGGAGCAATAAAGAGGATGAAGGTAGATAACTTTCTGGACCACATTGTAGCTATAAGATTGAAAGGAGGAAGTATGAGAGAGAGGTATGATGCGCTATGAGGACAGTTGGTAAAGCTGCGGCTTGATGGTAAAGAAGCCTTCTGAACAGGAAGACAAGAGCCTTCATATACTACTTTCGTGATCAAGGATCATCAAAAATCCAAAAGCACGATGTCGATGTCAACTGAACTTTCGATCTTTGATACCCGGTCCTTGATACAGCTGGTATTCGTAATTCTTAACCCGTAATCCGTTTAACAAGCAGGTGCTTTAGGTGATTTGGGCTCTTTTGGACTTTGAACTTGCTTTTGGACTGTGGCACAGTATCTAACGACCGTATACTCTCCCACGCTTATGTCTTTAATTCTTAGTATCTATCTAGTTGAGGAAAGATTCTATAGCTGAGTTTTAATTGCCAGAATGATGTCACTACAGAAACCAAAATGTCATCTCATTGCATTATAAGAGATATCATGGCGCGTAGCTCGGCTACAAGCCTTTGACTTCTTCAAGCTCATGTGAAAATCGGAATGAACGACCGCGAGTTTAATTTCCGAGATTCGAAGAAAAATGCATTGCTGATGCATTAGGAATGTCGATATAGACTTGATCAGGGTTATAGGGATCAGAAATGGCGCTAGGCGCGGCACAGCTATAACCCTGCCGAATACCCCAGTAAGCTGCTTCCGAAAGGAGCAAAAATAAAATTTTCCAAGAAACTTGCGCCTGCTAGCGGCGCTTGTGCATCTCGATCTTACGTTAAGTTCCCAGTTTTCGATGACAATTTAATGCTGTCATCGATAGAATCCAATAACAAGAACTCTCAGAGCACTCTTACATATAAAAAAGGTATATTCTTTATTCCAATCCCCGGAATTACCAACCCTCTATTTCTCCATTCTGACAAAGTGAAAACTACATAAAATATCCAGGTGAGCAGAGCACAAGCGGAGTCCGCAAATTCAACGAACACATAACCAACAAACAAACTAATATAATTACTAAAATAAACAAGACAGAACCGTAAAACGGGCGGAATAGTATATTCATATTCGGAGAATGTCGCTTTCACAGAATCAATACTTAGATGATGCGTGGAACATCAGCCAGCGTATTTGCTTTAAACCAGAACCAACAACTACCAAGTTCACAAGTCAATGCTGGATAGTTTTGCGACCATCACTTATGAACCAAACCATAGAACAAACCCTTCGAGATTGCTGTGTTGGTCGCCTAGATGCTGTCGAGGGTTGTGGTTATCAGTGTATCGCGAATTACACCGATAGTTATGGTGACGGTTCCTCCGCAGTTCTAACCTGGGGGGACTGCGTTAGAACAGCGTCACTCCCCGTATGGATAAACGACACATACACAAATTGGGTCGGTTACCCCAAGTGTAAACCAAACGAGAAAGGAGCAAACGGTACGGGAACGGTTGGGCTCAATCTGAAAACAGTATTCATGGGATTGTTAGTAGGATCGGGTATTGGAGTACTTGGCGCCATTTTATAAATAGAACCTCTGATGAATAGCTGTTTGCTACATTTCTTCCTATACCTCTGTAGCCATAGTTCCTCGAATGGATTCAGAGAATCTTGTAGTAATTTAGCAGAATAGTCGATTGTATGGTTCTTCGTTCGCAAAGCTTGTTGTTCTGAGTGGAAGATTCCAGTTTAGCACCTTCCTAAGAAGGTATAATTAATCCTGGTAATATGATATCATCGCGGATAGTTTTGGTTGGATACAAATTCTTCCTTGATAATTTAAGGTCATCATGTGTGATTCATAAAATAAGATTTTTTATATCACAGGGATCAGGTTGAATGATCGCATTATTTTGGTATATATATATATATATTGTATCCTTCGGTGTGAAATCCGGCCAGGAATGGACCTTTTGGGGCTGCATGTTTCTCCAACAGTACAGACTTCCAAAGAAGCAACCGAAGCCGTACACGCAGCAGCCTTTACCAAAACTAACAAAACTAACAAAACAGCCAGTCCCGAAGGACTACGACGAATACAAACTTGAACCTGTCCAGGCTGAAGAAGAGCCTTATGGTTATCAGAAAGAGAAGGGTGAAATCGAAGACAAGCGAGATGTGGAATCAGAAGAAAGTCCTAAGTTACGATTTAACTGATCGTAATTTCATATTTCTATCACGAAGCGACGAGTATTATTACTTTATTAGAAAATATACCTACAGACTTTTGTAATAGGGACTAAAACTTCTCATTTTTCTCTTTTCTCTTTTCTAAGAATATTTCCTGTATCTAGAATATATAGAATTTTTATATATATCTTCCATGTGGCCGTATATAACCGTGTATAAATCGGCCTGGTCGTTCATCCTCATCCGATAGGCCATCGATGCGATGTTCTAGGGATTGGGTACAGTATCGCATAGAAACTTGTTCCATTCAGGATTTAGAGTATTTGACTTTCCAACAACGGGGGTAGTGGGATCTCTAAGGCCTGTTTCAAGATCCCAGATCGTGAAATGAGACAGATAACTAGCAGAGAAAGCTACGAAACGCCCATTAGTGCAAGTTAGCTCTGGAGACCCTTCTAAACGTAGAACCTTAGATGAAAATTCTGGTTTTACAAAAGCATCCTTCCCGTCGACGTCTAGAACCGAACTAAACTCCTGTAAACTGTAAACCAATGTAATGGATGAGGGAATAGAATAGTAGTACAATATCAAGTCACAGTGCTCATTTACAATCTCACAGGGGAAGTATGCCGTTGAGTTTTCGTTTAACAAATCTTAGCCTGTGATCTATTTTGGTTTGCTGTGAGCTGTGATCTATTTTAACTCCCAAGCATTTCAGTTATAACAGGCTGAACTGAAGATATCGCCGAAATTATCCCATATTTTCAAACGTGGGCTGCCTTGAGCTTATGTAAATCAAAGTTATCTAAGTATCAGAACCATGTTATCACCCTCTTCGACAGGTGAAAAATATTTCTATAGTCCAAAGCTCCCCAGGACCAAATCCATTCGCAATACTTTCAACTCAATCCATTCTTGGTTTTTGTATTAGTTCGGAATAATCTTTAGTCCACCCCAAGCTTCTCGAAACCTGAGGTTATATCCACGAGCTCATCGCCCTTTGGCAGCGTAGATAGCTTTGAATTGCCTGATGTCTGTGCCATTGCACCCATCCATCCACTCCTCATTAGTGTTGCCCCTTTTGCGAGGCCGTGTCTGATAAAACTACTGGTTAGGGATGTAAGGATTTCAAGATTGAATGGTTCAAGTCCCCTTCAAGTTTACCATTCCTTGAGAAAGCTCGGTTGATATGTCTTTAATTCCGACTATGCACATATATATCAATTTATTTTCTTAAACAGTCATATTTTCGACCTTTCTACAGGCTTCTGACACTCTAATCTCAGCATCATTTCTTCAAGCTAGACAGCCGCGGGGAGCCTTCTCCTGGAGGACTGCTGAACTTTGTCGTTACGAAGACCTTCATCAACCCATCTTTAGGATCTCTTTTATCGAACTTCTCATACAATTCCTCCATTTCCTCCAAGGGGATCCTGTGGCTAATCATCAAATTCGGATCTACTTTCCCCGGTAAAATATAATCGTTCAATATCGAATCCCAGTACTTTAAGACGGGCGCCTGGCCGTTCCCTATCAATCTGATTCCAGTTTGCATTATAGCCCCAATATTCAAGTGATTAGTATACCCTGTGTAGAGTCCCGTTATACCGATTCTCCCGTAGGGTCTCACGCTCAGTATCATTTCGTTCAATGTATCAGACGAATCAGTTTCAAGACCGATGGCGGTCTCGATTTTGTGCAGGATCGACTTGGGATATTCCCCAGCAGCGCATTCCAATGCAACATCTAAACCTCCCGGTGCGAGCCTTTTGAGTTCCTCCGGAACGGACTTGACTTTTTCAAAATTGAGAACTTCTAGCTCAGGGATTTTAGACTTCGCATATTCTAAACGCCATTGAACCGAATCGATCGCGATAACTCGCTTGGCGCCTTTAATAAACGCCCACTTCGCGGCGAATAGCCCAACGGGACCTATGCCCCAAATACCAACCTGCATCAAATATTATTATGTCAACCAAAATGCCGTCATACTAAGTTGCACTTAGAAGCCACTTACAGTCTCGCCACCATAAATATGGGTATCCTCCACGCAATTATAGCTCGTCGGAAGTACATCGCTCAAGAACAGCGCCCGTTCATCCGTAATACCGTCCGGTAATACTAACAAATTGACATCTGCGAATGGTGCTCTAACATACTCAGCCTGTCCGCCGGCATAACCGCCCGCGAAATGGCTGTACCCGAGCACTCCTGCAGTTCGGTGGCCGTACATAGCGTTGGCGACAGAGGAATTATTTGTTTTCTCGCATTGCGATGAGAGTTTCTGCACACAAAAGCGGCAGGTTCCGCAGCTGACCTGGAAGGATGCCACTACTCTATCGCCTACCTTCACTTTCGAGACGCCAGCGCCGATTTGCTCCACGATGCCCATGTATTCATGCCTTTTTTTAAGGTTCGATTGTTAGCTTTTATTTGTTTTATTTTATATTCCTTTTTTATTCATTTTAAAATATCCCAAATCAGCGATGAGGAGGTTGATTCACCCTAAGATGTCACCTTGCTGCATTTCGATAACCGCGCCATGATATAAATGGAGATCACTGCCACATATTGTCGTTCCGGTGACTCTGACGATAGCGTCGGTGGCATCGATCAATCGAGGCTTTGCAGTTTCAACTACTTTTACTCTATTCTTTCCTTCCCAGATAAGAGCCAACATTTTCTCGCCTGAAGCGTCGGCGAATTTGTGTTGGATGCCATAGTTAGAGATACCTGCGGTCGCGGCCGTGCCCTCTGGGTATTCACCCAGCTTATGCTCAATGAAATTTGCTGCGGCGTTAGCCATGTTCATTTGACTCCTATTTTTGGGAATGAGCTTGATTGGAAATATTAATATTTTTTGACTTCTCGCCGTTTATAGTGATATGAACCCATTTTTATATAAACACAAACATTATCATGTGATGAGACGTGTGCACCTGTGACGACAGAACCGATGACGAAAAGAATACATAAGGTATCTACGCATGGAATACGTATACCCCCGGTCAAAACACGATCCGTGAGCCGTGGATTCTATGGGTTCTGTATAAAAAACTGGGGCATTTTCGGGCAAACTCGTCTTCGAAGCTCTTCTGTGCGACTATCCGCGTGTTGTGAGCGGCAAAATCCAACGTAGTGCCTCTCAACACAACTTATGTTCTCTCACTCATTCAAGCGAAGTGAGGGTAGAGGATGGATATACCTCCTCTGCGACTTATCGAGGTCGTTATTTTGATTGCTAGAGAGGCTACAAAATCATATACTATATAATCTTGAGATATTACTATCGTGGACTCAATTCGAGTGAGTGAGTGGACCTGGACGCCTCATCCCAACACATTCCATTGATTGAGAGGACTTAGATGCAGATTTCCACAATTGGAAGTCACCCCTATCAAAGTCCCCCTTTCCCATTGGCATTTCCACTGCCACGCTCAGCTGTATACAGCTCAGAAGCTCCTTAGCACGCTGCCACTACCGCCGCTGCATATTCCTACCAATCGTCGTTCTTGTCCGTATCGGTTTAATCGCAGGTACCGCGCACAACAACAGCGGAAAGTCCCACTAAACCTGTAGCCTCCATTTCGAAACAAAGGACTTGATCTTTGAAACAATCATTAATATCATCCCGTAGATTTGCATTTATACCGACCTAATTACCAGACGCAATTAAACCATAATACACTCAAACGTCATTATAATTTCCAATCAAAACATACTGCAATATCAAATGCGGATATTTAGATCTCGGCGTATAGAGATACTCTGGTATCTTTGCCTTGTTTAGTATACTATATTCTGTCTGTAACTTTGGTTAGTTTCGTAGCGGTGTAGGGGTAGGCACGTGATGACCACGCTGTGGGGTCCGACCGACCCAAGGTTGTAAGTGTTCGCATCGTTTATGCGACTTGGAAACTATATCAGGATTTCGCTCATCGAGCAATGACGTTGCCGTGGTTTATTCTTTTAATAGGGCGCAGATCCATCCTATAGTGTGATCCTCACGGTTATTAGAACTCGTGGGCATTATGGAGCCTTGAATCGCTATTTCTTAGTTATTCTGATTACTGCTAAAAACCTAATCCTAGTTAGGTTGTTCAAAGTGTTTTCCGTGGCGGCAATGGTCGGAGCAAGCACTATCTATGAGCCGGTGAAGGGGGGATGAAGGAAGGGTAACGTTTTGAATCGAAAGATTCGGGAATATTATGCGCAAAGAAGGAGCAAGGTATCGGATATGATGGGAACGGAGCATGGAGAGCGATTCGAGCAGCCTATATAAGGATTTCAGAGGAAGCCGAAAGGCTGAATCAATTCGAATCCTTCTCCAAAACCTCAGTTGTATACCCTGCAGCGCAGTATACTCCTATCGCTCACTGATTGGTCGGCCGTTTGCATACATATTCATTATATCACATCTCACCCGATGCGCCCCATCTTCGCAATATCATCAAGTCTTCTTTGATTTCAAGACTGCCACAGCTGTCAAAGGTTGACAAGCCCAATATATTTGATTCTTGTTAAATAGAGAGCTACTAAACTCGACATTATCAGCACACGAAATTTGAGCATAAAACTAACCCAGCGAAGCCTAGCAAACACGGGTTACTGGAATTAGTTCCTGATTTAGGAATAAACATATAAGCAAGGCACATTGAATTTTAATAAGAATAGCGGTACCCACGCAATAGCGACGGCACCATAAAGAGCGATAAAACAGTACTATTTGTTTGTACGGCAAAATACTGATAATGATTGCATACTTGATAAGGCTGTGGCAACCGCATTTGCTACCGAATAACCTTTTTTATACCGCAAACCATATACGATTTATCTTTTACTAAATACACAAACCCATTATCACTAAGTATGCGACCGGTTAAGGCATTTGAAAATCTAAATGGATTTTAAACGATAAAAGGCTTGAGAAATCAAAAAGATGGAAGAAAGGAAATTCGTCGTCAACTGAGTTGCGGGGAAAGAAGCACAGGCTTAGGTTGCTTAAGTAAAAAAGGAGGGAATATTATAATCCTGAATAAAATACATAGGAAACTAGAATTATCAGTATAGCTCATGGACGTTGACATGGTTTTGTCTCGGAGATGGTGGTTTCGTGACGGCATAGAAGCTTCTCCGTCCGAACGCAGTTTGACTAGTAGCGATTTCAAAAGGGCCTTTAATATTCTTCTCATACACTGGCGGCCCTTGCATTTTGAACCTATGCCGGAAAGTATAGGCTAGTGCGGCGGCGATAACAGCTACAATAGCTACACCAGCTCCAATAGCGATTTTGGCGGTATTTGGAATTCCTGGCGATGAGGTCTGAGATGTGGGCGAAGATGTAGGGGGTAAACGCGGAAGGTCGGATGTTTTATTTGGAGTAGCTGGGTCAGTGCTGATACCAGCGGGCGGGTTTGAACTTGCTTTAGAAGACCGTATTGATGACACGATGGTCGTTTCTATATTAGTGCTTGTTGTGGATATGGCTTTCGTAGTACTCATGGAGGACGAAGATGAAGACGAAGGAACGTGCGAAATGAAGCTTGTGACGGTCGCACCGCCTTGGACAAAGTTCGTGGGAAGTTGCACTCCCTGGCCTTGATCGCAGCACCTATGTTTCAAAGGTCGGTCAGTCATCAGGCTATCTATTTCCGTTATGTCGTCGTTCGGTAGAGAAAATTTAATTCGGGCGTTGGTAAATCAAATGCAGCCTTACTTTCCCCCGGTTACAGTGCCACCGCAACATATGGTCCCATCCTGACATAGAGTTATTGGCGCATCAGCAGAGTACCAGTCTAGAAAATTAAACTCATTGCCATTAGTATGCATAGATACACCGTGCTCGTGTGACTACTTTTCGTGTAACCTAAAAGAGCGCAAGATGAGAACTACTCACTGTATCCTTTGCCTTTTCTTAGACAAATATTGAGGCACGCGGGACTCTTCCATGTCGGATCTGTGCATGCCTCCCTCCAGATTGCTTTTGGGGACCCCTCAGCTCCCGGTCCTGAACAGAGGCCATTAGATAGGCAAATATCGGGGTGATCTCCACGATTTGCTATCGCGCAGCACATAGAGTGCTGTCCTGCAATATTGACGCAGGGTTGGTAATCGGTTGAGTTTCTTAAAGATCCATCAGGGTAGTAACACCGTGGGGTATCGGGCACCTGTATCTGCGCAGCTGCAGTCCAGATAAGGGGGTATATAGCAGTTGACAGAAAGAATATAGCGTAAAGATGCATTTTTCGGGCTTGTATTGGATGAAATTCACAGAAAATTTGAATATTTTGAGGATAACAAAATTTGCAAAATACGATAGAAGAGAAGGACGCTGGATGACTGTACTGAAAATAATATCAAGTAGAAAGAATAGAACAAAAATATCAAATAGGGAAACTGGATAAGCAATACAAAAAATATGAAGCCTCAACCTCATGCACCCGCACGGCAAGCGCATAAATCTGAATGTGTAACAGGAAGAATGGTTTTGGGGACACGAGGTGCGCTTGTCACTTATAAGAGAAGATATCAAATCATCGGGCCTCTCTACCAACGTAAACATCTTGGGGGTAGTTTCTGTGGGAAATAACGGCGGCAGCAGCAGACACCCCGGTCCTCTGGCGTGCGACAATTGGAGAGACCAGGCAGACCTTGCTAGTCCAGCAATGACTTTTAAACCTTCCCATTACGTCGTGGAATCCAAAATCAACCAAGTTCATTCATTGACAGGGGAGATTTGCCGACTCTCGCAGCAGACCGCGGGTTTGTTGTTAAACGGGGCTGTCAGTGCATTGTGTTGCTTCGCAAGAGCGCGAACCATGAGACGACTATGCCACTGTGAACGATAGGGAAATGCATTTGAATGGATTTATGAAACACTGTCTCTTGTCTCAAGCTCACCCGGGTAAACGGATTATCTTGGTACCACGGTACTCCAAGATAAATTCAAAGCTTCTGAAAGCAAGAATTCGAACTTTTGAGACAAGGTTGACATGGCAGTTGAGTACGTCCTTTCCTAAGTTTAGAAAGTCTCGAAATTACGCTACTTAGGAACGGCGCTTCTGTGAGAGTGTGGCGGGCCTTATTGGCTGAAGGTTTGCACCAAACAACGCGGTGGCGCGGCACAGCATCTTGGCAGACAGACAGCCCCGTCTGGTGAAAGTTCTAGCCTTGTTCAGGAGGTGGGCAACGAAAACGACAGACATTGCACCCTCTTTACCTATTTTTGGGCATTCGGGAGCGTTGCGTGGTTGGAATTTGGCCCCATCACGTGCTTAAGTCCGAAGCGACTAATTTTTTGACAGCGATGCAGGGCGGCTGGGCAAGCTGTCTGCCATCATCATTCTATTCTATTCTATCCCACTCTCGATAACGAGCGCAGCCTCCTCTTAAGTCTCGCAAACTATACAGGCATCTACTGATTAGTATAACAAAAAAAACAGAACGATAACCACCCGAGATTGGCATCGATTATAGGATTCTCTCGTTGCGCGCAGAGAAACAAACTAGCGAACCTCGATTTTGTTGATAACGTTCGAAATATTCCTGCGTTGCGGTCTTGCCATGAGCCAGACCTAAGATCCAGGCTCGACTTCCGATGTCATCGGCACTCAACCTCTTACCCGGCTCGTCGTCTTCGACGATGCGGCGATCCATACGTCTCATAGCGCCTCTTGCGTGCTTCTTAACAATAGGATATCTTGTAACCCAAGCATATCAATCTCCAAGAACAAAAGCAGAGCCGATAATACCCCTCCCTCATGATCAAATGAAGCGCCCGAACGGCGGAAGTTCCCAAGGCGCCGCTTGGTTCAAACCACCCGAGGCGTCCATGCAGCACAGCGTCCTCCGCGGGGATGGCGTATTATGGACGATGGATAATAACGAAACCACCTGGCACTCGGTGGGACGGGCCCCAAATCGACCCGAGTGTTGGACTTACGAAGACCGGTTTGGCGTTTATCAGGAATTAACCCCTGATATGTCAACCGCGATATCCAACAACAACAAAAACAACAAAAGCAAAAGAGCCATGATTCTACGACTCGGTGGGAGTCAAGCCTGGAACCCCCCGTTTGTTGCGTTTGTTCGCTCACTCGTTATGGAGGCAGGGCTTCTCGCTGGGTATGATGTTATCATATATATACACGTTGACAAAAATACCTCGCTGAAAAATATCCCAGCAGAGTTTCAGCCTCTCATACAAACATTTACAAGCCAGCACCTAACGGATTGGATGCCAGGAACGGCCAAGTTCAAGAGTGTGTACGAGCACAATCATATACCCATACAAATGTTCATGGAAAAGAATCCCAGATATGAGTTTGTATATTCGGTAGAAAACGATGTCCGTCTAATTGGCAGATGGGATAAGTTTCTGGCTGATATTGAAACCGAGTATGCTTTCCATCTTAAGCATAAGCAACCTGAACAAGATATGGGCTTGATCCCAGACCTGGTCTCCTTTCAGTTGCTACGTCATCCTCGGGCGGACTGGCTGTGGATGCAGTCTGAGAATGATTGCGTATATCGATTTGGTGGGAAAGATAAGATCAGGTCGTCGTTAGGCGTTGTTTGGGGCTGGTCTCGTCGGCTTACAGACTCGTTAACTCAATACAATAAGGAAGGATTCAATTGCTACTTCGAATATTTCGCCCCATCGGTCGCTTACCAACAGAATCTTACATCATTTTTCTACCAACATCCGTTGTATTGCCCTAATAGGCCCGGTCCGTCTGAGCGGCATTCCATACCGCTTGCAGACATGGGCAAGAATGACCCCAAATCAGTTCAGTTTGACAAAGTTCCCGTTGGGTGTACTGTGAGTACTTGTTCTAGCATTCCTACTCCTTTCGATCCATATTATCTTAGCGGCGGTCTGTGTTTGGAATGGATCATCAGATATCGCCTGGTAGCGCCGATGACATCTTTTCGCCCCTCCAAAAATGAGGTATTTACAATTGCTAATCAGGTATTCCTTTAGTATTACTTTGTCAACAAACACTCGCAGCCCTTTTGGGAGACCTGGTATCGAAATCCTAAAGCGTGTCGGCCACCGGCTTTGGTGCATCCAATAAAAGGCAATTTCTTCAACTAGAACATAGCGTCTGATACTTTAATAAGGCAGGGACTTGTTTAAGCTCTGACGTTCTTTGTTCATTTTAGTTCCTTTTCTCACCGCAAACTTAGGTATATAAATTTAATAAATAGACATTCATGTGTTTCATAGTGCATACATTTCTTTGTGTCTAGGTTTTTTTTGGTTGATTAAGGGCTCTACAAAAATTAACGCCTTCATTTAATGTCAAAGATTTTGGTTGGGCTGCCCCGCTGATCCTACTTGTTAATCTTGTAGCTGACTCTCGCTTAACTGTGTGGGGTGTTTTTGGAACCTGTGCCTGGTTACACTGACCCATAATTGCTAGGCACTTCGACGGTTCCCGACGGGTAACGGGTACTATGCCGCAATACATTGTAAAGACTCAGTGAATATGTGTATATACTCTATATATATAGGGTCTTGCATAAGACCAAACACCCCCTGCTGCTCATCCGGCGATCGAGTTTCTTTTCTTATAGAAGTGCGAATGAAAAACAACCGAGATAAATCCTAATAGACGGATAATATCGCAATATTTTATCAAACAGGATGTATTAACCCCTTTGCTTGAAGAAAATGTGGGCAATTCAAAGCAGCTACTAGCTACCAGTGCTTATGGCTGTTCTCACAAGTATCGTTGCATATTTTCGCGAGGACACTTGTATCTCAGTATAAATAATCCGTGTAAACCCAGGTTGGCACTTTCTAATAGGCAACTTCATTTCAACCAACAAAGCTTACCAGTTAAGCCGCTTTGTCTCCTCTAGCTGGTCTAGATATTATTCTTATTTCTATTTTAGTCTATTCTTTCCTTTATACTTTTGTTTTAGCAACTTTTTCGTTCTTTTCACGTCAGGAGGAATTGTCTAGCTAGCCTAGAGTTCGGGTTTGTGGGTTCAAAATCTCTTCTAATTACTAATAATTACATTTATAAAGCCAAAAAATGCTTTCAAAATCAGTGTTCCCAGTTCTCTTTGCTGGGGGTTTCTTCGGTGCCAATGTATTGGCCAGTCCGGTTCTGCCGAATATTCCTCGTCCGGAATCATACAAAAGTGTCAAGCCAGGCGAATGGCGTATTCCATCCGGGTATGAAGAGATGTCTTTTGTCCCCGAAGAGCACTACAATCCACGCCATCTAAGAGTAAAAAGAGAACCGTATGCAGAATTGGAGCCCCAACCACAAGTGGAGCTGCTTTTTAAAAGCGACCCGTCGAGAAGTACGTTCTGCATGAAATTCTCCTTTTCTCTATTATTTGCTTTACTCACATGATCTTTGTTTTAAATTTAGGGCTTCGGGCAAGAATGAAGGACGAGTCTTTCAACGGAGTAGACTCTATGAATCAGAATGAATTCAAGCAATACATTGCCAGCCTCAAGGTTACGCCGAAAGGTTGGTCCGAGGATACGAAAAAGCATCCTATCATCAAGTACGACTCTTTCAAACACCTGGTACCCGCCGGACCTGATATGTCCCAAATCGACAAATTTATCTTGCGACTCAAGTTCAGCGACGAGGGGGCTAAGAAGGCTGCTATGTCTAAGTGGCACACGGATGCTAATGATCATAACGAATACTTTTATCTTGTAGTCGATGCTCCTGCTGCCGAGGATCCAACTATCACAAGAGCTACGCCATTCCAAATCCAAAGCATCAAGGAGGCTGATGGCAAGCACCTGATCCTCGACCTCGAGGCATACAAGATGGCTTGGGACGTTTTGGGTAATCTCGACCTCAATGTTTTCAGAGAGAACGGTGCAGGTACTTCCAGCGACCCTCCGGCCCGCGCCACGAAACCGAATAAAAACGGCCTCGCCAAACGAGTGGATCTCAACCCGAACTTCTCCATTGACGTTGGAGTTAATAGAAAGCATGAAGAGAAGGTTATCTTCGAGTACCCTCAGTATGGTGTCAAAGCCAAGCTTCCCAGCAAGTCTTTCGCAGGTGAAAACGGGGAAGTCGCTCCTGACTTCAAAGTGAAACTCAGTTGCAAAGAGTGTTGGTCGTCCGGTAGCGTTGACCTTGCCGCTCGTTTTAGAACAAGCTGGTTCACCATCCAAGAAGCCTCCATTACTGCCAAAGCAAATAAAATCCAAGCTGTCATCGATATTCAAGCGGAACTTGAAGCCAAAGTCGTCGTCGAAAGGAACTCAAAATCGAAGGCATTCAAGATTCCCGATAAGGAGATACAAATTGCGCATTTCCCACTTTCGCCACTGACAATTTTTGGTATCATCAACTTTGGGCCTGTGCTCAATATGAACGTCCGCGGTTGGTTGGAGCTCGGCGGATCAATCACTGCTGGTGTGAGATTTGAGGCCGAATATGATACCGAGATCAAGATAGACCTGTTGACCGGCAGCTTCGACCCGAACTCTCTGAAGAAACCGCAACTCGGATGGCGACCATATGTCAAGGAGGCTAAGATCTCAGCGACTATAGGTGCTGCCTTGGTTACTAGTATTGACGCTTCTCTTGACATCCTCGGCACCGGTATCGCCAGCGGTGTGGAGCTCTTGTTCCCAAAGTTCGAACTCGGTCTAGAAGCAAAATACGTAGAGTCAGGCGGTGTCTGCAAAGACTTCAAAGGGAAAACCTTCAACGAAATGGAAACGCAGCCACCTAAGTTGAGCACAAGTCCAACAACCCAGCAGCGAATTACATACGAGAGAGAGAAGGAAAAGGATCCGTTGGATGGGCAATCTGAAATCGGTCTCTCTGCTCAACCTAAACTCGGCTACCAGGTCAAGTTCGTTCCTCTTAAAGGAGAGGGACTGTTCAACGACGTTCTTAAGTCTGCAGGGATTGGAAGTATCGAGCCAGAGGGATTACCATGGCAGAAGATGTGGGATTTGCCTGGTGTTTGTGGTGTGCTAGCTCGTTGGCCAAACACTCTCGCCAAGGCAACCGTCTCGGAACGCGAGAAGCTTACCTTCAAAGCGCTCGATGGACAGGCAGAGGCTAAAAAGAAACAGCAGGAACTTGACGCCAAAGAGTTTGCTGCCACACCCTCACGATATTTGGGTAAAAATGTCCCAGAGATTACCTTCAAGTATGTGGAAAGAGACGTCACAAAGCCTGTCCTCGTTGAAGAGGAGGCTAAGGATATCGAGGAAGTCCAATACTTTAACAAGGGACAGAAAGTCATGGGCAGATCTGCCCCGAGGAAAATTCGCAAATTGGTGCCCAAAACTGAAAAGCACAAGCAATTGATGTGGTTTCTCACCAATCCCGGTCCCAGGGGCGAGAAGCTTCCCATCTACGAGGATGGCGCCAAGGTAACAGAAGATTCCGGAACCATGGAACAATTCAGACGACTCAAGGGATGCAAACTACGAATCACGGATCTGCGAACAGGAAAGAAGATAGATTTTCTCGCCTGTATGAGCGATGACCCTTTTGTCCGAAGTATGACCCAATGTCCGGAAACAACTATCTCTAAAGACATCAAGAATCTTATACTTGGGAAATCCCGTCAAGGTCGAGTTTGGTGTCATGATGCAAGCGTATACAGCCAGGCGAACACGGTTGATGATCGTTTGAAAAACAAATATGCTCAATCCGGCAAAAACGACTTTTCTTGAAATATATTAAGTATGCGCTCGTAAACCTGGTTCCGCGGCCGCAGACGTTGCGAGGTTATCGCAAACCTCGGCACAACACAAGTCTGGTTTCTCGACTGATCACAAACCAAGCTCCAGCACTATTTTTCAGATTTTGTTGTCTGGCCTGAGGACCATTATCGATTTAGTATTTAATACGTATTAGGCTTTTACAATGTACATTATCGTTTTAGAAAGAAGAATAAAAATATAAAAAATTTCGATTCAATCGGTCGTTAATTATGTTCTATCAAATAACGCGATCTACCAACATATCTGAGGGAATTTTGGTCTTGAATATTGATAGGTTGTGGGAGTTAATCGTTGGTTTTCAATAAACCAGTTCCACTAACTTATACTCATTAGGGCTATTGTATATATTATACATAGGCTTTACTTTAGCCTTATACAGGTGTATTATCTCATAGTAAACAACGAAGTACCAGTCGTTGTGACTGGACCAGCTTGGCAGTCAGTAGGGAGTATGACATATGATCCTTGGACTGCAAGCACGTTATTGGGAAGAGTAATTCTCGCAGTTGGCAGCTCTATAGTAGAATGTGCGACATAAAATGTACTATCAGGGAGATCTATAACAGACCCATAGGCTTTGATCGTAGGCGCCGGGAGGGTAATCCAAGGGCCTAACAAACGCCACGTGCTCCCAGCAACGGTAAAAGTAGAACCTGGAAGAGTAACATAAGTGTCAGCCAATGTGACGGCGCAATTTGGAGTAACGCCACATGTTTCGATCGTAGCAGTCACTGTGCTCGTATCGGTTATGGTTATTGTCAACGGAGCTGCAGTTGGGACGGTTATAGGGACTGTCAGCGTGGTAGAAGCCGTGAGGGTCAGAATTGACTCTGGTGCTGTAATTGTGGTTGGGACAAGATCCGTTACAGTGAAAGTCGCAACAGTAGTAGTGACGATTATAGTGACAGTGTCGGGTGCAGCAACCGTAACAGTACTGAGAATTGACACAGGCAATGTAACAGTACTGAGAATTGACACAGGCAATGTAACAGTAGTAGCAGCGGTCTCGGTAACGACAGAAGGGACACCCTCGGTGACAGTTATAGTTGAAGCAATGGCAGTCTGTGTCGTGGTGATGACCGATGCTGACAAAGTCACGGTTGGGCCGGCCTGTGTTACCGTCGTCGTCACGCCTGGCCCTTGAGGTAGTAGGGTTATTGTCTTTTTAAAATGTAATATGGTGGTCCCAGGAAATTCAATTGTCTTTCCAGTCAGCAGTATCTTCTGCCCAGCTGCGCTTATTGTCGTTTTAGGCAGAACCAATGTGTTGGTTCCCGCGGCGACAACATCATAACCACAGGCATCAATAACGGAGGCGGGAAGAGTAATAATTCGGCCAGCATTTGTTATGATACTGCCGGGGAGAGTTATTATTTTTCCTGGTAGTTTAATTGGAATTCCACGAATAACAGACTCGACCGTTTTAGTCTGATATTTAGTCGTCGTTGACCATCTTGTATTTGTGCACTGGTTTCCAGCTATTTTGGGACAGTTAACGCGGCGCAGGGAATTTAAAACAAAGCCCCGATTTTTATCTTCGGAAGATACTTACCAGAGTTCAATTGACGTTCCTCTAGGAAAGTATCCTCTACAGCAGGGGCTGACTGTACAGCATTAAGAGGGACATATCCCAAGTAGACTATGGCGGACAGGAAAATCTGAAGAGATACCTTCATCTTGGTGGTTTAATACTGTATGATAATAATATTAAGGCAATTTTTCCATTTATTGATATTATTTGGAACCAGGAATCGTTTTTTCAAGCGAGAACCATCAGGTTTTATATTGAAGGTTTAACGAGTTCGGAGAGGTATCATAGACTAGAGAACGGGTTCGCCGTATATTATCGCTGCTCCCATGTTGCCGTTATCCGGATGGGCTTGTAAAGAATACTTTCCGCGTGTGAGCGGAGCTAGAGCGTAATCTTCGGTTTAAAAAATACTACTTCCAGGTTCAAATTATGTAACTCAGGTTGATTCCAAGTTCACCATTGGTATACGGTCCACACCAAGTCGGTCCAAGCATCAACGAATCTTGGCAATATCCATCCTGGTGGAGTCGCCGTGTTGAAATACTTTCTTATAGCAGCCACCTATAGCTATAATAAGTATCTCAATCCGGCTTCCTATACTTTTTGGATGGAGACAAACCGGAATTAAAAATGAGAATGCTGAAATGGTGTGACATTTGCATATCGCATGTTGCTCGGGATCTTGGCGGTCTATGGCTGTTTCTGTTAAAACTATAGTTATTTAATCAGAAGGTCCGCTTCTTACCACCATCTCGCTTCTTGAGAGAAGCTAACCAGGGTTTGTCGCAATTAATAAGAGCTATGACTAGAGAAAAAAAGATACGCGGTCTAAACGAGACTAGTGATCAATATTTAGATCGTTTAAACTACCATTCCTTGATATCCATTGGAATATTAACAACACATCCTTACAGAAATATAACCAAAGTCTTTAGCAATTGTGGGTGACAATCTTGTGAATCTCTAACCATATTTTTAGAGAGCAAGGAATTTATCCAAGGACGATGTGGGATTTACATCAACCTGGGCGAAAAGCTAATTTAAATATGCGCCGTTGAAAACCAGGGTTGCGTCCTGAGACTTGCCGGAGCAATTGTCCGTGCATGCCCGCAGTATCCGTTCATTGTTCTGTAGGTCTAGCGTTTACAAACTGGACTTTATCAGCCACTTGTTAAACAGCCTTGATTGCTATGCCAGTTAGTTGAAAATATATAATAAGAAAAGAGCTATGCTGCAAGCCTAAAGGTGCGGTATTTTTAGTCGTCAGGTTGTCCATGCGGGGTTACCAGGCACTTCACGAGCAATCGCAGTAGAACTTCGTTGCACCTCGCGGTGGACGTTCAGTATTTCCGTTCAAAAATGGGTTCTTGAAGCAGCACGTTAAGAACAGCAGGCGCGTTGTGTAGTCTATTAAGCTCGCTCAAGCCAGGAAATCTGTCAAAAACCCTCTTCATGAGGCTGCTTGCGAGATAGCTCAGCACTGAATGATCCTAATAGTTGATATAATATCTTATTTTATAAGTTTTATGACTACTGTGCCTTTAAACTAAAAGTGTTCGAACCATATAGCCTGGTTGTTTGTTTTATTGGAACCGACATGGCCAGCGCTTCTCGCGTGTGGGACACTATTTTTAATGGTTGTGCGAAGTTTGTGCGATGTAACCGCCCGCACATAATCCTTGGAAATAATGGGCTCATGCCCAGCTTTCGGCCGGTCCTGTTTCACCTAAACCTATAGACATGTTAATAAGCGGGTGCCGCCCATGCCCCCTGAAATCAGCGTTTACGTACGTTTATGTTGAAACCCTACCGTTCAATCGAGCATAGAAATAACTGTTTGATTTATGTTTGTATTGAAGCTTTGATATCTATCACAGTCTAGGATATAACAAATGAATTAAGTCAGTCGGTGTTCAAATGGCGAAAGAGTTTTGAAAGAGAGATCACCGTACGCGTTCAAGGTACAGGAAGTGTCGATTGTCAATCTGCCTCAAGCCTCAGGTTTTGTTTGGTTCTTGTTATGATGAGACCGCCTGGGACCTGGGCAAAGGTAGTCCGTTCTCTGACCAACACACACAAGCAGTGGTCTCGTGCCCAGACCAACCCAAAAGCAGGGCAACAGTGTTTTGGTTTGGGTTCGAGACTGGGCAGAGGGGAACCAGAACCAACTGCGTTGTGTTGCAACAGCTGTGCGAAGTAGAGCCTCGCGCCCAAACCAGTGGAGGGCCTCTTCAAAAGCTGTTTTGGTCATCGTGATAGCAATTGAACATTTGTTATAACGTACAACGCATTATCCATAGTTGCTTCAGAACCAGGCAAACATACTTCCCTCAAACTCCTATCACAATTACTCATCTCGAAATTTTCGAAGCCATGCCTACTGGTATGTCTGTCTCATGTCCATTCCTCCTAAGCAAAAGCAACGGATATAGGGCACAGCTAAAACATCTTCATATAGATTTTCGGCCTATTGTCGTTTGTGGCCCCTCGGGAGTCGGCAAAGGAACGCTCTGTACCAAGTTGAAAGCTACATACCCTGAACTTTTCAAGAAATCGATATCTCATACAACACGACAGCCGAGAAGCGGCGAAGTCGAGGGAGAAGATTATTACTTTGTCTCTCCTTCTACATTCTCCTCGCTTGTATCTCAGAATGCGTTTGTCGAAACAACCGGTTTATTTGGTAGTAGCTATGGCACTAGCAAACGGACAATTATCGACCAGCGGGACCAGGGTTCAATAGTTGTAATAGATATTGATATAGAAGGCGCAAAACAGCTGAAAACGACCGATATTGCAGCTAGATATATTTTTATCAAACCGCCAAGTTTCGCGATACTTGAAGCACGCTTAAGAGGACGAGAGAGTGAAAAAGAAGATGAAATCCAGGACAGGTTGAATCGAGCTAGGATTGAGCTTGCGTATGCGGATACACCAAGTGCATTTGATAAAATAATCATCAATGATGATCTTGAAACTGCTTTCGGCGAATTGGTGGAGTTTGTATCAAGACCAGTGTCTCAAAGCTTGTGATAGGCTAGCTAGCTACTAGTTTTGTACCCCGCTCGCCTACTCTGTTGAAAGTGTATACGTTTATATAAGCACATGCATCTAAGCATCGACCAAAATGAAGCTAATATACTGACACATGATCTAAGAAAGTAACAAGAGGCTGAGTAAGCTTTAACCTTAAATGATATGATATTATTTATATTCTTCTAAATATCACGTCCTTTTAAATATCTGGCTTTGAGTTCAGTATTAACTAAGAAACCCGTCGTATTATACACAGGTTAGAGATTTTATAGGTCTCGGGGCTCTCGGGTCTTCGAATCAACCCTTTTAATTCAAAATCGCTCTAGTTTTCTCAATCAAATATCTTTGCTTGGAGCAGATCATCACTCAATGTTTTCATGCGGAGATGAAACCCCTGTTGTTTTGCTACTCGAGCCTGGCCGGAGTACACCCGGCATATGGCTTCACAGGCCTCTTAGGGCCATGTTTGCTTACGGTTCCCGATCAAAAGATCAATATTAGGTTCGATGAACTGCCCAAGCACTAGCCGTACGGGATTTACTAAGGCGGATAGCGGGCCAATGGCTATCAAAAAGTGATGGTACCATCGATTTTGATGCTGCAATAGCAATACTAATATATCCAACCTTATAACTGACTAATATCAACAGCTGCTGACAAACATTTAAATCGGCTGAATAAGTTGCAACATCTCAGCGGATGTAATGCAACCTCCACTTTAGCTTTTATCCCTCAGTCTTCCCTAAAGCTTAACTTAGATAACTGAGATATGTCTGGATCGTCGGACCAGCTGCCAGAATCATGCATTTCCATTGAGGTTGGGAATGAAGCTCTACTGTGTGGCAATGTTGCATTTTCTAACCGAATTTCAAACGCTTGTGATATATGCCAAGGGCTAAATCCCGGGAGAGTCTCACGTCTTTAACCGTGGTTACACTAACTCAATTTAGGCAGCGGCATGAGCCCCTGAACCTCGAGTTAAGCCCAACGGACCGTGGATCTCCGGCCGGTTGAATCCCAGTTTACCGAACTTACTACATTTGGGAACGCAGATTTCGGATGAACGGATTTACATGCTTTGCGACAATGCGGCGAGAGCTTCCACCATACCGTTACAATATTCTGCCTTTTGTTGCAAATGTTGCAAATTATATAGAGTTGCCTTAAATATTCACTAGAAAGAAGTTTTAGCCGAAGATTTGGCTTTCCTAGATGGATGCTTGTGAATTCAAAAGAATTTTGTGATCGCAAGTTATCGATTCTCAAATCGTCCAACTTTGCTGTGGATTGGATCGCGATTTCATCCATTACTGCTGCCCATGCGTTCAGGGATAAGAAGATTCATCCATAGATCGAAAGAGAAACGAACCATGGTCCGGGAAACTGCGAACCATAGTCTGAGACCCACCATGGATCCGAAAAAGGCAGTCGCTAGTTAAACGAGAGGCGATTTAACCAAAGCCGCTCTTGCCAACCCAGGATCAGTTGTCCGCAATCCGTAGAGTTACAATCAAGCCATCGATAGTGGAAACGAAGTTAGATACTTCGCTGATATATACGGTCCGAAACTCCAGGAAACATGTCATGCGCTGCATTGCTTTCCCGCTTTTCCGAAGTTATCGCGTTTGTTGGAAGGCTGGCCTCTATAAAGGTTGGCCATCCTCTAGTATCTATGCTCATTTTCGGTACAGCAAAGACTGATAACTTATTAACCGCCAAATTCAACTCTTAAGACCATCAGAATGGCTGCCAAAGCACTCATTCTGGCCGCCATGGGCTACACTGCCCTGGCAACTCCTGTTCTTCAGGATCGCGCACTATCCTCAGCTGTGTATGGAACCCCGATGGGTTTCGCATCCGGAGTAACCGGTGGTGGTAATGCGGCTCCCGTGTACGTGAGTACTATTGCACAGTTAAAGAGTTACTTGACCTCCTCTTCACCACAGGTTATAGTCATCTCAGGGACCTTTAACTTCGTCGGTTCTGAGGGCACGTCTACTTTTAAAGCATGTAACGCGTATTCTTGTACCCCTGCAAACGGTGGGCAAATGCTACTAAATACGCTAGGCGGGTGCGGTTCCCAGGCCTTGTCTGACGTTACAATCGATACGGCCGGCTATCAAGGAATCGCGGTTAAATCTGATAAAACACTAATTGGCCTGAACAAAGCAACACTTAATGGGAAGGGCCTCCGTCTTGTTGGTGTTTCTAATATTATTATTCAGAATATCGCAATTACGAATCTTAATCCGAAATACGTCTGGGGAGGCGATGCAATCGTTCTCTCTGGCACGAGCAAGGTCTGGATTGACCATGTAACTGTAAGCACGCGACTCTACGACACTATCTGTCACTTTAGAGACTAACTAACAGATAATGTACATAGACTTCGTCCTTGGGCCGCCAGCACTACAGTTTTGGCCAGGCTGCCAACAAGCTTATCACTATCTCCAACAGTTTTATCAACGGAGTTACCTCTTACTCGGCTACCTGTGATAAACATAGTTACTGGGGACTCGAGCTAGTCGGTTCTGGCGACCAGATCACCTTCTATAGTACGCACAATAAGAAAGTTCCGTAAAACCTGACAAATGCTGACCGAGGTGTTTAGAAAACTATGTCTATTATACGTCAGGTCGCAGCCCGGCGCTAAGCGGCAATACTCTCTTCCACGCGGTTAACAGCGTATGGTCTTCCAATAGTGGACATGCAATCGAAGGAGGCACCACCGTGGGGGGTCTTTTTGAGGGTTGCGTCTTCAACGGTGTCCCAACTGTCGTAGTAAGTGGCTATGCCGGCCAGTTGTTCTCATCTGAATCAGCATACGTCAGTCAGTGCGCCAGTTACCTCGGCCGCTCGTGCCAGACCAATATATACAGTAGCTCGGGCTCCTTCAGCTACCACAATACCGGCTTCATGTCTGCCTTCTCCGGGCTCTCCATTGTCTCAGCCGCATCGGCGTCATCCATTCAGAGCACTGTGCCTACCAGTGCTGGAAATACTCTTTATCTTTAAGTGGGACGGTGAATGGTATATCATAGATAAACTATTCTGGATGTCAATTAATAAGCGATAGTAGTCTATTAGATAGTTAGGGTCATAAGCTATGGAAGTTAGAAATGTGATAAGAAAAGAGTTCAATCGGCTTCTGACCTTTATAAATGACATGTCACAGTGAAATCGTAATGTGAGCACTATCGTGGCCTTAAGGCAATAGCTTATCTGAAAAATGGAAAAGGTAATTATTTTCAAAACATCGGATATTATCGCGTTCGCCAAAATGCTTTGAAACTGTTTCCCCAGATCGCTTTTGGGGCCTGTTTAGATTGTAACATCCAACAAATACGCACATACTTGTCTACCGTATTGATAGTACAGAAGAGTCTCCTTGATGTATGTGCGTAGCACTGGGGCATCATCATTACCGAGATCAAAAAGCAACGATTCCGCTCTTAGAAGGAATATAGACAGTGGTTTACAGCTTAAGGACAGAGGATTATAGTGTAGATTTATAATTTTTGGACGCTGAGCTGAGCTTCTGACGAATGGTATAGTTGCTACCGTTCTATTGCGAAGAAAGGTATCAGCCCTAACGAGATAGGAAAACCAAAACCACCCTCCAACTACTGCGGTACCAGCTGTTCGGATTACCATAAAATGATACATTCTTTCCTCAAGGGGGCGCTACCTACAGACAAGAATTGTAACACTTATCCATCGTACAAAACATATCATATTGGGCCGTACAAGAAGCCTTACCAGGAGCGAGTCTTTTAATTTCTGCTGGTGAAATTTGAAGGGCGAACAGCCACGAAATGTGTTGCTCAATTAGCTAACATTCGCCTTGCCATCTCTACTGACATCGTTGCAAGTTTGGTTTGGCTCCGAGACTGTGACATCCCATAGATAACGTTAAAACTCGTATTCAGGATGCACGACGGCCATGGCGCATTCGAGACATCCACCCAGATGTTGTCCGTCTCTTCCTTCCGTCATATTTTCTGCAGCATGGTTTCGGAGCTCGGGGTGTTAGCGAGGCAGAGGGAGAGGCGGCGGGGCTCAGGCGCAACGGGGCTGTGTTTTCGCTTGCGGACGTCCCGAGAGCCGATTTCTGTGTTGTGGACGCTTCCATGGCCCATGGCGCCCAACAGATTAACGTTATCGCGAGACTCGTCCACAAATGTCACTTGAATGCTTCGATAACGTTGTCCTTCGTGATATATATACTTATGGGATACGCGCTCAGTAAATTATCAACAGAATTAAGAACCATATCTACGAACTTCAGACAAAACTTGCCATCGATATATCTATCTCCATACATCCCTACAAACAACGCATCAATTTAGTTCTCTTGCACACCGTTTCAACATTCTTCACATAACTATGACTACGCCTATTCCAATCACTATATCCCTGCCGGAGTATAGCTTCGAGCCAGCAAAGCGCCGCGCCGTGTCGCCCACTTCCAGTTTCTCGACCGAATCCCTCCCAAAGTACGAATCCGTCATCGACTCCTGCCTAGACTCCTTCCACCCAACCCGTCTTCTTCAAATCGAAGCCGCTGGCCATCCTCTCATAGCCCTCCCGTGTACCCCACCACCGAACCCAATTTACATCCACGCCGTATCGCCAACTGGAGATGTCTTGGAGCCATTATACCTCTCTCTTCGCGGCTCCCGCAGCTCCAACAACAGCGTCTTAGTCCGGGCCAGCGACCCATCCGAAACACCACTGTGCTCAACCACCTACCGCCGCGGTCCCGGAAAGCCACCTAAGATCCAACTGCACGGAGCCGCAGTATCAGACAGCGATGACCTTGACACCTGTAGCTCGGCTTCCACCCACAAGGAAGGCGAAGAGGCAGGCGAGGAAGATGATGTGACAATCACCGTGAGCAGCCGCGGTATCACCACCCGTGCCCAGATAATGCAAACGCAACTAGGAACATTCGCCTGGAGATTTGCCAGCCGTCAGGAGCGCCGCGATGCTGCTGCCGATAACCTCCTTGTCCTCGAGCGCATCACGACCGTCAAAGGCAATAAACAGGAACACCGTCATCGTGTGGCACAGCTCGTGCGAAACGCCGAATTTCGCAGCACTGGTAGCAATAAACGCACGGCGGGGAACGGTGGCCGTTTAATGCTAGATCTTTCGCAGTGGGCGGATAGTAAAGGCGAGGCAGAACAAATTGAAGCTTTGGCTCTTGCGAGCTGCCTGGTCATGTTGAAGAAGGAGGTGGATAGGAGGAGAGCTCTCCAGGTCGCTGTTATCGTCAGTGTGGTCACATAGTCTAGTTATCAAAATTTTGCTCCTTTAGAACTAAGCAACGATTAATTTTAAGGTAAGATTGATATTCAGCATATGGTGTTGGTTGTTGCATTCTGCATGCTTTGATTTATTAGACTGTTTTCAATACAAGTTGCTCATCGCCCAGGCTTTCAACTACAATATAGACCATTTCTGTCCATACGCAGAGACAAGATATTACTCTAGTTACAAGTTCATACTGATTACTTGTGAGATTTGTGAGATCCCAATTTTTGCAATTACTACCTTTTGTGAATTACTGGATGTTTTGCGTTTTGGGACTACAGATGGTCAACTGGAACGTAGTCATCCCATCGACACTAGTTATGAACGAGAGCTCAAGCTATCAAGCTGGGGTAGCCCCAAAGGTAGAAGATGTTAAAAAGATTTCTGATAAATGCTCTGTTATGAATAGAATGCGCCAGACACGCCTCTTCTACCCTGGCTAAGAGTACTTCATCTCAATCTACAATTGATTCTAGTTCAACGAGCCACGCTTACGCCTTCAGAATTATTTTTTTTCAATCATCTTCGGACAGCCGTGAGGTAAGATACCCCCCTTTGTTAACAAATCAAGACTCAATTCTCTATTCATCGCATTCCACGGCTCACCCATGCAGTTATCTGTGCCCTGGCGTCATCGCTGCGAATCGAAACTAAAGAAAGTAAATAATAGCAAGTTCTGCACTACAAGACATCGTTGTACAAGATATAGAGTATTATCCTTGACTTTCAAGAACCAAAAAGTTAATGAAAAGAATATAGATCACTTGCTGCCAGAAAAGAATAGCGCGAGAAGTCCCAGGAGCAAATGTCACAAAATCAAGCTCTTCCACCATCTCGGAACTTTGGAGTTTAGACGATGAGATAAAATTCTAGAGAGTCAATCTAACAACTGGGAACGACAAGGCCATAGACTTACCGTAAGCACACTCAAGACGTTCAAGTATATTAATACATTAAACTGCGATAGTATAAACGGAGTGTGTAAATAAGGAGCATTACGCGAATTGGTCCAACGACTCAGCGCGGCGACAGTCGTCGAGTTCAAATCAGAGTATTTAATTTGAGAGATGGGCTAAATAAGACAAATAACCCGGTTTCTCGCGCAACAGAGGAATGCAAGTAGAATGCAGAGTAATCGTATCCGGCTTCGGGCTATCGGCCGCTCGGAACCATTGTAAGGACCGAAAGAAACAGAATTGGAATTGACATACTGCTAAATTTGACGTAAAGAGCTTGAGAACCTATAGCTATAGTCTCATAATCTTGCCTCTATTAGGAGGTAAACCAACTGCTGAAGCGCGTTTCTTAAAGATCCCACCTACGCCCATTGCATAAGTAGTAAGTATAAGCGTACAATAACGCGTCTTTCCAAGACCTTCCGCACAAAGTATGATGCTTTACCTAAGCCCTTCCAAAAATATATCTGAAAAAATTGAGATCCGGGCGGGCACATATATTCGCTATGGTTAGCAAAGTATGGGGAGGCAGGTGCAGAGGTTTGGGCCTGGCGACAAGCCTGCGCCAGGATGAAACCACTCGGCAAAATTGGGTAGGTTACTTTGGAACACAGCCTCAGACTTTGTGTGTTGACATCCAAACATCAGCACCTTCTCCTTAGGACAACTAAAAATATGAGAGAAGAAGGAATGAAACTCTCGAATGTGACCGATGTTTGAGCTCGTCGACTGCCGCCCCAGTTCGCCACCAGAAGAGTGCAGCAGATTGAGTTTCTACGAGCCTCATGGTCTAGTGTTTCTAACACAACTGCGCCTATTGTAAAATTTAAACCCTGTCTATCATGCAAAAAGGTACTATTGTATTCTTATATTTTACCCTCGTTCTCCTCTCCCATAAGTAATAATTTTACCCATTTATTCTACTGTTATCAACATTCTCTCAAATACCTTTAGTAATTTCTCGGCATTCATTCCTTCCCAGCGCCTTTAATTTTTTCGTTCGCAGTTGTTTTACCCTGTTTCATCGCCTTGATAGTACTAGTAACAGTGGTGGTCCCGCATAGCCATTGTTAATATTTATTCTATTTGAATACTTCTCATTGCTTATATCTTTCATCCTCACGGAACCGTTTCTTATATATACTTATTACTATTAGTAGGAGATAGTCAAAATGCGTTTCTCTACGCTAGTAGGATTGGCCTCCGTAGTAGCCTCGACGACGGCTCTCACTCCAATCACAATCAAGGGCAATGCATTCTTCTCTGGAAGTGACCGGTTTTATATTCGTGGAGTCGATTATCAACCAGGTGGTGCCTCTAACCCGAAAGATCCACTCGCAGACACTTCTATCTGTGGGCGCGATATCCCAGCACTCAAAGAGCTTGGAGTGAATGCCGTTCGTGTCTGTGAGTTACTTCCCACGCGGTGGCAATTATGATACGAAAACTGTGGGATATGCTAATCTCAGACTAGACATTGCGGACAGCGCAGCGAACCATGACGCCTGCATGAAGATGCTGGAAGACGCAGGGATTTACTTAATCTTAGATGTGAGCAGAAATCAGCTGAAAAACATCGTACTTACCTAACAAAAATATCATAGGTGACTACACCAACTCACTCAATTACACGTACGAACCCTGGAGTATCGTACAATGAGGTCTTCCTTCAGGTATATGCCCATCTGACCTGTCCGTTTATTATTTACTAATTTTAATACTAGCATGTCTTTTCGACAATGGACGTCTTTAGCAAATATTCCAATGTATTGGCATTCTTTGCAGGTAATGAAGTAGTCGACGGACCGGATACCACTAGAGCTGCTACCTATGTTAAAGCAAGTATCCGTGATATGAAAGCCTACCAAAAAGCAAGAAAGTTGAGGGCTATTCCGATCGGTTACTCTGCTGCTGATGTTGCAGCAAATCGATTACTCATTGCACAGTATATGAATTCTGGGGGGAAAGAGGAGCGTGTGGATTTTCATGCCTTCAACGACTACACGTGGTGTGGTGAAGCCAGCTCATTCGAAATTTCTGGATATGATCAGAAAGTGAAAGATTATACTGGATATGGTATCCCTGTATTGTAAGTACCGATTCAAAGTCCGAGTCGGCAGGTACCTAACATATAGTAGCCTATCGGAATTTGGTTGCAACAAAAACCCGCCGAGAACATTTCCCGAAATCGCAGCGATATACGATGCAAAGATGACCGGTGTCTTTAGCGGTGGTTTGGTCTATGAATGGTCTCAGGAACCCAATAATTTCGTAAGTTAGAGCAATTCAGTACATCGTTGTTGGTCGCTAACAAGAATCGTTGAACAGGGTCTAGTCCAAGTCTCTGGTGATTTAAAGACCATTAAGCCTCTTATCGACTACGAAAACCTCAAAGACAGATACAAGAAAGTTCCAAATCCATCTGGAGATGGAGGTGCTACTACAGCCGATGGCAACCCTACACAATGCCCGTCAAAGCAGAGTGGTATTTGGGAAGCTGACTGTAAACTTCCAGCAATGCGTAAGTCATCATATTACTCTGAATCCTTTTGAAGGAGTGAAGTGTCCCTCTAATGCAGAAATATAACAGCACAAAAAGCAGAAACCTACCTTACTGGTGGCGCTGGCCAGGCACTCGGTCTTAAAGGACCTACCAATCAATGGGCTGGTGTTGACCCTCCAGCTGGTAGCGTTACCGAAAGCAACAATTCTCCAGCTTCTTCCAAGTCCCCGAATGCTGCCTCAATGCCGATTCCATCACTCAACTTAATGGCTGCTGCCTCGGTTGTTTCAATGATCTTTGCAGGCCTGGCTAGCGGAGTTACGCTTTTCCTGTAATTTTTGCAAAGTCATCAAGAGATATTAACGATTGCAGTTTCAAAAATCTCTAGACTGTCGGTATCCTATGACCTGTACGACCGACTATACCATATCCTGGCTATATGGAATGGGATGAGGTTAACCTAGCGCCTGGTATCGAGGCTTGTGAAATTTCACTTCCATCATGATTATGGACATACAAATTTAGCTAGGCGGTGAGCAAACTCTTTCGCAGATTTGAGCTCCGACTATTGTAAACAGGCATAATTACCATTTTATTCACTTCTCCAAGTATTATATTACAAACACCAAGCGAAATTTTGAAAAAGAAAAGAAGCATTACGTTGACTCTCCTACAGCTAGTAGAAAGTTTCCATATAGAGTGAGGCGGAATGCTGTTCTCCCTTAATTTATGGATATGCTGGTGACGTAGCGCCAATTGCCAAGTTAAGCTTCTTAGGCGAAACTTGCCTGTATAAGATTGTAAATATAAGATATAAATAGAGTTTTCTAAAGAAAACTCCCACTCCTTACAGTCGGGCATTAGATTGAGGACCTGTCCACCCCATTTAACGTTTCGCTTCCATTCTTCAGAAAGGTTGATTTCAATACGGAATTGCACTCGAAAGATCGAGAAATACCAGCAAACGTGCTATAACGTTTGGACGCCCTCAATCTCTTGTAAATTTAAGATTTATTGGTGTATGGATACTACCCTGTATAATGAAATTGTACAATAGAAGATTATCAAAAGAGGATTACTGATATGAAAAGGTATATTCAGAGTTTCATTATGGATATTACGACTAGTTATGCGACCTTTATCGGAATTAACAATAACATCTCGTCCACGATTATGGATGATCACGAGAGAATATTGATATTTATCGTTGTGGTTATGATATATATTAACGAGTGTGGTTCAATGTAAACTAGGATATTGTTGTATAATTTTAGGCAAGGCTGGACTTTTTATTGTTAGAGGTGGCAAGATGTATTGGGGTTTCAATATTGGCATGGTTCCAGCTGGATGCAATCTACTGAGAAGATATCATCGCGTCATGCTCAGCTTAGGATCTTAGTTGTAAGTTAATTTACAGCATTATTTGGCTTTCTAGAGTTCCCAATGGAGGTTGGTGCCTGAAACTATAACCTCGAATTTCGAGATTGAAAAGGGAGGCATGCTTTTGATGACATTTTCGATTATTAATATAGTGCAGGTGTTGTTTTCGGTCGCACTTCACACAAGAAAGCTCGCGACGTCTACACGGATTGTTAAATTCTGTCAATGCTTCACTCTAAATGTGCTAAAAATGTATTACGATCGGTTGCTAGGTCTATCTCGGACTTAGTTCTTTGTATCATCATTCAAGGAGCTGTCCAATTGCAAAGCTAAGTATTTCAGAATACCGAAATGACGGTCTTAACAGGGCCTCCTTAGATTAACTCCAAGTCTTCTCTGGCATCTAGATGCGGTGGGATATTTTTGCGCCAGTAACTAGTTTCGTATGTCTGAACAATTCAGTGTGTTTAGTGTTTAGACATAATCGCGAACTGCTCCAATCGACAGGTACGATTGCGGTTCTGCTAGTCGCGTTTTTCGGGGAAAGTTTATCTCCGGTTAGGACCCCACCAAGCAAAATGGGTCACTCCACTGCAGCCAACCCGCCCGACGTTTTAGGCTGCAAGGACACCCGAACATTTTGTTTAAACGCGGGCCTATGCTTTCATATATTTTTTGAATATTCTATGAGGCAGTTCTTCCCGAAGCCCAACTACAACACCGTCACTAAAACTTCATTGAAAGCCGGCACACAATATGAAATATAATTTACTAGCTTCAGTTATTACTTTGCGACAATGTTATATCGAAACCAGACCCTGGAGCAACAGGAAACTGCCGCTACCTCACTCCTTGAAACAGAGAACTTCGCTCTTAATTTATTCTCGATTCCCTGGTTATCACAATGCGATATACATCCGTAAAAGCTATTTCGCCTGAATTCTAAACGAATAAATGTATTACTATCATCGCTAAAGCGCATGGTTTCACTGAACGAGAATGAATCGGGTCTCCATTTGAAATAGAGTCCATGCAATATTACGACGTAGGACGAATGGCTAGCTTTTATTGGTAGTTTCTCTAGAAATGCAACTGCAAATGACTCGGTTTCTCCAATTAAAGGACCCGACCCATTATTTCGCAAGGATATCCTATTATTATTTCATCAAGGCACTGCTATTATTTTTTAAGTTACCGTATTCTTTAACGAGTAGCGGGACGTCGGCTTAAGTTAGAGGTTTCCTTGTTTTCTAAAATCCAGGCTCTTTTGCATTGCCTTTTGATCGGCTATCCTCAACTGGAAGATCCTCCATCGGATTCAAATTCTAAATAAGACGCAGAAAATTTAGCAGGCTAGGATCTTATTCTGCGTCCGGGTTCGCCTTCCATCGTCGGGTAATATAGTAAGCGTTGTCACGGCTGTATACGCTAACCTCGGTCGCTTAGTTATAACGCGGATTCAATTGCGATACAACAATGTAGTCAGGTCCAATGTTTTTTACAGGAAATAACTTGACGAGAGTTAATTATAACAGCTTAAAGTTGTTCTTATAAATAAAAAAGTTTCAAGTGAAATAAATTCCTAAGTATATATATTTGCATTATCTATATATCTTTAAATTACACATTATTCAGCTTTTGTAAAATCCCTCACGAAACTCCGTTCCGATGGCTTTCTGATACTTAAATGCGATATTTCGTTCTCAATATCATATTTTTCTATGCCCTTAGGCGCATGCCTACTTGGTATAAGGCGACTAAAACTCATTCGGTTGCCTAGGAAGACTCGGTTACTTTATGCTTATTCGTAGTAGATAGAAGCAGAGATTCTAAAAAGAGTTTTACGCGTACATTATAAAAACCTTCGAGATCGCCGTCGTAAAACTGCAGTCCCCATAAATGATCATTCTTTGTCCGCAGCCATATCACGACAGCATCACACTCATTTAGTTTGACTTACTATCTTAATTCTTTACTTATGAACAAGATTGCCTAGCTACATCGCGCTGCCACTCCTTAAGATGCATGCTATATTCCTTTCAAAGATTACCTTCTATGCGCTCTCTTTCAACACTCTTTTCAGAACTATCTCTACAAGCCCCGTCCAACCCAATGCTGATCGGGATGGCATTGACAAATCTTTCAAACGAAGTCAACTGCTTTCGTTTAGTGGTTCCTGTTTGGAATTTGCGCCAGGTTATATCCAGTCAGGAGACACATGCAAGTCTCTAGCTGAAAAGGCACAGATCCAAGTGATTCAGCTTCTAGCGTATGATAAATCCTATCCCAAATAATCATGAAAGCAAATTTTTGCTTCGATTGCCAACTCTATGCTACGATTCTAGGGCCAACGACAAGTTCAAAGGTGACTGTAGGGAAATTATCCCGGGCGCGATCTGGTGCAAGCGGAAAGCGCCTCTACCGAAGCCAACAGCTCTTATAAAAAAAACTGAGCTTGTTACCGATGAAAAGGCGATACAAATTATTAATCTTTATAACACTTATCCTATGTGGAGGGGTAAATGCACTTCACAAGGCGGCCGCATTACGAAGACAACTTGTGAAAGCCTCGCAGCCGCAAATCAAATCTCGGTCACAGAACTAATAGAGTAATCAATTTTGTTCGTTTCGCATAGGCCATAGAACCTTAACTAACGATTTGTCTACGTGGATTCTATTTCTAGACAAAATCAACTTTTAGGAAAGAACTGTGAGATGCTCAAACAATACATTGATGGTGGGGGTATTGGTGCGCTATGCAAACAGCTTGACCCAGCCAGCAGCCCCAAAACATCAACGACAACAGCAAAAAACACGGTCACTTCGAAGTCTATATCTTCGAATAATACGAGCGCGAAATCAATCATCATCAAAGTGCCTACCTCGAGTACCACCACATCGAGCACAACTACGACTTCAAAAACTACGACTTCCAAAACTACTACTTCCAAGACTAATACTTCCAAGACTAATACTTCCAAGACTACTACCTCCAAGACTACTACTTCCAAGACTACTACTTCCAAAATCACATCCAAAACCACATCTTCAGCAGCCATATCGTCATCTACTACGACCACATCTACCACAATAAACCCGATTTCAACTCCAACATCGTACGCTATTGTTGGGGTCCAGGACGGCTGTGTCGAGCGTCAAGATATTAACACGATGCAAAGAGACCAGCCTGACGTATTCAATCTGCTAGTACTTGCGCTCGCTCAGATGCAAGCTGCCAATTTGACAGATCCATTTGGCTATTTCCAGATATCTGGTAAAAACTCTTGTTTCAACCTCGATACCTTTATGTATTATGCTAATCATCGAACAATTTTAGGTATTCATGGCGGAGTGTAAGCAATACTAAACCTTTCTATAAAAATGTTTTACGCAAAGGTACCTTTGTTGACGCGTAACTGCGTTTTATCAGGAAGTCACCGTGGCCCAATGCTAAAGATGGTGGAGGTTTTGATTTTGATCCTGCAAAGGGTTATTGCCCGCATAGCAACACATTAGTATGCAACCTACATGCTTGTTTTTGCCAAGTCGATACAGCTAACAGCCTTCAGTTTGGAGGATGGCACCGGCCCTATATGCTCTTGATCGAGGTATACTTGTTCCATTATATGTATAAATTGGAAACAGACAGAAAACCTAACGTCTACAAATCCTAACGTCTACATATAGCAAGTGGTTTACAATATCGCACAAGATATCGCCCAGAGATTTACAGGTTCCCTTCGAGACAAATACATGGCTGCTGCGAAATTGGTTCGGTGGCCGTACGCTAAATTTTCTACATCCGAAGATTTGTAGAAAAGAGGTCGCTAACATAATATTCGTATTTAGATACTGGGACTGGGTTGACGAAAGTTCGCAAGGTCATATGCCACCGATTACCTTGCAGCCAAACGTCCAAGTTACAACCCCAGATGGCAAGACTGCTCCTATAGTTAATCCATTCTACACTTACAACTTCAAAGATAATGAGAGGCCTCTTCTTCCAGGATCGGTGAGTTGTCGTGCTATATACATATATATATTGAATTCAAAACCCTCTGACATGAATTAGAGAGTCGGTTCCGAGATAGTTGATAGGCCAGTTTTGGCAGACGCTAAGGTCGCCAAAGCACTCCCTAAGTAAGACCTTCCCAACTCCTATTTTATATAAATGCAATGACATTCCATTAATCCTCTTTTCGCTAGTCGGACCGACGATCTATACACTGCACTCGGAGCATCGAAAACATTTGCCGATTTTAGACGTGAGATCGAAAATATCCACAATGACATCCATACTCTTATCGCAGGTTTTATGACGAATCCTCGAGTTGCAGCATTTGATCCAATATTCTGGTGGATAACACACCCCTCAAACAAAGCTATGAACCCAAGGCCCGATTACTAACTTCTTACTAGGCTCCACCACAATAATGTAGACCGCATGTTTGCCATGTGGCAAGCGGCTAATCCCACATTAGAGATTCAACCTTCAGTGGATAAAGCATCCATATCATACCAAGGGCAGGTACAAGGTGGGACAATCGGAATGCAATCCAGGTTTCTACCATTTAAACATCCTGATGGGTCTTGGTGGAATTCACAGGATATAACGAGTGTCCGTAGCATCTGGAATTATGGATACGGCTATCCAGAAGTTCCCTGTGGTCGCAGATCGGATACCAATGACCAACTAGACAAGTTCACAACAGCCAAAATCAATATGCTATTCAAGGACAGGGTGGTCATAACCAAGCGGGCAGAAAATCAAACGGTAGTTCAGTGGAAGTATAACATTGTCATTGATCAGGCAGAGATCATGGAATCATTCCAGATCATTGTGTTCGGAAAGGACCCCGGTGATGACATTAGCACATGGAACTTGTCTAAGGATAAGCTCGGTTCTCTCTCTGTACTTGGGGACCCAGACGAGAAGAGGGTCTCAGGTATGGTGGCTGGCACAGTCAGCGCTAACAACTTTCTTGAACAAAGCGGGGTCTTGCAAAAAAGCGACAAATACATCAATGCATTTCTGCAGAAGAGAGTGATATGGAAATGCTTGAATGTGAGTTCCGTTTAAATTTTGAGAAGTTTGTAGTCTTACTGACGGGATGGCAGATGGACAAATCAATTGATATTAAAAAACTTACAACTCTTAAAATCGGTGTCACCAAAAATGACCTTGTGATTCCGGGCAATTTGAGCAAGAAACCAGATTTCGGCACACCAAAGCTGATGCTAAACGCTACGGAAGGTGTCAAAGGGGGTGTAACAAAGATCGAAGATCTAACTAAACCTATGAGTAAGGAAGGTCAACGGCAGAAAGTTTCCGACCGTTTGTCCAAAGTCGTCCTCGCTCCTTCTAATTCAAACAGTACAATTAATACAAACACAAGACGACGGTTTGCAAGATCTTACCGAACGTCAGCCTAACGAAACAAGCCTTAGCCTCGATTTCCTATTTTCACAGAGTCGAGAAAGAAGATATATAGATTTGTAGCGATGATTTAGAACGTAGGAAGAGAATCTGGAGTAACAGCCAAGAAATTATTTACCAATTACATCTGTTGTTTTACTTTATGCCGTGGGCGTAATAATCTAGCTTCGATACTCGTAATCGTCGTCATACTGAAGCCTATTCTAGCTGGCTGAAGCCAAGAAATACATACCAACTCGTCAAATGCTGAACGCTGAATAAATCATCATATGTGCGAGACATCCGTAAGCTTTTAAGATTGACTATCTATGCTAGAATGCCAGAAATGGAAAGATTAAGTGTTGTCTCAATATATAAAGGTCATAGCACCACCCTAATGTTTCTTACAACTGATTTGGATAGGCAACTTTATCATAGTAAATACTCAGATCTTTAAATAATTTACATGAACTATCAGGTATCAAAATATGCAAATGTTAATCACTAGAAGCCTCTGGTGTTCACGCCTTCAGTCTTATCGAACACCTTGGCAAATTTTGCAAAATAGTACATAAATACTTAGTTTTATTAAATCCAGGTAAACTTCATTTACTCTATTGCTGCTTTAAGCCTTCTCCATTGTATGTGAAAGCAGTGCTGGTGATCATTTTATTGCCACAACCGAGAATGGCATTCTCAGCTCATAAATGGACTAGATAACCAAAGACTTCATATAAATGCGACTATCGTTCTTAAATAACATTATTGTTCTAGATTAAAATTACAGAGCACTTGTTTTCCATCTCATTCTGCCATAGCTGGCAGATAGGTAAACCCGAAATAATTTGATGTGTGTGAGATACCAATAAGGACTATCTAGTAACGGTCCATGATGAGTTGCGTCTTTAGTGAGTCCTGCGCAAGGAACCAGCCCTTGAATGTCAGCAGAGCAATGAGGTCAGCCTGTTTAGTTGAGGCAGTAGTGCGACTAGTAGTTTTGAATGATGCCTCAACGATGTACTCGATGCCTGTGCCGGCAGCATCCTTGATGGGCCACACTTCAATATAGAGCTGAAGACCACTCCATGTTCCGATCGAGCGCTTCGCAAGAACGGGTCCGAAGATACGAGCCGATGCGAGGGCAGTAGTACCCCAGTTGTTAGAGACCCAATCGTCGAACTTATCCGGTGCCTCATCGATCAGGAATGTACGAGATTTAGTCTGGCCGGGCAGGTCCATTCCACTGTAACCGGACCCAGATGCCGACTTCTGGCGACTGATGGAGAGGGTTTGTTTCTGGTAACCCCATTCGATCTGTGCATCGTAGTTGGTGTCGGTGGAGTCGAAACCCTCATTATTGGCGGTTGTAAGAGCAGCGTCGATATTACCGCCGGTGATGGGATAGCGTTTCTTGTATGTGAGCTCGAAATCGCTTTCACCTTCGGTCTTGCGAATACGCGGACTCCAACCAGCGTTGTAGATTTCTTTGCTACTTTTGTCAAGGAACTGGACATTCATCTTGGTAACAGTCGTGGGCATCCCGAAGTATGAAAGCACAGTGGGTGTGAGCTTGAAGTCAGTTCCTAGAACTACAGTGGGGTTCATCAATAGCTTAACCTCGTAGTCGGGAACCATATTAGAGGCAGCTAGAACTGGTGAGGCCATAATGGTCGCCGAAGCGATAATAGCAAGCAGATAGCGAGATGCGTACATCATTTCTGAAGGAGAATACAGGGAGGCTTTGAGATAATAAAATGAGAAACAAGAAACAATATTCGACTAGAACTTTTGGTATTCGGGCGTAGGAGCGGGCTAAGTCAATGGTTTTCTAGCTAATTATTCTGTCAAAATGTTTTTGTTTTTGACATTGTAGATCCTTTATATAGAGAACGTTACCCATTTCACCGATCTGCCTCGACGCAGTTCTGGCAAGCTACAAACCCACGTGCTATACCACGTGGGTGGAATGGTACTAACAATACGGTCGCCGCAATTTTTTCTTCAGCGAAACAGTCAACCAGTTCTGGGTGCATCGCAGATGCACTTGGAGATGCACGATGCAGGCGGGTGTGATTAGGTAGACGTGGGGCAGGCTTTCTTATTCAAAAGCTTAACATGCACGTGTAATTCTCAAATCCGTGCCATTGGCGATGCGCGAGGAGAAACATCGCAACTTTGACAAATCTCTGTATTCAAGCGACCAAATTAGAAGAAAGACATCGCCTAGAAAATCGATATCTTAGCATATTCCCTCATTGTCGCGTGGATGGGCGGTTGTGATACCAGGCTGTGCGTATATGAAGCGCACGCACACTGGCTGTTACAGTTGAAAAATGCTACATTATATATATCTATTGCAGTTTAGGGTGGGCTTTCATCAAACAGACGTTCTCGCAGAACCTACTCCATTTATCTATGTTTCCTCCTCCAATAAATTCTTCTCTAGGACATTTTTGGATTGCAAAAGAGCACCATAGCTCTGTGATAGCGATTACACGGCATTTGCGACCAATAAGTATCGATATCCAAATATAATTACATAATTGGTCTAGGCAACCACATGCAACCCCACCTTCCATATTTGCGTACAGGTAGACATCAGACGCAACCCTCCAACCCCGGTTCCGGCCTATTGTGCAGGAACAGCTGCATTTCAATCTTATCCGTCCATTTCATGTAAGGAACCACCGAAGTCTAAATGACACGCTTGAGACGGTTGGGCAATGGGTAACAATACCCGAAGGAAAAGAGATATCGGATAATTATCGAAAAAGGGCCAGATAGCGGCTGGATTTTATCTTATGGCTTTTCCCTGACGCCATTTCTACCAATCTTCTTTTTTCAACTGGGTGTAAGAGCTCCCCCACTTGCTTTTCTAGTATGCCTAGCATCTGAAATGGATCGGTATCAATCTTGACGTCTTAACATCATACTAGTCTTGGTTTACCATCACTTGCATGCCTGACGCCTAGCAACGGATGTACCAGTTACATACAACGGGGAGCACGTGTCCAAGATCCGCCATCTGATTTGCGTTGTGGGAATCGCCTGTCACGGAATCCAACACGCTGATGCGTTGCGAACAACAATTGCGAAGTGTTCACATACGAGACTGCATCCATCACATCATGTTACGAAAGCTAAATTGTTGACACTGCGTATAATTATCTCTATATGTACTGGGTGAGATTGATATTCTTGTACAAGCATTAAAACATTATACATTACAAAGCATATCTTAGCCAAAAAATTTATTGAGAGTTATAGTCGGCGGACAGCGTTCCGAGAGGATTATATCCATCCGACGAACCTCCCACGTATATCTTCAAGTCGGTACCAAAATAAAGGAGTTGATCCGTCCCTGCAAATTGGAAGGTAACGGTATTATCTCCTGTTACAGATCCGGGAGTTTTTGTTTCGCCGGCAGAAAAAGATGACTTCCAGAACCATTGACCACGCGAGAACCCCAGCTGAGGCCACATTTTGTTGGTGCCCACCACCCGGACAATATAGGCACCCTGGACGGCGAAGTCAGCGCCGTCAGCCCTGTTGCTGACGTACGTACCAAAGCCACTAGTGCTGCTAGCAAACGATGCGTATTTGGTGGCACCGCCAATGACGAATCTGATCTTAAACGTTCGTTGGATGCTGACCGTGGTCGTGGTAGTGATTGTGGCTGTTGAAGATACGGTAACGGTCTCGAAAGATGTGATGGTGGATATAATTTCAGTGTTGCTCGATGTCACTCGAACCGTCTCCGGAACCGTTTGCGTAACGGAAACATAAACGGTCTTCGAGACAGTGTCGGTGGTGAGAATTGTGGTTGTAGCTGTAACCTTGATTGTTGATGTCCGAGTTTCAGTCGAGGAAAGGGTTTCCGAGATAACTCGGACGTCAGTTACGCTTGAGGTCTGCTTAATTGTTTGAGTTATGGTGTCTGTGTTTGTGATCGATTTCGTAGCAGTGTCAGTATCGGTAACAGTTACGGATTCAGTGGTAGTTGACGTGTCGATTTCGGTGCTGGTCTCAGTAACGGAAATGGACTTGGTCTCGGTAAGAGACGTCGTCTGCGTAATTGCCTCCGTTTCGGTAACATCATTCGTATTCGTTTCTGAGACGGTCTTTGACACAGTATTCGTGATAGAGGTCGTGGCGGTAGCAGTCTCATCGATTGTCTGCTCCTGGGTAATCGTAGCATCAATCGTTCTCGTTATATCGGCGATGTTGAACGCGGTCGCTGTCTTGGTTGTGGGAACAACCGTGCTCGAGGTTTCAGTCAATTTATTTGTGATTGCTCTTGTCACAGACACCGTGGTGTATACGGTCGGCAAGTCTATGCATTCACAGGCGCTTGAAATACGAGACGGTGGATAAGTTCCAACCTGGATAGAAACCGGAGTGCGAGGTGCCCTCCTCTTGAGTGCGACGGTGGTGGGTATGGTGTTAGTCACCGAGACTGTTTTAGTCGAGGTGAAGAGTTCCGTGGTGGTCGTGGTACCGGTGGTCCGCGTCACCGTCGTGATGATAACGGTAGTGAAGACGGTTGTGGATTCAGTCTCGCTGATGGTCACAGATGAGATTTCAGTTGCAGTAACCGTGTCGAAAGATGTGACCGAAGCGGTCGACGCCGTCTGGGTAAGTTCTGTGGTGATGGTATCGATTTTAGTCTCCGTTGCGGTTGACGAAATCGTTTCCGTGACTGTATCGACCAAGGTTCTCATATCGGTCTTAGTAACGATATCCGTATCCGTTTCAGTGACCGTTTGCTTCTCCGTCCTCGAGACCACATCCGTGACGACTTTGTAGACAGTAACCGGGACCACGACCGTCACGACGACAACCTTGGTTGAAACATCAGTAGCCACGGAAGTCTGGGTGGCGGTTTTCGTGTGGGTGATAGTTGCGGTGACTGTTGTAGCGTAGGTTTCAGTTGCGGAAACGGTCTGTCGTACTGTCGCCGTCTTTGTTATTCGATTTGTTTGTGTTTTTGTGTTCGTGGCGGTATTGGTATTCGTCTGGGTGATGGTGTAGGCTTTGGAGACGTCGGAAGCGACCTGAACGATAACGGTCGTCTTTTCGGTGCTACAACCGGTCAGTATAATTTCGGTCGCTCAATCAAGCTTGCTCGAGGTTTAACTTACACTGTTGAATATACGGTGGCGGAGATCGTACTGGGCTGACGGTTGAGGTACGTCTGACAGAACGGGCCAGCTTCTTCGACATTGGTCGGGTTTCTGAGAATGCGAAGCAGGTTGTCCGCATTGCATTGCGCCCGTTTCGACTTGAGGACCCCGAAGGCAGGGTTTCCGCTCCATCCCCAGGGCAGAGGCAGCGATGTCACGGTGACCGCCAAAAATGGCAGCAGTCGAAAGATAGCCACCATCCTTGCCGACGTCGTGTAACCTGGAAACTGGGTGGAGTACCTGCAAGTTCGAATACCGGGAAGTCTGGGCAGCGAAGACCGAACCGATGGGTGGGTACCGGTACTTTGTGAGGGCAGACGATGGGTATCAATTTAAGAGCAGAGTCTGCCATCATTTATAACCTGTATCTGGGTACATTCCTCTCCGGCTCAAGACTCGGAATTCCATTCTCCTTTGTGCACTATCCCGAAGCTTTGCCGCATTCAGGACGGGGGTGGTAATCTTTGCACAAGCCTGGCAAGATCTTGCAAGATCAATTCGCGTTTTCTTGGAATGTTGGTCTGGATCTTACTAAAAGCCCGCCTTGGCGGGATCGCGCGTGGCTGGACCGCTTGTTTGGAGTCGACCGCGGAGAGTGCCGCTACATGGCCATGCATGGTCCAAGCGGACCAGGCTCTAACCAGCCAAAGTGTGAGATCACCACTGCCTAATTAATGGGAATCTGATGCTCAGCATGGGAAAGCTGAGTGGAAGTCCCATTGTGGAGTGGGGCTTAGCACGGAGCAAATTGCAGATTTATCCCCTTTACAGGTAGCCTAGATCAGGATTTTAATTAAGCGGTTCCAAACCTACTTTCAATTCTCGAACGTTCGTATTCGTGAAGTCGCCACATTGACGACCTATTGAAAATTTCCCGGTTTCTAACATAATAGCAACGATTAAGCTTAACTAAGGACTGTGGCGAAATCTCTAATCGAAATCTACAGTTTCCTGCAAGCTAGCTGTTCTCCTGGCGACTTTCCAGATCTGACCTGAGGCCACAAGGCCAACTCTAGAATAGGTAAATAGGTGTGACAGCATCTGCATCAACATTGCTCCAAGCGGCCAGCGATAGCCCAAAAATTGACGCATCACCGTAACGAGCGCTTGCGACGAACAGGTTGTATGCCGAGGAAACGCCCGTACCGGATGTTAGATCACACGAAATGGAGGATAAGATCATAATCTACACCACAGCAACCAGTCAAAGGTCTGAGGGCAAAACTTGTCTTAGGCTAACAAGTGCGCTTCCTTGGTCCAGATTGTATCCCCCTTTTATAGAAACTCTCTACTCCCCTGTACCATCTGGATTGTAATGCGGTCGCCAAGGATCTTTTCGCCCCCATTCCGGTGCACGGTGCCATGCGAAAAATGGTAAAATTCTCGCAAATTGTCAGCTAACGATTTGACAAATTGGTTTTCTTATCGATGCTGATTTTAAACTCGATGTCTGCTATATTCTCCTGGACTTGAAATTTCCGGCCGCCAACACCCCTTACTGTTATGCCATTCCTTTTGAGACCTTTGGCATACGAATATAGCTCCGGGCGATTGGCCAAAAACGTGGAAGGCTCTAGTTAGAGGATAAATATCAGAGGCATCAATTCCGGGACCAACTAAACGGATGACGTTGTGTGGTTTGGTTCAGACTGAGAGGATATTAAGAAAAAAACACTATGCAAATTCACCTTAGATAGCGTTCAGTCGGGTGCTAACACTATATCAACCACTAACCACCTTCAAACTCCCACTAGCAGTGTGCCCTTACTTTTCCAAGCCACAATCACCGCTCTTGTTTTTAGCCCCCGTTGGTGCTAACTTCACAGCTTCGGCAAATACCACCTAAAACTCAAAACAGTTTTCATTGGATTCACACACACATATGCATATCTAAATATATCCTGTCTAACGGAACGTATTGTCGGCAATCGAAGTTTTTAGTATCCACTGTATTCTATTATCCACGCCCAGAGGCGCACATACATAGCTATTTACAATTTAAAATCCCAAATATGCCTTCATTGCTGGAACATTCTAAGGTGTCGCTCCAGTGATGGTAACCGAATAATCGAGACCGTTCTTGACTTCGCTCGACAAGCTAAACGCATCATACAGGATAGGACTGGAAGGCGTGTTGGCGATTACAAACATGACTTCCTCGTTGCTAGCAACCGATGCGGAGGCCGATCCACCAGACAGGGCGACGTAACGCGTGGCACCCGAGCTCGTATTTCTGATGGAAAGTGTGGCTGTATATGAAAGAGTCGCGCCAGAGACCGAGACGGTCACAGTTACAGCGCCTGATTTTTTCAACGGAACAATATTGGCTCCCATATACTGTGGTCGCCTAGCCGATTTGGGCTTATAGACATTATTGCCCTGGGAATCAAGATTTGCATAGTTGTACTGACTCCGCTGGCTCAGAAACACCTGCCCGGCTGTTGGGTGGCCAATGTCCACATATGCCATCCGAGCCCAGTACTTGCCTACAATGGCGCCAGCACCAGCGCTAGACACGCGCGCCAGAGTGTGGAGAGGCGTTTCATTGCTGTTTTTGGAGTACTGTTGGAATAGATTTAGGAGAGCATTCGTACCCAAGCCACTATAGCCGTCGGGGTTATACGTGAGATAAGCTAGGAATGGCCATGCCTCGTAGTAGTTCCCAGTGTCAACAGTACCGTCAACAATGACCTGAAAAGAGTCTCCAATGACCTTGTTCAAGTTGATCTCAGTGGCAGTAGCGGATTGCCCGTATTGTGAGCGCGCGTTTGCGCATAGGGGAGACGTTTTGTAAGTATCAGCAACATAATTGGCTACCGTTTCCCACCAAGCACCAGTTCGAGTTTGGTCGACCCAGGTTTTCTGAGCATAGTGCATACCATGCCCGAACTCATGGACGGTAACTCCGGGAATTGTGAGATATTGGTGGACAACTTCTAGCCAGGGTTCCCCGGTAGCATAATCTGTGTGCATTACACCTGCAGCGCCTGGGAGGGTACTAACAGAATAGATGTTAACTTTTGTCCAGGGGCCATCGCTATCAGTGTTGTCATTGTAAGATAGACCTGCGGGAAGTATTAGCATATTTATGTGAATAATGAGACATTGAAGAATACATACCAGGTGACCGCCATCCTAGGGTCCCAATGAAGCAACTGTAAGCAGCTTCGAGCATATTAAGCGCAGAATCAGCTGCTGAAGTGCTTGTAGCACCGTAGACACGAAAATGCGCGGAATCTCTATAGCTGCTGCCACCAGGTCCAATACTCGGGTTGGCAGTGAACGTGGCTGGCTCACTGCCAGAGCCGCCAGGCGTTGTCGTTGTGGCCCTTGTAGTTGTGACACTGGTCGTAGTAGACCTGGTGCTGGTTGTCGTGGTTCTAGTTGTGGTACTAGTACTAGTCCTCGTAGTAGTAACCAAAGTGGTTGTTTGACTTGTATTCGAACCTCCTGGAATGCATTGTGAATAGTAAGCGTTTGAATAAACACATGTGCTACCAGCTGCACATGTAGTCGGCCCGGTCCAATTCACTCCACCGCATTGGCCATAGACTGGAGATTGGGCGTATGTTCCTGCTACATGAAGCAGTAACAACGCAACTAACTCTGTGGAATGCATTATTCTCTTTGCCATTTAATTTTATTAGAGGCGTCTTTGAATATTACCCCTTCCACATTGACAGTTGCAACATCTTATGATCGATTCTGACCCTCCATTATATATTCATCCTAACTTCGGATAGGATAGCACCGGCCCTATCTCCTCGAAATCAACGACGGGTTCCTCAACGGTCAAGCCATCCCATCGATTTTGCAGGCTACAGCGTCTCATTTACTTGATAATTTTAGAGTGTTATTTGATGCGCTAGCGTACAGACGAGCTTATTGGCGGTTTGTTTCGATTCAAGCTTCATACCTCAAATTTCGGCAAGCTGATCCGGCGCTCGGGGAGTTAGACGATTTCATATGCCAGGCCATGATGCATTTTGGCAAGCATCTTTACTTCTTCTTCATATGGTTTGACTTGGCGCTTCAAATAAAGCTTAAGTGAGAATTCCACCCGCTTGTGCGCCCCTCACGCCACCAGGCTTTTGCGACAATCATGTTCAGAGGGCCGAACACTCCGAGATGGATAGCAACCATTCTGTTGGAACTGAACCTCGGCTAAACTCTACCGTGGATCCGAGCTTTCGCCTACCCAGGACCTGCAGTTTGGGAGAGCCGCTTTTACGCCTTCATTGGTGGAGAAAACCCCTTCAAAGTCATCATTTGAACAATGCATGGAAAGCGTTGCGGATGGAGTAGCGCCGATTTGTTGCGACACCCAGGACTCCTGATCCGCAATATATTCACTAATAACCGTACCGACTAGTGCAATATTTACTACCAGGATATCAGCAGTACATAATAGGCTCGGATTTTCCCGTACCAATATTCTTGTCATCTGATCGAGGACCGGACCCAACGCATGGATTTTTTGCTAAGACCGATTCAATGCCGCACTGGGGTATTCGCGGTAATTATCAACTCACCTTATGATTCTAAAGTCGGGGATACCCGGATGTTAACTTGAGATATAACCCAGTTCTTTGAGGCCAAGTTGAGTCTCATAAGATACATGACTTGTATAAATCGGACATCTTGACATGCGTGCTTAGATGATGTATTTGCGTATCAGTTTCATTACCAAGCTTGGGTTCCGGATACGGATGAATGCTCCATTGCATTGAGCAGCGTTTTTGTTCTCGATCCAGAAACCTTCAACACGATGGTTAATCAACCTAACATGACAGACAAACAGCGCAACCGGATATTGTTAGGAGTTGCAATATAACGAATCACTGCTCGAGTGAACCCATGGGCAAAATATCAAAGTTACCTTTCACAGTACGTTTAAACTTATCATGCTGCGACAACTGGAAGCTTAAGGTATCATCTCTAGCCCAATATAAGCCTTATATAAAATCCATATCTTCTACGATTGGCAAGAATCACTCCCAAACTGCCGTTCGCCTAGAATTTGTCTGCATTCAACCTTAAATAGCGGATGCTAGGGCCCCCGTTACTGAACCTATACCAATGTCTAGAATAATGAACCGAGCTATATGCATATGAAGTCAATAGAAATAATATATCTCCCGTTCCTGGACTTATTACACGCGTCTAGACACTTCTCAAACTGATACGGCTGTTACAGAGTTATAGGTAGGTCCTGAACGATATAAGGAGAGATTTGAGCTATTGGCACTCCAAAAGGTAAAAGTGTCAGCTGCACCGATTCCGCAAGTGACGGCATTGTTATTTTGATTAATAGAGCAAACAAGGGCAGAGAAACCGCTTGGTACTGAAGAGCCGGCTCTGAGCGAGATTCCTACAGATCCAGATGACGGGGTGGGGGCATATGCTAGCTGAAAGCCGTTATCCATGGAATACAGTGTGCCGGAAGGATCAAGGGAGAAAACCGCCGCAGACGCAAAATCACCGACAGGGACCAGGAAATTGTTGCCATTGGAATTTATTATTTGTACCCATCTCATCATTCCTGTTTGGGTCCAGAGAACTTGCAGCTTGAATTTCGTGGCCGTAGTAGTAGCCACGGTACCAAGTGTTTGGGTCGAAGTGATAGCAGTGTCGGTCTGGGTGGCAGTTAAAGTTAAATAATCTGTCGCAACTAAAGTGGTAGTAATGGTGAAGGAGGCGGTTTGAGTAATTATGACTGTTTCAGTCGGAGTCGCGGCTGTGACTGTCCTTGCCGTCGTAACTCCGACACAGGAACAAGCACTCGTAAAACGGGCCGCTCCGGAACATGCAGAAGCATAGGCAGGGATTCCCGATATGTATGATACGGATGCAGCGCGCTTCTTTTGTATTGCGATCGCACTCGGAGAGAATATGGTTTTCGTGGATGTCGGAACTCCCCAGGCCGTTTCAACCTCGAAAACAGTGACCGTGTCAGTCTGGTCGAAGGTTTTCGTTTCCGTAGCTTGTGCTTCGTAAACATACGTTGTAGAATGAGTGGCTGTATTTGTAATCGTACTAGTCGTATCACTTTTGTCAGTAATCCCCAAATTCGACCCGTAGATATTGATATTTGCACTACCTACACTTCTGGTGGAGTGACGGTAGTGACCCAAAACGAGCCACAATCAGAAGAAGCTTGTTCTAATCGCCCTGCAATCTGGGTGGCACGAAGCGCTGGAGACATCCTCAATTAGCCCTAGAACATTTTCATGATACTCTTGGTCCAACACACCTCGCAAGCAAAGATCTGCATTACATCCTGCTCGGGGTGCGATATAGGCAGCCCCGGAGGCAGCAGCAGCGAAGCAAATACCGGCAACGACTGCTCTAGTCAACATTATGTGTGTCGTGATACTCTTAATGCAAATCCTAGCACTCGAGAACGAGGTAAAGGAATGAGTGAAAGCAAAATTATTAAAATATATAATTTTTTAAACAAAACCAATGTCTGAATGTCGCTCCCTCCACCTATAAACAATGGCGGGCATGACTCGGTCTTATAGCCCCCTAAATGGGTTTTATCAAGCTAGGGGATATGGAACCTACACAAAGTACGTGTTATTTATTATAGACAAGCTAGATTTGGCATATTCCCCGTGAGCTAGCTAAGACGAGAGCCATAATCAATATGGCCAAGGCCCACTTCTTAGAAGTTTTTTCCATTTGAGTTTTATTCATTTGTGGGTCAGGGCTTCAAGCACAGTGTTTGTCAACGCGTTTCAGCCGATGCGGCACCCTAACTGAACGCGATAATGCGCTAAGACAGGATACTCGACGCCTCAAAAAGCCCCGTCGTCTGGTCGGAATTGCAGTGGCAGCCGAAGCTATTGATGGCTTGAACCAATCGGCTTTTTGCCAGTAGTTGATAAACCGACTTTACTGCAATCTAACCAGGCAACTTAGCCTTGGAGCGAATGTATAGATCTATTGATACAGATTTTTGTGCAGCAAACCTATACAACCTTTGCTTTGGTACAGATTCGATTCGATTCGACAGAAAATATCGAGTCGTACAGGATAATGCAATGGATGCTTTAGTATTATTATGATTTCAAAAGTTAGCTAGCTTGTGGAATGAGAGGGATAGCACGAATATCATATATCTATATTCATGTAGAATATGGTTCTTTTCTCTCTAGGCATTTATAAATCGAATGGCCGTTTTCCGGCTGGAAGAGGAAATATTGATAGAGTTTTGGGCTAAACTGAGATCGGATATTCTAAAAATATATAGTTCGTTTCTCAATTTTGTGCCGAGCAGCCGCAAAGGCATGATCTGAAGTGGTTCAACGCTAACTTCAAATGGGTCTTGCGGAGCTCTTTTTGGCTTTTCTAGTCCACGGACCAGCAGCAAAACTGCCCCGTCTGGCAACGAGACTACCTTGTATATAGCTGAAGGTTGTTGTTAGTATTCCAGATATCCTAGAGACAACCGGCCTGGAAAAATTACATCACGACCAAATGGATGTACCGATGGCAACTGTTCGGTTTGCATCCACTATATTTCCAACTATAGGATTACCCGCGGTCCATCTATAGGCTAAGTTGTTTATTATTTTGTTATCGATACGACCAAATAGTGTAGAATTTATTCGTGGCTGTGGGAAAAATCAGGAACTCGCCACCAGCGAGAGCGGCGGTGCGATCTCTACAAAACAGTACGCCTAAATCGAATTGGTCGAACGTTGCAAAAATACTCTGTACTAGAGCTTGGAAAATCAGCTCGCCCCCAATCTCCAAACCAAGGTCGAGGGCTTCAAAATATTGTTCGCGAAATATCTGAAAGGGGTCACCAACGCATTAATGCGCATTTGCTTCGAAGCTACCCAACAATACGGCCACTATCCTGTGCTTCCCAGATTATGCTGCACCATAACGACAAAGTAGCGGGGCTAAATCTTTTCTGGAGCCTTTTAAGGAGCAACCAAGTCTGTCAATTTCCAAGCAAATTCAATGATATTCTGCGTTTAGACTGTCTTGAACATCTCTCGCTTGACAAGAGGCTCATTCGGTTGAACCGAGGGAAGAATTTGGGTCGCAGTTGTTTCACTCGCCAAGAAACAAAATGTACCGGATGCGGATGAGTAAACAAACGGAAGCTTAAGGAGGTTCTCAGTTAGGATGGAGAATGCAGAATTCGATCACATTCACGAGCGCAAAGGAAGCGGAAAACAAGCAATCCTACGTCAGGTAGTCAGCTACCATCTTTGAAGTCATAACACCGGACAAGTTGCCCTTGATCCTACCAATTGAAATATGCATACGACGGTGTTTCTAGATTTTTTCAGCGTCAGGACGGCGCTACTCAACGCCACACGGGCTGAGTTTACCACCGAGAATAAGCAAAGAATACCCCCAAAATATGGAGCGAAGAGTTCAACCAAGAGTGGTGTTGTCCATGAAAAATTTTAAGCTCGCACGAACGCAACTCACAACCAATCCTGAACAGGTAACCCTCCGTTCCCTTCGAGGCTTCTCGCCGGCAAAAACTTCTAAATTGGTCAAGAACCACTTGTTCAGCCCTCATGGGCGTCTTCAAAATTACGATAGTTTGTTCCCGCGGCAACTCGGTAGCAGCAAGCTTCTATTTCTATCTTACATTCTACATGTAGGCTCGAGTTCATGGTTAGCTATGTGCTCTAGACACAGAGACCATAGCTGAACGAATAGGCCAGCCGGTAGAGTCGTTGCAACTCTCTTAATCGATGACTTTGTTGAGCCCTTCACTTTGGTTTCATTTACCCGGGCTATATATTCTACCATCACCATGATTTAGCAGCTCCGAGAAACGAGGCTCTGATTACTAACGACACCACTTGGCATGACGATATGCAAAGGCGACGTCGTATAATTCTCCACGGATGGATCTTTCCGGGCTTGGCGACGTGGTAGCAAAGTCTCGCCAGAAGAACATTTAATTTGCGACAATGACATCGGCCAGGTGTCTTAGAGGCCACAGCACCTTCCTCGATGTAACGCAATTCTCCCAAAATTAGCAGCATCGCAGCCCTCCGCACATGGTGCCACTCGATTTGCATGCATCTGGTTGGTATTCACCTCATTAGCGTGGGCCATGCATGTTAGTTTTGGCGAATGTGACCTGGATTCTTGAGCCGAACCTTGCCTGAACCCTGCTGAAGAATATTCTTTAGAGGCAAATGCACTTGACAATCCCTTTGTCAACGGCCTTGGCTATGGGAGGACAATGGCACGGTTTTATTATGTTTCTCTGGGCGTATATAAGTTCATTCGACGCTCCCACCAAAAATTTAACTGGTGCAGCTCAGCAGCTTGACTACACGGCGCATTTCTTTCTATATACCAACTACTCAGGAAAGTCAGCATTGATAGCATCGTCATTATGGCCATCCTAAACACGATACTTACCGTTGCGGCGGTACTGCTGCTCCTTCCAATGCAAATACAGGCAGGCGCATACAAGGGATTCAGTATGGGGGCCAATAATGCGGTCGGGAATTGTAAAAGCCAAGGGGATTGGGAGGCCGATTTCAGAGCGATGAAGAGCTGGGGCAAGGGTTTCAACGCAGTTCGTCTATATGCATCCAGCGACTGCGGAAGTAAGTCTTCAGAATTTTCGTCTTATTAAAGCTCGGCTTCTAACAGCCCCCTTCTTAGCTCTCGCGAACGCTGTTCCTGCGGCTCAACGTGTTGGCGGAATCAAGATTCTTGTCGGCGTCTGGGCAACCGATTACAACCACTTCAGTGCCGAAAAGGCCGCGCTTCTCGATGCAATCCGAAGATACGGCACAGGATGGATTGCTGGTGTCAGTGTCGGATCTGAAGACTTGTACAGAAAGGATATTGCTCCCCAACAACTAGCCAACCAAATATACGACGTACGAGGAATGGTCCGACAGTTCAACAGCCAGATTCAGGTAAGGTGATCCTTTGCGATTGGAGATTACGTCGCCATTGCTAACAACACTTTAGGTCGGTCACACCGATACATGGACCGCCTGGGTTGATGGGGCCAATGATGTGGTCACCAGAGCCTGCGATATGGTCATCATGAACGGATTCCCATACTGGCAAGGTGTGTCGATTCGAGATACAATCTCGAAGAAGACATTCCAGAACTCGCTCTGGGCTACGCAGAGCCACGTCGGTCCCCTCAAGCCCGGCATCAAGGTTTGGATCGGCGAGACCGGATGGCCAACAGGGCCTGGCACGAATGGCAACTTTGGGTCTGCTTGGCCAGCGACCAGTAATGCGCGCAACTACTATGCCAATGTTGCTTGTTGGTTGTGGCCCAAGCCTGACATCGTTGGTGCCTTCTGGTTCACAGCTTTTGACGCCCCAACAGCAAACCCGGCTGTGGAAAGATATTTCGGTGTCGCAACTGCGGATCGCAAACTCAAGTTCGCGCTACCCTGCTAGAACGAAATGGCATAGAAATAAAATTGCATTAACGGCGTAAGGAAAATTCATATATTTTTATCTATCTTTCTAATCATTTGTTCTGCATCTGAAGAATCCTTATATTCTCTATTATAGCGTTGTTTATTATAACGGATCAAATACTCCTGTAAATTTAATGTATAACTATAGACCCAGGACCAGTTCATACCGGTGTTGCCTTTCTTAGTTGTTTAATGAAGTCTTCGTACTCTTGAGGGTGATGCCGATAGCCACCGACGTGGCTTCCACCGTCGAATCCCTTCGTGAAAACCCTCCAACCCCTGTCCTCGGCTTCTTTGGCGTGTTCCACAATGTCCTCCCATCCCACCATCGTGTCGCCCTTGCAGAAGGTGTAACCCCTGGTATCGCCTTCAGAAATCAAAGTTTCGTCATTCAGTGTCCGCCTCATGGCGCTGATGGGATGTTCGATCCCCATCAACATGGGAGGGACGTACAGAATGCTGATGAAGAGATACATCACAGGGTAAAGGATCGGTCTAAGGATGGGATTTCGCACCATTTCCATGAAGGCATTGACTCCGCGGGTCAGGGCGGAAGGAAATTTGAGGCCGCCAGGTGCCGAATCGATGAGCAGAGTGCGTACCGACAGGGGATTACCAGTTTTGTTTCGATAAAGAGCCAGAAATTTGGCGAACCCGGTGGTGCCACCGTTAGAGAGAGTGTGCACGAAAATTTTTGGTTTTTCGGGTAGTGTTTTGACGATATCAAAAATCACTGGGAGCGAGGTGTCGAAGGCACTCGTCAATCCGAGCCAAGATGCAGTGGTTGATTGCATGAAGACGACTGGCACGCCAGGTTGTAGGGTGCGATGAAGTTGTATGTATTTTATGACATGGCGAGGAGCGGCGTTCATCCAACCCCATATCATCACGAGATCATAGTGGCCGGCATCAGACGGTGGGGAAGGCGCTGCTGTCGGGGTGCTATCTCCGGGAGAGTACGAGAGAAGAGGCGAGAGGGTTTGAAACCCGAGGGACGGAAAGGAGGGTGTTGCTACCTCCATCGATAGAATGAATACGAGCGCGACGCAAACTTGTCTGTTTAACTCGAGCGCTCTCGGTTGAGGAGATGGAGAAGGGTACGGTCAAAGTAGAACCGAATCCCACGATGGAAGAAGCTTGAGGTTACTGGCAGAATGCGCGGGGGCAGGAGCCTCGGAAGACTCAACCGGGTCGGCCGCGGAAGCTGCTGAAAGCAGCCATCGGCCCCACCGCAAGCACGACACCGACCGACAGCAGGCTCGCGATCGCGTTGTGCAAAGACGTCTTGGGAGCAGCTACTGCACACTGCACCGCCAGTCACCTGAAGCCGCGACCGCCAAGGCGCGGTGTTTTCCTCGTCTGCGGTCCCTTATCATGAAACAGGTGTTGACACCCGGATAAGCTGCAAGCTGTCATTACTGTGTCGCGACGTCGGCGAAGTGCTGCCAATCGAACGACTTCTAAGTTGAGCAGGTCGATGGCGATTTAGTTGATTTGGCGGTCTCGCGGACGGCTCGGGGTTTAATCGTTTCATGAGAAGCGTGTTTCAACGTTCGGACAACGCAGCGGCGACAACACCAGGCACCAACCGTCAGATAGCAGCACACGAGGACCAGACGTCATAAATACTCGAGCGTCTGCTGGTTGCGATGATAGGGGTATCTCGAATCCCTGCGCGGATTGACAACTGTTGACAAAGTGGATATCACAGTTCACCGTATATATCAATACAATGATCATATAAATATTGCAAGCCGTGCCTCCCTACATGGAACTGTATAAACCAAATCATTAGTAGCGTGGAATGAACTACGGGAGCTCGATTGCAAGAAGTGACTATTACATTTAGAACCATGGCGATACAGACCGATCCCATACGCCTCTCAACCGGCCAAACCATGCAAGATATCTACGAGCTAGCCCAACTGTTTAATCTCGTGAATCTCACCGACAACCCTTACATCCAAGCCGGCTGGATGCCCCCAGCGCTCCAAGATCCCAACTATCATCCGGTTATTCGATCCCACGTTCCGATTATTTTAGGGAGTTCCATCGCCCTGGGCGCCACCGTCGTCCTGGCACTTCTAAAGATACTTGCAACGCAGTGGGAACGGCGCCGGCGGAATCTTTTTCTCGAAGATTGGCTCCTGGTCTTCTCTATAGTGAGTACTGTGATACTAAGCTACCCCATATCTACAATTCACCGAGATGTTTCAAAGATGATTATCAACTAACATGCAAAGATATCCGCTATTGTAACATTTGCCTTAACTAGCTCCTGCACGAGGTTTCAGGCAGGGTGGCATGTATATGATGTGAGAATGGAGAGCATGCGCAACATATATACGGTAATTATAAGACTCGGTCTACAAGCCAAAATTTAGCGTAACGTTCAACCGATATACTAATGTTTTCTCAATGGTGCAAAGATGTCAAGTAGGTTCTCTCATCCGTCATCCAAAGAATAAAATATCTGATCTGCTACAGTGATAATCGATCTAATGTCTGTATGGATCTACACGCTTGTTAGAGTCTCGTTGCTCCTGTCCTTCCGCAGACTCTATTCTCCGCTCAGAACCAGGATGCAAAAAGTTTGCGATATTCTCGTATTTCTTAAAATTGCAAACTTCATCATAATCACTGCCGCCATGGTTTTCTGCGTGCCGGACCGTCCCGGCATAATATTTGACTTGATTGGAGGCTTGCGAAAGGGTGCAGACCCAATGGGATTAAATATAGCCATGTGTGCAACAACACTTTCACTGGACTGCATGATTCTCCTGTCGCCGCTGCCATTGATCAGGCAGCTACGATATCTACCCGAGAAACGCAAACTTCAGATATTTATCATCTTCATCTCTGGATTTCTGTTCGTATTTCACACCAGTTGTTTTACTCCGCGAATTTAGCAATTGCTTGCCCACCTCGATTATATTGTATCTAACTAGCCAACGCTGGCACGCGTAGGACTGTCGCCGCATCTGCCGCACGACTCTGGCAGTTCACCTCAAACAAAACACACATATTCCAGGACTTCACGTGTATGTGAATAGCGAACTCAACGGGTCAATAATTGGCGCTAATGCTGGGATGCGTGCTTCCAAATATAGGGTACTGGGTTAACCTTGAAATCGTCAACAATATCGAGATCATACTATCGATATTGACAAGCTGTCTCCCTTCCGCGAAAATTTTCTACCGTTGGGCATATAAAAAGAGAAGGTTTCCGATTGGCGCAACCCATCAGCCTAGGCGCCTGCCTTCACAGGCAGCAGAACTTGTCCGGAGCGGCACAGTAAAGACTGCATCAGATGCGGAAGGAACATCTGTCCAGACATATGTTCTGCCCCGAATCTATACCAGCGAATTCCCACTTCCGGGCGATAAGCAAAATGACATGTGGAGAAGGTCCAGGGTCAGACAATCCGTATTGTCGGGAATGCCAGGGTTGATGGCACTCCTGAGGCACAGCATAAGCATCGAACCTGAACAATTGTCAAGTGAAGTACCATCGAACACAGCCGAACAAAGGATACAATCGGGTCTTATTATGGATCCCCCTGACGCCTACGATGAGGAGGAGAACTTTTATGACTGCCTTGTCCCCAGCGATTCATTTTTCCCCTTCTCCACAGGCCTCACACCGCCTCCCGCTCCACGAAGACGGAACAATCCTCAATAATACAGATATGGTGATTGAGAGTTGTCCGTCCCCATATAAATATATTTAAGGAGTTGTATAGGTTCATCAAACTTGCGCGCTAAGAGTCAGCCTCGAAGCACGCGCTTTAGTTGCATTCTAGGCGCATTGTCTTGATACCCCCTTCAAAACTCGAACCGGTTAACCTATCACAACTGAGACCGCAGCTTAGCTTTCTCTTTGGTATCGCATAAGTTTGAATATTTCGTGGAGTTTATACATATACCTAAATTAGCTTAGATGAATGCACTATATAATTATCCGATTTGGGGTCTTGTAGAGAGGCGATTGCTGCCATTGTAGTAGGAGACACGCAACCACTATGTTGGTCTAGACGCCAGACGATATACAGCTCTGTCAGTAATATTCTTTTCCCCTTGTTTTTCTTCCAATTATCATTATTATTTTAGTCTTCGTTGTGGGGTTTCGGCTCGGATAAGTGGTGTTCACTTGACGGCGGCACGATCGATTGTGGTGATCATTCTGCTGAGGGATCGAGGTTCATAGCTCTCTAGCAACCGCTTTTCCACAATTCCTTGTACCAATTCGAATTCCCATACGATAATCGATGACCCATACTTTTATCTAAAATTAAATTGACATGAAAATAGAAATAAAATTAGTTGCCTAGATCACGAATCTCCAATAACAGGGGTTTCCAGGTTTCCCTTTCAATGGCTATTGTTTTGTTGTGATCTGTGCCACTTTCGTGCCGATACCTGCAGTTAACCGGCAAGGAAAATGAAACCAAGCGGGCGCTTTCCCGGTGCAATTAGAACACCAACTGACAGGTGGCTGAGTATTGTATGCCGCTTATCCCGTTCTTATGCGCCGCCAAGAAGCAAATCAATCTTTTTGACAATCTTTCGCTATATCGCGATAACAGGAGTGTATATATACGCAAGATATTTCACACCACATTACCACTCCTAGAGAAAAAAACCCCCCATTGTAATTAAATATAGCAACCAAAAGTCTCTACAAAGAAAACAGAATCAGTCTTACCATCTCAAAACATTACTACTATTATTTTATTCTTATAGTCGATTGATCGCGATTCTCTCAACTTTAGCTCTGTTCGCCCGTTTTTAAATTTGATATTTCTCGCTTTCGTTCTAGTTAAACATGGGATTCAATGACGCATTTGCTACCTCTAGTAGTACGCCGTTCATTTTCGGTGCCGGAAAATCAAATAGAGAGGATACTAGCCATGATTCTACGCCAGCGATTAAGGAATCATTTCTAAAGGCAAGAGAGGCTGGGCCTTCTAAGTTCTTTCCAACGCCCGAGGATTCACCGGAGCCTTCATATGACGAACCCAATTCAGCAGTCCATCAGGACGAGTCTGAAGAAGAGACTAAAGATGAAGATGATAATCTAAGTACCTATTCAAATCTCGATTCCACCCAAGTTAAAAACACCGAGGACCAAGCACCCCCTAACCGTAAAGTAAGCGAAGTTCCTCCGCTATCAGATATCCGTGTGGAGGTAGCGTATCTAATTTAGCTTTCTATTAGAATATAACGGATGATTTGTCGATCGGAACAGAGGAGCACAAAAGACTCCTTGACAAAATCGACAAATTGCGAGAGTTGGGCGTTAACAAAATTCTCGGCCTCCCCCAGGTAAGCAAGGACGTTAGGAGAAATTTAAACTTTTTTATTGGAGGCTAATAGGAGTAGCTTGTGGTTACTGGTGACCAAAGCTCGGGGAAGTCATCCGTTCTAGAAGCACTTACAGGTCTTCCACTGCCTCGTTCATCCGGTCTCTGCACACGATTCGCAACAGAAATATCACTTCGTCGTTCGCCCCACCACAAGCCGGTGGTTATAACCATCAAGCCTAGCCTCGCGAGAGGCGCATTAGGCAGGACACAACAGGCGAAATTTGATGCGTTCAGGAAGCAGATCCCCGAAAATGAACTGACCACCGATAAGTTCCTCGAGGTACTCAACCAAGCTAGCGACCTTATGGGCGTTCCTCGGCCCGGGCAACGGTCCGATACACCAGCGAGAGGAAGAAGCGGATTTTCAGACGATCTTCTGTGTATAGAATTAGCTGGTCCACATCACGGCCAATTCTCAATAATTGATTTGCCCGGTTTGATAAGGTTCGAGAGCCAAAAATTCAAACAACTTTGATCAACCGTGTTAACGCATTCACAGATCCGTAGCAGATCAACAGAGACGCGAAGATATTAACCTTATCAGAGATCTGAATTTAAGATATATCAAAGATAATAGAAGCATTATATTGTTAGATTAACTCCGTTCCGCTAGCGAAATTGGACATTAGCTAATGACACCAATCTATAGAGCTGTTTTTGCTGCGAACGTCGACGTTGCAAACCAAGAGGTCCTGCAGCTCGCAAAGGATGTTGATAAGGATGGGGAACGTACGTTAGGAATTATCACGAAACCCGATCGCGTTGAAACCGGAGCCGAAAATGAAGTGAGTTAGCACGAAAGGCTGAAGAGCTTTTGTGGCTATAGCTATACGCTAATAATAATTGTTATGCTCCCTAGGTTATAAGAACTGCCAGTAATAAGTCCTACCGTTTGACCCTAGGGTACTTCGTAGTACGAAACAGGGGCCCCACTGAAATGGATTCATCACGTCGAGACCGCGATGATGTCGAAAGGGCCTTTTTCAACCAAGAGAAACCGTGGAACGGCTTGCCGAAGGACCGTGTCGGTATTTCTCCTCTGAAGGAATTCTTAGGGAAACTCATATTTGAGCGTTTCCGCAAAGATCTTCCCTTGATCCAATCCGAAATCGAGGATCACATTCAAAGTTGTGAAGAAAAGCTCCAGGTGCTAGGGCAACCGAGGGTTTCAGAGAAAGATCAGCGGGAATACATAACGACTACTGAGTATACAGCCAGGGAAATTGCTCAAGAGGCTCTACAGGGCCGTTACGTAAAAGAAATATTCAGAGAACATGAATATTTGAAGCTTCGGCAGCATGCAAGATCCTTAAACGCAAAGATGTCAGAAGATTTTATCCAATACGGCAATACTATAGGTTTTTCGGCCACGCTTTATCCTCGAGATGGCGAGGAAGGCACCGGCGGGCGCTACCGCGGCGGCAAGTTTGAGCCAATTTCGGGAGCCGATAACAAGATTCTCAAATGGATCGAGAAGAAAGAAGCCCAATCACGTGGCTCTGAACTTGCAAGCGTCACTAGCTCCTTCATTCACACAAGCTTATTTAGCGAAATCACTGAAAATTGGCAACCAATTGCCGAACACTTCTTCCGAGAAATGAGAATATTGGTGAAAAGGTTCCACGAGACTATTATGACGGTAGCTTGCAAGGATGAGCATGTCCGACAAAAGTTATCTGACATGCATAGCTCCATCTTGCTCAAAATTTTAGACGTTGCCAAGGTGGAACTGGAGGAAATGATCAAAGCCGAAAGAGGTTCGGTTTTACTAACAGAGAACCCAGATTTTCTGAGAACAGTTAATGAATTCAAAGACGGCAGACTGATAGCAAGCTTGGAGCCAATTACTGAGGATTCTCCTCCAGGTACACATAGCCCTCCCGGCCCGAACGCTATACGAAACCAAGTTCTCCGCAATGTTCGGGACTCTATCAACGCAAACATAACGAACACTAAAATACAGACCATCCACGATGATCTCCGTGCTTACTACAGAATAGCCAGACGGAGGATCGTTGACGGAATTATTGTTCAAGTATTCGAGCGTAAGATCCTACGTGAACTACAAGAATTGTATAACCCTAACTGGGCAAGCAATCTGTCGAAAGAGGTTCTAGATGAATTGGCGAGCGAGCCTGCTTTGAAGGCGCAAGAACGTGAGGATCTAACTCAAGAATTGAAGATACTTAACGAAGCACTTTTTACTCTTGATTGAGATGCACGAGCTATGCCTACGCGATATATAGATCAATATCATCAGACTCCCTGTTACCAAATTATTTCCTTCAATGTACAGACGTATAGTTAGTCATACCATAAATTTTAAATCTTCTATTACGCTCACCAAATGCTTTGATATTTGTAAAACTCCCTACTTCCTGAGTGCCCAGTCTTAATTGTGTCTTTAGAAACATTTTGCGATTTGCAATATTTGCACAACACATTTACGAATCTGAGATTGCTCGTACCCTTGCGGAATTTCATTTTCTGTTCACAGACACACGACCTAATGAAACTTCAACTATAGCTGTCGATCTCGTAGGCAATAAACGTGATAAGGCATTAAAAAGCGCTATACACCCTACGAAGAAATGCCATTGCTAATTTGAGCTTCGTTATCTGATTGAGGAAAAGCAGGATTTTATGCCTTAGGGTAAACCAGCACTTGGCGTTAATGTCCTCGAACTCTCGCGCGTCGCCTGCCAAAAAAGGCAAGCCGATTGAAAATTCGGTAACGTATCGAGATCTATCAAGACACAAACCGAACAAATCTAACCCAGAAAGACAAGGTAGTTTCGGTATCGCTTGGGGTTTAATCGATCAATCAGATTCTCACTCCACTCGGTATCTATAATTTAAGACATTCTAATATCAGTCTAGCTTGCAAGATATGAGAACAATTCTTGAGTTTGACGCATCGCATGAACGATATATGCATGGATTGGTTTTTACAAACAACAACACGCTGGTCTATTAAACTGCAACCTATAATACAAAAATTTTATGAATACGAACAGGCGGCATTCTAAATTCTTGACTAAGAAGAAAACGGTAATAAATATCCATTAACTTAATGGGAAAAAAGTACAGTTCATATATTCAATATTACTAGATGCCACAATAGGGAACAGTCTTAAGCATTTATACCTTGGCTCTTCGGCAACAAACACGAAATTCCTTTTCGTCGTTTTGAGATCTAGCCAGAAGCTAAGTTCGGCTGAGGCCTTCTAGAATTCTTGAGATTTTCTTCCTACCTTTTTTTTGTCTCAGCATATTCCTGCCTGTTTCTGTTTTCTCTGAACTTCTGTATTCGGTTTATCAGAATCAATGCTGTAGGTCCATGTATACGTAGCTACCACGTCCGTAATCTACAGCCACACGGTATGAACACGCCGTTCAATGCAAGTACTCCCTATATCATGTTCTAAGTTGTCTATAAATACTCTAAAAGCCCGCGCTTAGAGTATTCTAAATCACAGCAACCATCGCTCAATCATTCATTGTTAAATCTAGCACATAGATTAAAGCTATCAAAGCTACAACATCCCACAATCCTTCTTAAGCCCAGTCATTAGCCATAGACGCTAGGACACTCCGTTTCTTGATAAAAACCTGAAGATACATCCAAAGGTATAGAATCGAATTTCAAAATGAAGGTTTCTACAATCATTACCACTCTCTTCGCTATCACCACCGGAGTTTTAGCCGCGCCAACCAAACAACTCAACACAGTCGTTCCACCTGCTCCTCCTCATCCGAACGACAACATCTTCAGCCTGATGATCTCGAACAAGCATCAGAAGGAGTAAGCACTCTCATACTTAATCCCGTGTCTATAAATTCGTTAAGATGGCTAACTGATGGTGTCAGCTTTGACGGCTGGTTCCTCACTCTTACTCCAAACTTCAATGATGGGATCAATATGATTGTACCTAGTCTTACAGGATATGATCGCTTTGGACTGTCTCAGGGGGGGTTGTATGAAGTTATTCCGGGAACAGAGGCTGTCCTTTGGGCTGGTTTCTCTCAGCTTACGGAGTCCGGCCAAATCCGCCCATTTGCATTTGCCAACGATGGCCCCCAAGTGTATGTATCACAATTTATGCGTGGCAGAAGAATTCGGTTACTAACATAGATATTCAAAGCTTCACTTTTATGGAGGGAATGGCCTTCACCAACGATGGAAGACTCCAGATTGACGGCAAGAGCAAGTGGGCTCTCTGCACTTACAAAGATGCAATTGGTCGCGACTATGGCAAGGTGCTCTCTTGGTTGGATCAACCGTTCGTCGATCCTTTCCGCAAATGCGACAACGTCGAAATCCGCCGTGTCTAGAGTCTACCCCTGCGCTGGGTGGTTTAGACGAGGATCGCATCCAAACTGTCAACATGTCCTAATGTTGATATCGAAGGCAGACTAGCTCTGGCCGATGCGGATATACCCATCCTCATAACCAGACCATTAGCACTGCTTGGAGAAAGCATGGACCAATTCGAATGGATGCTTCTAGATTCGTTGCTTTACTGTCCCTTTCGCATCTACTTCGTGTAATTTACATTTATATTCTTGTTGTATATTTTGTTTGAGAATCACGTCTTGTAAATAATAGAGCTTTACGGTGCGCTGCAATTTTTCGACAGTTTTAATAGAATAGTATATCAGCTAGCTAACTTCTGATCGTATGACCACTTGACTCTCCGTGCTTAGCATGGCTGCTGATTCTCTCTATTAATCTAGTATGAACCATTTCCTATCAGATTTTCCTTTCTCAGATATACACTTTTCGCGCCACCAGGGCGGCTTCTGGCTTGCGCCGCGAGACCAGTTCGTGCCAAGATTGGAGACAAGTTGCTCATTGCTGGATTGTGTTGAGCAACGTCAACTCCAGACGGTCTGTCTTGTGCGGCCGCCATGCTCCTCGCGAAAGCGTTTAACGTGACATGCAAAAGATCTATTTAGATCAGGGGCGCTCCCTTACCCCCAAAGTTCGGACACATTCGCGAGCATTCTCGAAAAAACACCCCCCTACCGGTTTCTAATGTGCATCTCAGTTCGGTTGATTCAAGTGTAAAGATAAGATGCGCCAACGTTATGGTGCTATTCGGCTACCGAAGCTTGAACATCATGCTTGTTGTTCTTTACCACAACGACGGCACCAGCAATCATCACCCACATTTACTAATCGAGGGATTTTCTCTCCTCATCAGTGTTCCCGCAAGTTATCCTGGTAAGGCATTAACCGTTGTACATGTAGATCTCAAGGCTACCCTAGTAGCACGTTGTATTATCTGTACAACAGCGCGCCCACGCAATGTACTAACTAAACGCAAACATCACCGTTGTAATAAGTTACCCAACAGAACTTATATCCTTGTCATTCAGCTCCTGTCTCAGCTTCGATATCGATCTACTACCTTACTCATTGAGGCATACGCTGAAAACTCTATCAAGCGACAAGGAGAGTCAGAATGGCTTCAAGGCGGAAGGACAATGCAATGTGCTGTTGCAATATCACACCGTGGACAACGCACCAAACCCCTGTCGATTGCGCCCAGCTGAATAGCTGAATGGCGAGCTGCAGGGATTCCGAGATTAGCACCAATGACAGACAGCGTGAACGACTCAGCCTGCACGGTCGTTCCCCAATTGGTCCCAATTGCTACATCATGTTGAACTAGTCGTCCACAACATCCTAAAAAAGGGTTTGTTCCTTGCCGGATCGTCAGATTCCATGCGAATCACTTGCCGAACAAACTCAAAGCTTCCAAAAACCATGGTAACTTTCGCCTGGCTTGGTCAGCCCTTCGCAGTATCATTTCAGGGCTGCAGTCGATACTCTCGAGTTACACTGAGTACATAAGGAACTCAAGTCCACGTCTATAAGGGCAGTATCAACAAGCCATCCTTCTATCTCCCATACTCTAGCAAAGCCAAACTTTAGAATAGCTGTAGCTCAACCGTAGATATGTTGGTGAAGATTTCTACTCTCGTCGTAGCTATCACCACGGCGGTATCAGCCACAAATACCCCCACAAACTTTTACCTGGTCACGAGTTCGCAGTCGGTTCCCTGCTCGAACTCTGCAAACCTGGCTGACGCCTCAGCAATATCTACATTTGACCCTTATTATCAAGAAAACTTCCTTCTCCGGAAAATCGGGCCTGGTTATAGTAGCCTCCCGACCTTCAATCTAAAGCGAGGAAATCTCGAAACAATTGCCAACCTACCTCACGGAGGCCCCCTCGCAACATATACTACCCTCAGACCAAAGGTGAACACAGAGCTCATGTTCAACCCGGCTCCGACAACTGCTAGAGGGCCGCTGACTATCCGAGGTGGGCTTGTGGGGTATCACGGAATCAACGACCGGTGGTACACCTGTCCTGGGGATTTCGGAGAGCAAGTGGTACGTTATAGCGCTATTCTATACCATTTTTCTCTAATTCTGTTACCAATGATCAAATACTAAAAGATGGGTCTTTTCTAGATTGTCTATCAAGCCAAGAAGCCTGGTTGTACCAAGGTCTACCTTCATACTGCATCCTTACCACCATATTAGGAGCCTTTAAAAGATGATCCTATTGGGGTATGAGTATGTCTGACTACTTCATTCCTTTTGTCCCTAGATTTAAATATCCACAAATCGATGTATCTATCGCTGGTGTTAACGTCCACCTGCGCAATTAAGTAAAGTTCCAAAAAAAATACAATAATACAACGAGGATCCTTTTCTGAGTATACTTGTCTTTGCTCGCCTCACATACTAGAAGGAGACAACATATTAGGCAATTATGGTGACATATATAGCTATAGTAGACAAGGAATTCTGGTACGCCAGCTGCCCAAGCAACGAGCACAACACATGCGAATTAAATAAATGCAACACAAACAACACTCGGGTCGTCACCGCATAGAAAGACGGAATGTGCTATTGCGGAGGGTAACCATAGTGTTGCCGAGGTTGTGGTATTACGTCGAGAACCAAGGGGTATATAGCAACATGCTCCTCAAAACGAGGAGTATCTCCACGACAAGGTTGAGGATTGCGACAATGATGTTTACCTGTATCTCAGTCCAGAGTTTCATTTATGTATCTGCGCCTCGATGTTTCCATCAGACCCAGCTGTTACTTCTCTAGATGTATCGACAAAACCCACTCCGTTCACAGAACAGCTAGTGGCTTGAATCACTCAGCGACACACGCTGATCTGACAAGCTGCGATGCCACAATTTCCGGGCGATATAAGCTCAGAAAACGCCGCAATTGGGGCCATCGTGGTGATTCTGGCTATATTTGTGATCGCACTGGTCCTATTGGTGTTATATTTCTACATTCACCTCCGACGCCTCCAGACAAAATATGATGACCTCGTCCAGCGCCCTTATACCCACGACGACCGAGGTCTCTCCCAACGAATTCAAGATCAGCGAAAATCCGCTGTTCTATGCATCAACAGCTGCCAGAACCGGGTGCCGGAGCAAAGAACTAGCTCCAGCTCCGACGGGGTACAACAGAACCCGCTATCACCGAGAGCTTCCCATGACAATTCGAGAAGCATGAAAGGCAACAACAATATCCAGAACCCTCGCAATCCGAACAGTCTCGCAGATCAACATGATGGCGAATCTTGGGCTATACGTAAAGTGCGATCAATGGAGAGGCTAACGGAGCTCTCAAACGAATTGACGCCCAGGAGAGAACCCGACAATCCATTTACGGAAATGCTAACGCCATCTTCCAAGCTTGCCAATACTTCTGAACATCTCCCCAAAACTGTCCCGGGAAATGCATCTACGTCCAAGCCCGTAGGTGAATTAGAGATGTTGTCTCCGCAAACAGGAGCAAATGTGGCAATCAAAGACGTCAATAAACTCTCGGAAGTCGATCCCGATCTATTGACTGTCCCCCAGATAAACGAACAAACATCACGACGTCTCTCGCCTCTTCTTGCAAAAGAATCCCATGGACTCCCAAAATGGATACGCAATCCCTATCGAGCAGATCACCGACAAACTTATGTCAAGAGCAACACCTCAGGATACTTTGCTCCTGGAGAATCTTCGTCAGAAATCGCTGATATTGCCCAGGTCCCTCCACATGCCCGACCAGCAGTAAACGAACCTGGATCGCCACAAGATTCCTGGGAATCAACGGCCCCGATCACTGAGGATACCCTACCTACGGAGACACCCGAATCAACGGCCCATACTCGCAACTCCAACGCTCTCTTTGACGACTGTCCACATCCGTTCCTAGAAAGAACATTCAAGCTAAACCTAGCGTTTCCACACCCACACTCAGGTCCTACAAACCCAAAGGCTTCCGGTTCTGTAAAGCTCAGACACTATATCAAAAATGCCCGTAGCCATCGTCGATCTTATCGTAATCCTACGGGTGCATTCCACCGTCGCTCGACAATTGGAATAATGTCCCCACACAGCCGAAATATTTCAAGATCAGCAAAACAACCTCGGAATCGAAAAAGAACAGATTCAGAGCGAGATAGAGAAGATTTGAAACTTGAAGCCATTACCGAGAGTATCTAAAATACGACGCTTTCCGTTCATATTTTGGTTTCTTTTTTGTATTTACTTTTCGTTTGTTTTTGCTGTTACTATGAGTTTTTCTTGCCGATATACTATTTCATCGATAGACCAACCTAGTAATTTAATACAGCCGCTGTTCCTAGCTAGGAATACGCACCCGAACCAGAATGCCACCAAAGTTACTAATAGAAAAATTCGCCAGTCGCATCTGGGATTTCTCTCTGAGGCCTTGAATCGCCCCAGTGGCAAAATCAGATAACACTAATCTAGAATCTTATCGATTTTCGCCAATTTCTGGATTCCGATTTGAGGTTCTTTATGCATGTCCTGACGGTTTATCTCAATGAAATTTCGTTACATTAATGCTCCGGTGCTTTGAATAGAGTGTGAACTGATGCTAAAATACTTCTTGAATCGAATGAACCAATAGTCTAATCAGTTAAAACAAGAATAAACCGGACAAATTTCTAATCATCGGTGGTGAATAATTTCTATTTGATGCTGCGCGAGCAATCAGGATTATCATAAGCGGTCTTTGAAGTCATATTTTGTGATACAGTCTTACAACACAGTTTTGCGTCAAGGAACATCGAGACGGAGGCGAGACTTGGACCCAAAATAGAAAGAGCTTTCGTTGATCCGTCCAACGGGATTCTCGATCTCGTGTGCAAGAAGCAGGATATTTTCCTGTAGATCATCTCGCTAGCTCAGCTGTTCAATCCCATTTGCGGGTCTAATACCCGTCTAGTTGCTTCAATAAGCGAAAATCCATTCGATTCTCTTCGGGGGGCAATTTGACTTGCACTCCCGGAGCCGTTGATGAACCTTAGCAGAGATTCAAGCGAAAGACAACTTGATGCTCACCATCATCCTTGCATCACGTTATTTCCGAAAACGTCAACCTGTGATTTTTGAGCGACACAACTCCGTTTTCGGCGTAAAGTTCAACGTCACGATCTCATTTCAAGACCGATGCTCAACACATGTATGACTGTTGCATGTTGCCAGTCCTCCAAAAAAGTTAATCCGAAAACCAAATACCATACCGCTCTATAACTTACCCATACAGTGTCGCCAAGGGTTGGTTACGTGGCCACCTATTGCCAGTAGGAGAAATAAATACCGGTGTCAGCGGAAAGACGATGGAATATTGGCCATGGGCCAGACCGTTTCTTCCATCGAGTTCCGTAAATGTGAGCCTAGGTTCTTACATGGTAATTATAGAGAGAAAGGCACACACAAGTGAAATATGAACCCCATATAATATACTACAAAGCCCAAAGATTTTAGAAACCCCTTTTGGGCTTAGTAGCGATTTGCTTTTCTGGCCAGTGCCGGTTCTTTTCAACAATAAAGCTCCCTTGAAAAACGCTACTTCGTCCAACTACGGCGCTGGCATGCGATCGTATCGATAAACCTACACACTGGCGATTTTTTTAATCTGAGTTGCCACTTAAATGTCTCAGCGTTAATGTTTTCGCCAATCAGTTCTAGAACTCAAGCTCTGGCAGCTCTTGTAAATATGGAATCGGCAACGATAACAGGATACCACTCAACACTTTGACATTTGCCCTCCGAATTGTGTATAAAGCCTCGGTGGCACGCCTCATTCTTCCTTCCAGTCGACCATCGGAATCCAAAGCTATAAAAATAGATCAAGCGTCAATTGCAGCAAACGGAACACATCTAGAACTATATTTCATTTCAAAAAGATCGTTTCTTATCGTCATGAAGCTCGCAACCGTATCCCTTCTCACATTCTTCATATCAACTGTCGCGGCGTCTCCTTTCCCAAATGCCGATGATCAGATCGAAGGCCAGGCAAAAGTACTTGAAGCCAGGCTTGTTTATTCAACCGATGGAGATGGACCATTGGCAGATCTAGACAAACGCGCCAAAAAGGTCAATCCCAAGTTTGTCAAAGCCACGACTACTAGGAAGGTAACGACCACTAAGAAAATAACGACTTCTAAAAAGAAAACGACTACTAAGAAAGTAACTACCACTAAAAAGGTAACGACAACTAAAAAAACAACGACCACTAAGAAAACCACAACCACCAAAGCAACGACCACCACGATCCCCACGTCGCTCCCATCGCAAATGGTGTACTACCATAATGCCTGGAGAGCACATCATGGCGTTGGGGCAGTTACATGGAATAACACATTGGCCTCTGCAGCGCTCGTGTCTGCCTCGAAATGCGTATTCGCGCATACACAAAACAACCCATACGGTGAAAATATTGCAGCAGGAACATACACAAACCCTGCCTTTTATGCCGCCCTGTAGGTTTCTCGCCCATCAGATGAAACCTCAAGCTGAAAACCCCGTGCAAGCAGTGCTAATATCTCTACGAAACTAGTTGGTATAATGAAGTCAGCCAGTATGACTTTAATAACCCCGGGTTTTCCGGCGCAACGGGGCATTTTACTCAGGTGGTATGGAAGAATTCCAAACAGATAGGTTGTGCCTGGGTCAGGAACTGTCCTGGAAAGTAAGAAACTCTTAGAATTCAAATCTATTTTCTACGGCAAAGGAACGTCTAGCTAACAAAGTTGTTTTTCGAAGTTACCCGAATATGCTGTTCTGTGAATACTCCCCATATGGAAATGTTCTTCCGGAGTCAAACTTCCGAGAAAACGTCCTTCCAGCGAAATCATCGCCACAGAATCCTCCTAATCCTCCAGGCAATCTCTAAATTGACAAGCGGCAACCCCAAGTGTAAAGTGGAGGGCACCTAAAGTCTAAATCAGATAATTTAAGCCAGAATGGTATCAGTATTAATGCATATTTCCTATATGTCAACTCAGAAATACTCCTAGTTTCAAATGTATAATTGACTGTAGGTAAAGTCTATAAAAACTTTATCCACATTCTATCTTCTACCGCTGTTTTCCATATACTTTGTACAATTGTTTGGCCGTTCTCCTTGTCTTTCCACCCCTTATATTTTATGCAAATTTATACATCTATAATGATTATATATAACTAGTAATTTTACGAATGTATATTTTGATTCAAGATCGAGACTGGCCACCGCCGTCACTTATGACTTTCACGATCAAATTTCGGCGAGGCGCATCCCTTCAGTGACGCCTAGGATATATAGACTCAGGATAAATAAGAAAAGCATACTTACGAACAAATGATCTCCTTAGTCGGTTACCTGATAAATAATCCTAGATTTTAGTCCCAATCTGGGTCGCAACTTCTCCCATTGAAATCGCACCGCGAGACCAGCTGCAGCCGTGATTTTGATTGGCCCTGCCAGATGTAAGAATGTGTTGTGCTGTTGTGGTAACTAAGTAACTTAACTTGGTTCAATTCAAAGGCCAATCTGACGAAAACCTGGGTGTCTTTTGCTCACCCTGGTCCTGTACGTACTCGTTGGCTGGTCGCAGTCAGAGAGTCCTGAAATAGAAGGTCGGAAAACCAATGCCTCACATGATAACATGATATCATGACAATTCATCGCCAACCCAGGCCGCAGGATCTCCTTATGGATTCAATATAAGGCCTCTAGTCCATTCATGTTCGCATTCCGTAGAGGGCGCCTAAGATTTGATTCCATCATACCGAGGTCCATTCAACATTGCACACGCACCGAACGTAAACCGTAGATTGGGCAACCCGCCAGCCGCTGGGATTCAAATATACCACATCGTCTGCTCGATCATCTGCTAAACATCGCGTCACTTCGTTCGAAACGGCTTGGCTCCGATATGACACAAGACCAGCGACCAGGGAACGGCCCTTCAAGTTCTTCCGTTTACGATCAAGCGCGCGGGAATAGCTCCAATGACGACGGAGCCTCCTTCAACACAGTCCTACCCTCATATAACAGCCTACCACCTCGACCACCCTCTTTCACCGATGCTATTTCTCCGAGAACGGCAACGGAATCAGTACCGCCGCACGAAGCAGCAGGGTTGCAGCAGACCGTCATGCAAAAAATGAAATCAAAATTGAAAGAGTTGAAGGCGGAGAGCGAAATGCATCGTCGAACCCGATACACCCATATCACACCAGAAGAAGCTCGTCGAATTACGGGTAGTCCCTCTCCTCCAAGAGAACAGAGAAAGAAAGCAGGCTGGTTCGATATAATCGTTATGTTGTAAATAAGCGATATATTGATATGTGAAGATAAATACAATATAAACCGGTTGTTTTTACTTGCATGTCTGATTGATGCCCTTATCTCAAAGCCCATTGGGCGATGGGTTGACCAAAACACGTACAATTTCAAAGCTGCATCCGCTTTTCGTTTCTTATCAACTCGCGAAGAAGCAGCTAGACCGTTCGAGGGGCGGCGTTGCGCCTCGATCCGACCTCATCGGATCCGTCGTCGCGTGTTGACAGCCCCCGCAACCCCGCAAACTGGTCCCCATGCGCAACAACGTCATCGCGCGACCAAATGAATTCCGTTCTTCTCGGTCTTCTTCATCACCATATTGGAACCTCCGATAATACAATACTTTACAGCTAGAAAACTCGGTTTTCGGACCCAATCGGCCAATTTGATTCCCATTCTTTGTCTCAACAATAACCAGGATGGACACGGTTACTCTTGACCACCCGTATCTAGGTAGAGTGACAGGCGTACAAAAATCACCAACGGTCCAACAGTACCTAGGCATCAAATATGCAGAAATTCCTAGCCGATTCTCAGAGCCCGTTCTTTACATCCCTAAGGACATAAACGCGACCCGTTACGGACCACAGGCCCCTCAGGGTGTAAACACTTGCGAAGGCGAATTTGGACTTATCGGCGCAAAGCTCCCCGTAGATGATGTAGTCAACACCATGTCAGAGACAGAGTGTCTAACTCTGAACATTACTGTCCCTACCTCCAAATCAGATGCTTATAAAGATCTACCAGTTCTGGTCTGGGTCCATGGTGGAAACTTTCAACTTGGATCGAGTTCCTGGCCACAGTACGATCTGGCACATATAGTGAGCACATCTGAAAAACTTGGTAAACCCATTGTTGGAGTTAGCGTCAAGTATAGCAGCCGTAACCAAGACAATTATATTATTCCTCTAACTCAAGTGAACCTTATAGCTATCGCGTCGGCGTCCTTGGTTTCTTGACATGCACCGAAATGGCAAAAGAAAGCTATTGTGGTAATTATGGTTTTAAAGACCTTGTCAAGGCTTTCGAATGGATTCAGAGGTTTATTCACGGATTTGGTGGGAACCCGGACGATATCACGGCTTTGGGCGAAAGTGCTGGTGGCGCCGCGGTAACCACACTTCTGTGGCAAGAGGAGCGACTCTTCACCAAATTGATCGCGATGGGAGGGTCATGTTGTCTGATACCTCCAGCTCCAATAGAAGCTCACGACTCTATATTCGAGTAATACGCGCCGCTTTACGGTTAAGAGTGATTTGACTAGTAAACTAACAGGTTTTAAAATTTTTTTTAGCAAAGCAATGGTCTTGTTGGGTCTCGAAGATGAACCGTTTGAGAAACAGATGGAAACCCTTCTGTCTATGCCCGCCGATGATCTAATTACAAAAACATTCCAGGTTGTTCCTGCCTTGCCAGCAATTGACCTAATCTTCTTACCGAAATCTCATGGGATTTTTTGCCTTTCTGATCCCGAAGACCTTCTGATTCCAGGAAAGCATTGGTGTAAATCCATGATGTTAGGGGATAGTAAAGACGATGTAAGTCAACCAAGCAAGCTTGTATTATCTATATTCCGGTTTCTAAACACCCACTCAGGGACTCGTAATGGGACTAGGGATTCTTGCAAGCGGCCGCGTATCCGAAGTTCCAGCTACTTTCCCTACACACTTCAAAAAGGCCTTTATATCTGACCCTGATGATCTCGCTCTCATCGAACAACATTACCCGATCGATTCAAATACGGTGCCAGAGGAAGCTTTCAGTACGCTTCTTCGAATGTGTTCCGACATAGGCTTTCTTGCGCCAACACATTACCTCGCTGCAGGGTTTCCGGGTAAATCGTTTATATATCACTTCAACTATCGCAACCCTTGGGACGGAATGTGGGGTGGAAAAGCTAGTCATATCCTGGACATAGCAGTAGCTTTAGGCAACTACAACGCGAATGGATTGGACGAGACTGGTATTCGAACAAGCGGTGAAATGCAGGAGGCATTTATACAATTTGTGAATGGCGAGGAGCCATGGGATGCATTCCAAGAGATCGGTAGCGGACCGATGAAGGTATTTGGGGGTAGCGAGAAGGGGAAAATGGTGACCAACCTGGCAGATGCCGAAAGATTTCCCGATCTCTTTGACTTGCTTGAAAATGTTGGATGGTCGAAATGGTGGACCACAATTTCAACATACTTGTAGACTAGGTTTTATTTCCAAAGACAAAATCACGCACCCTTTGTAAGTCATTCATTATGTGCTTCAACACCAGCCTGCTACCAACCGACCGTCTATATCTGTAGACTGTGATCTTCAGTAAAATCTTCAATCTGATCCTAATCCGTTGTCTCATCGAAATTTCTTTCTAGCCAATCTACGTATCCTATATACCTAGAGGAGATGAATATGATATTTGAATATGAAAGCTTCACGGTACCATTTGGTATAATCTTCTCCGTGGTTTTCGTATGTCGTATACCTACAGGAATCAATGGAGAGCCAGTTTGGCGAACATTTTTCTAAATCATAGGGACTCATCTGAAATCTATAATAACTTGCATTTTATGGGAACGCCGCATGTTTAAGTTTTATAAAATAGGTATAGCCTTGACCGCCACAACTGCCTGCCGATACACTGGAGGTTTTGAACTAGCGGATAGATTTGTTCAACTTGTTCTCCCATGTGCCGAGTAGCCGGTCAATCCAACCACTCTATCGCATCCGATAGCTAGTCGAGCATGGGAAAGCCACGCGATTGACACGTCGTTGGCTCGTTCCAGAATGCTTCTGCAGCCGGATTATCGGATAATCCAGGCACATCGCCTCCAACGGCCGGGTTCTTTGTCAATGTGTTAGGGTTATGGCTTCGCGGCTTGGGGAATACCCGAAATTAAAACAAAGGTATAAAAGCCCTATAGCTCACGGAGCGGCGTAAAATTGTGTCGTAGCGGCAATATGATGTCCTCCAACAACCTCTCTGAGCCTGCAACTGAGGGATTTGAGGAATTCTGACTGCCGAAAAACTCCACTCCGACGTATTTGGGAAACTTATCTTTACTAAGGCATTAGTGGATGGCATTGGCGTTGTGCCGCAATAGACAGGGTGTAACGAGATAGGAATGCGACGCGAATAAATTCGGGTTTCCTTGAGGAAGCACGGACACCTCGGAAAAGACCGCTGTAAATATCGACTGCGAACGACGAAAGGAGTTGAAGCGAGTGGATTGCAGACCGCAGCATGTCGCAGAGACTGACTGATCTTTGGCGGCAATTTCAGTAACCTGCAAGCCCTGTCACGAAAAGCTCTTGGCAGGTACGGACTCAATTTTGGAACATAGAGCCTCTGCTAGTGATGCTGACAGTGCATGAATTCATAGTCGTGTGGATAATTTTATTTTCAAACCTTAAGATACTCTGCATGTTGGTGCAATTCCTATATACTATCGTTCTAAACGTGAATATACTCGAATATATTCGGTGACACATATCAGCCAGATTATATGACGGCTAGATGATAGCACGATCACAGTTAATTTTTAGCCGCATCGATCTTCGTTGTCAGAATTTTTGTTTTCGCCTTCTTGGAGAAAGATCCTCCGTGCCCACCATCTGGAGAGTCCACACTGCCGGGTTCCATTCTGATCAGAGTAGAAAATTTTGGGGGGATCCTCAATGCCCCTTTCTCCACCCCATGCAACCTAAATTACCACGTTTTCAAGGCTGTCGCCAGGGAGCTGTCTTGAGGGCATGGCTCGTTGACCCCACTCGGACCCTGGTATTTTGTTCTAAAATACCTTCGAAAGCTGACTAGTCGCACGCCGGGTAACCGGCTCAAACGAGTCGGGATGGGTTCCTTGCAAAATGAGGTTAGATTGACTTGAGCTTGGCGCATCAGATTAAGGGGAGCCGAAAACCCACACCTTAACCAGGACCACCCAGGAAAGTTGAGAACGCTTAATACGCCACTATTAACTATTAATCGAGAAGAGCACCGAAAAAAAGGTCGACTGGAATTTACCGCAGAAACTCTGACCACTTCTTAACTTGGCGCACGGCTAAATTACTATTGTCCTTGATGATATGAGGCTTTGAAATCACGCCTGGCAACGATTCCCTGCTCTAAATGTTAGCTCTCCTGGTAGCCGAACTCAAAATATGGAAGGAATACAAATGCGACCTTGTCCACCTCAAAGTCTGAGACGATCCTTTCTTCTTTGCTCTCCTGTGGACGGTGTAAACTAACCTGCAGTCTCTCTTTAATCTTTGATAGCTCTTTGTGCTTTAAAAACTCAAAGGCTACTTTTTGCTTGAGCATTCATTCTCTGTCGCTCTTTACCTCAAATATTGATCTTTTTCTAGTCACTCTTTTGCCTTTCTCACGCGTTTCATCTCTTCCATCCAGATAGAAATATCTCCCAATTTCTAGCCAAAATGTTGTTATCCCTTGTTACAGTCCTTGCTCTCGGAGCCAGCACAATCGCCCACCCGCTTTTGGAGAAGAGGAGCGGTGATGGCTGCAATGCTGACAATGTCCTCCGATTGCTTCGCGCAACCCAGCGCTTGGATGACTCGATTGCTTTCTGCAGCGATTTCCTTGGTCTTCCAGTCATCACAGAGAGCGCTATGCCGTCTCCAACGGCATCTGTAACGATAACAGAATTCCGTACCTCCACAGTTACAGAAACCTTTGTGCAAACGGAAACTTCAGTCCAGTTCGACAAATTGAAGAAAAGATGCACGGATGATCCCTCGCATACTGGTGCCACCACTACTACCAAAAGTATCTCAACGCCCGGGTTCATCCTCTCTACAAGCATCGACCCATCTCGACTTTCCAGTGCTTGCGGTTGTTTGACAATTCCACTATCTACCCTTACTGTTACCGCGACAAACGTTCCCGCTACCGTTAGCGTCAGTGTTACTCAAACTGAGACAGTTGTATCCGTGATTTACCAAACCGAAACCACGACTATCAATGCCCCAAGTTTGGCTCTTGCGACCCCAACTTCCGCTCTCCTATTCCCCATTGACAAGCCAGCTCAATTCAGTATCGATGATGCTTATTATCGTGTAGAGCTTGACTTCGAGGTTGAGGTATATGGATTCAAGTCGAACCTCATCTTCGTAAGCGCTAATGGCGTAAGTATACTCTTGATAGCGCCCCAGTGGCCCCAATACCCTAGGAGAGATCATTCGACAGACATGCTAATTAGTTATGTAGTTAATCTGGCTCGATGAGAACGCTGAGGGTAACTACTGGTACTACTACACCGACGGTGACGTTAACGGAGCCGATCTCCCATTGGAACCATTGGTCCTCCCGGATATCTCAATCCTTCCCTTCTGGACCGACATGTTCATCAACGGCGGTCAGGTTCAAGGCATCTGGTACGAAGTTAGCGGATCCGCCGGCTCCAAGAGCGTGACTTTCGAATACCTTGCCAGCGCCTTTGGAAGCAAAGACAATGACTACCACTTTACTGTTACTCTTTCCGAAGGATCGAACAAAGTTAGTGTCCATTACTACAGTGTTCTTGACAGTACTGCAGGTACTGCTGCTGTGCAACACTATTCTGGTAAGTTAAAAATCTATGGTCGTTCTTGTCTTTCATGCATACCGCTAACGCATTACCTAAATAGGCAACGAAGCCCTTGTCTTCTCTCGATATGGTAGCACAGTTACCAATGGATTGACTCTTGAGTTCGATACTTCGGCCGGAACTATCAACCAGTCTTAAATTTCGAGGTGAAAGAGACGAGATATTTCTCACGAAATTTCGGAAACGGATGGGCTGGCGTCTTTTGTGGTTGGTCTTAGTCTTCATTCACGAACCACATGCGTGTATATTAGCATAGAATAATTGTAATACCCGTAAAATATGAAAAGAAAAGTTGTTTTATGATGAAAAAGTACTAGCTGTGGTCAAGTAAGGTTATTCGCAATCTCTTTTATCTAAAACTTGAGCTATCTTCGCGATGTGAAATTTGCTTTTGCAACATATCTCCGAGCTGGCGGACATGCTTTCTTTCGAATAAAGGCTGGTAAGTTTTGTCATAATCAAACTAGTTGACCCTAGATACTTCGTTTGCAAAGTGGCAATGGTGCCAAAGCAGTCGAACCAAACCAAGCAGCGCTGAAGTACCCTTTAGTAGTAGTTACAACACTCTGACCCCAAATCAGACAACACTGGAACAAATGCTTCGTGTTGCTTTGTGCCCCGTCAGTATCGAGACCGTCTGGTTCCTATAATTTGCCTTGTGCTCCGCCTCCATAATCCTGCATATCAAACGACAACTCTGCATCACAATACATACCGCCCCGGGTTGCCATGCCCGAGGCTACGAAATTTAGATTCGACTAGTTATATACGAAGGATCCGTAGTTGAATTTTTGAAAAAAAAATCTCTTGATATACAAGTTTTAGGTTATGGTCAAATCGAACTACCCCACAACTATCCTGCTGACGAGCTACAAAACGGAAGGATATTTAATAAGGTTTCAGCTTCTCTGAGCCAGAAAATGGCTGGGACGGACAATTTTCAGAACGGCCAGGATCTCGGTATGAGTGAGTCCAATGGCAGAACTATTACACGCACATATATTAATTATAACATGCGAGCCAGGCGTTTCACCTGACACAAGATCACGCTCTAGTTACAGCTTTGACAAACAATCGGGGTCGCTCAATTCATTAAGCACCATAAGTTCTAGTTCAGCTTCTGCCAAGATAAATATCTATAGGATAGACTTAGAGCGAATCTATTGGAATGGGACGAGCACTCTCAAAGTTGCTTCAAGATCCTTTATGCATGACTCTTCTCATAAAATTTCCTTTATCAGGCAAATTCAATACCCAAGACTACTGCCACCAAACCAGAATAGAACAATTTTACTCGCCATAGAAGATTTGTCTTCCGAAACAATCGATTTTTTGCACCATCAGTTAGGCGTTCCGGCGTCCTTCATCCAGGAGCACTACGCCGGCAGAAAAAACAACTGCATCAATGCTCAGCGCGAAATGGAAAAATTCCCGGGAGAGAAAGCAGCTGATTGAGAGATATTCGATAACAAAATTAAGTATCGATGGGGGAGGGAATTTAAAATTTTCAACCGGAGGAAAATATGCCCCCAGACAACACCCAATTTCATCTTGAATGGAGTCGAGTAAACCTGATGGAAACGAGGATTGCGCAAACAGAACAATGGACACTTCTTCGCGAGGCTGGGCGGTCTGTTGATGGCTCGCAGGAAAAAGGGCTTTATAGTTTTGAGTCCTTCTCAAAAGCTGGGTTTCATCGGTCGAGCAACGTGTACCGACCACGTTATCCAATCGCACCTGACGAAGGCGACATAAAAACGTACGCCGCTGAGGAAACCGTATCAAAGATACAAGTGTTCTGCAATGGACATGATATAATCATTTACCTTTTCGATCCGTCTCGGAATATCAGTAATGGAGGAGGGATCAAGGAGTTCGACCTTTTTTGCGGAGTAGGAAAGCGAATTGGGCCATATATGGAGGATTCAGAGGCGGTTGGACGGGTGACACGGCTCGGGGCCGTGAGGACCTCAAGAGAACTGTTCTTCGAATACCTAGAGTATTGGAACAATTCGGGCAAGTGGGACACTTTAGCAACATGCGAACTTCATTTTTCAAGGGGTATCCTGGTTGAGTACTCTGGTACTTTGTCCGTAATAGAAGATACTTTAGATTTGATTGACAAAGAAATGGTGGACAACAAGCGGTTGCAAGAAAATATTGAAGTTTGGAGGCCATTATTGTCGCCATGTCGTTTGGTCTTGGCGGATATGGCACATTCCATTAAACACACTCGACAAATGCTCACATCAATGCAGAAAGGTTATACGCTGTATTTCGCAGGTTCTTGTTTTACAGAGGAACTGGATAGAACAGAATCCTCGTTGAATGAGCTTACAGAGTATATGGTAGAAGTGAAGGGACGAGTAGAGAAGACCTTTCAAGCTTTAATGTCATCAATGTCAATATTAGCGAACCAGGAGGCAATATCGGAGGCGGCATCAGTTGGTAAACTCACGGAACTCGCGTTTCTGTTTATACCAACAAGTTTTGCCGCTGCTTTTTATAGCATGCAGATCGAGGTATGTTGGGGTCATATTTGTTTACATTTAAATTTGCCTCAATTCATAAAACCTGTTCAAAATCGCTTATTTCCATTCTATATAGTCACTCAAACCTTCGGTCACAAAGTTTGCGGTCCTGGCGCTGGCTCTGTCAACAGTTTCTTACGGTGCCCGCCTTTTCATAATCAGCAGCATTCCCCGCTATATCGAAGCCAAGATCAAAGGCCCACTTTTTACCGACGACACTCTTCTAGTGCCTGAAAACATAACACCCTTGACATATGTACATTTTTACTGGAAAGTGTTTCTCGCAAAATCGCTATACTACCATGTATTTGCTCTTATGATATGCTGGGCCGTTGGGATACCTCTAGTTCTAATGCATGCGCGAACTATAGAATTCAAAATCACAGCTGTTATCCTAACATTCATAAGTAGCGCCTGGGTTTGCTCATTGTCCGATTATATTAACTTCCGCCACTGGTCGAAAAATATTGATCGGACGGCCATAGTCGTTGCTTCCTATGGTATCCTTTTCGTCTCAATGGAATCGGGGTTAGAGCTCGCGGTCAAGATTTCCGTATGTTGTGGATTAGGTCTGATATTGACCCACACGGTAGCGGCTTTTAACAGAACCCGGGCTTTTATTCCAACGGTTCTAGATCAAATAGCTTGGGGTTGCTCTCTCACGATGGCTATAATCCTATTTTGGTACCCGTGGTCTCGGCAACCTCAGCTAAAGGTATGGCAGAAAATATTGGTAACGATTGCTATTTTTGATGCTAGTCTTGTGTTCCCAGTAGGAGCACTTGGGAGATTGACTGAAAAAGAAGAGTTTGTTTATGTGACGCTCTTCTGCATTAGCATTATAGTATGCGTGCCAGTAACATTTGCTTGGAGCTACGACAATGTTGAAAGAACAATTCCACGATCTGTACAGATTATTATTACCATGACGTCCTTATGGGCATTCTTAGGAATTTGGTACAACGTTACAAGTAGAATATCGTTGTTCCGCAACCACGGAGGGCTCAAAAGATTCCAGGAATTTAGGAGATTGGTGATAATTGTATCGTTTGCGATATTTGTCGCCCTTCTACCAACTTTAATTTGGCTTGGGGGGGTTGAGGGGCTGAACGAGTTACCAGTGAGAAGAAAAGTTGCAATTACAATTGCTTGGATCTGGTTTTGGATGGTATCAGTAGGATATTTGATGAGTTGGAGAGCTTGGCGACAATCTTCAGAATATTTGAATGAAATAGTATGGGCAAATATCTTGTCCGGGCGGGGTTAGCAGGTTTAAACTAGATGCGTATTTGTGATATCTCTGGATTCAAACATGATAGGTTCTCTAAAATAGATATCGGAAGTTAAATTGTACGCTTGATACTTTTATATACTCGCATATATACCTATCTTCGACTTAAGGAGATGATTGAGCTTGGTGCCAGTGTTTTTGTCTCGAAATATCAGGCCGCCAGTATACTTGAGTTTGGCAACTTCCGTAATGTGGTCAGTCCACACTCCAAGGGGTGATTCATTAGCGTGTGAAGTGCTAGTGAATCAATTACATTTCAGTACATCACCCCAGCTTAATTAGAAAAAGCAAAATGTATGCATATTCTAATTTCTGTCAGATGCAGTGAAATTTCATCTCCAACAAAAGACATCTGAATTGTGCCAACAAACATACATTCTTGACAATACATCGGTAGACTCGCGAAGACACCCTCTTAGGGCGGATTAGAAACGAGAGTGGTTTTACATAACTGCAGTGCTGGTAAAAGCGCTTCATTTCATCGAAGCTAATTGATTTCTTGCTCCTATGACAATATTTCACTCGATTTTCGTTTCGATGGAATTATTATTTTTTGCTCTTTCCGCTTCAACAATACTGACTGGAAGCTACAACCGGCCCGGAAGACAAATATTGCTGGGATAAATGGTACAACGGGGCCGCCGTTGTAACTTAGATGGTTTGATAACCTATATCTTCCGTCTTTCAGTTTATATTTCGCGTAGACCTAACACTTTGGCCTATGCGAGCTGAACGTGTTCGTGGTGCTTCGGAAGCGACAACTTATAGCTTGCTGTAACCCACAACTATTTTCTTCCTGCAAACAAAATGCTTTGTTGCAATCATATTGCTGCATTGGCTGCATTGAGCTTTCGTCTGCTTGATAGCGACGCCAGTTCCAACATCAATAATAAATTCTGCAAGTGGTAGCCGTTGGAACCACAGCTCTAACTACCAACAACAATGCATGAATATATACTCAATATGTAACATTTCAACTTGCAACTGAGATGACCACTCTACACATTTTAAGCGGAAGCTGGAATATACTCACTCGTCTCACTATGACAATCTGCGTAGTTTCACAGAACATGGGTTGATATCAACACATAACCCGGTTAACCATGATTCGAAATTGCAAATGTTGAGCGGCTTGGGGATGAGATCTATCGGTCTGTTTCAACGACGCCTAACCGAACAGTGCCAACCGGTTGATATCGTCCTTAAACCTCGCATTAAGTGACCTAGGTTGAATTACTACGCCGCACGCGAAACCCAACAATTTTTTTGAGTTGACTTTCATCGAACAAAGAAAATCATGATCAATACCTCGAACGTTGGTTTTGAATCACCATTGTGGTAATGATGTTCCTGAACAAAAAGCTTCGCATTTATTGTATATATGGTGCAGAACACTAATATTAGATGATACTAAATTTACTGCATCAATATTATGCAATTTGGGACTGTGAGTAAATCGAAAAAGATCTACGCTTATAGGATGGTGATCAAAAAATTAATACCATCGTAAACCTTAGGAATTCAATGTCACACACTCAACCTTGAAGCTCTTCGAATCATCTTGCTTTGCAATAATAATGTGCCCACCCACGTGCATAGTGGCAGAGGAGACGACGGAGCCAGTCCATACGAAATGCACTCATCCAAATCGCGTACGCGAGCCTCCACAAACCGACGATTTCGATTTAGTATCTATCGAGGACGGACTTGGTCGCTTTGACACAATTCCTATTATGGGGACCTTAGATCAATGGGAACAGGACCGTTTTAACGCTGTGGATGTACCTTCCGGCACCTGCAATCCCTCGGACCACGTTCTTGCCATGCTTCTCACACAGGCTACTTGCTATTACCACGAGCAGGTACTTTATTCAAATATAGTTGCATCTATCCTTGAAGTACTCAACCTACACGGACCGAAGATGCTACGCAACAAGAAGAAGATCGGCGGTTCATACTACTACAACCTCTGCGAGATGCTCCGTGAACCGGAGAACACAGCTGCCACAGCTACATTTCTAATGGCAGTTTCTGTAGGCAAGAAACCAGAATTAGGGGCAATGAAATACCCATGGAGAAACGACACGATAAAACCTGGACGGTTGTGTCTCTGGAATATGTTTTACGACGTACTTGCATTGAGCGATGAAGAGCTTGAGGAAACGATTGTGAGCTGGACGAGAACAGCGAAAGAATGGTCTTTAGCAATGATTTACGTGACCATGGCGTACAAAAAGCTACAGCAGGAATCACCACTATATCTTACCGGGCCGCATATCTACCTTTATGAATCTGAAGAAGAAAAAGACACGATACATAATTTTGTGACTAGTTGTCTTCGAGCCGGCGATGACAGGGACTCGCTCTCCAACGATGCTATGCGGCAGATGAGAACGGAAGTGCAACGAATCTTAATGCAAGTGGACCCTAAAGTTCAGACTCTCGAGGGACTGAAGAAACTCACACCATACGATATTGATATTATGAGATTTTATCATGTTGCTCTGGGACAAATTTGCATGAGTGGGATAATGGTTTTCACATTAGCCACTTGGCAAAAGGAAAGACATGATGCGATGAGAAAGTTTCGGGACTCGGCGATTGAGAGGATGTATAAAGATACAACAATGCAGGGATTAGTAAGGTATGGCGATGCAAATTCCGACCAATCAGTGTCAGAATCGGAACCTTCGGCGGCATCTAGTCCTACGGTTTCATTAGTAACTACTATGTCAACTGTCGACACAAGAGAGAAAGAGAAATTTGATGAATTCGAGACCATATCTAGAGCTCAGATAGCATAATGCATGTTCCGAATAGTAGGTTTACAAAACATTGTCTCACAAAATCACCATGTGTAATCTATCTGTAATTGATAGTATGGCTGATATCATGCTGATGATTTGTCCATAAATGTGGATTAACTAGAAAAATCTATAAAAGTTTTGAGGTCTAAATGCTGAACTCCATAGCGGCCTAATTTTAAGAATAGTTATCGATATATTGGATTGCGCTCATCGATAAGCTCGATCGGTGCTCAAATCCTCCACATTTCCAACACCCGTATCAATGGTCCCTAATGCAATATACCCGACGTCTTCAAATCTCTTCACGTCACCCAATTTAACGACTCTCTTCTTAAGCGCAGCCGCTTTGGCGTCCCCGTCTAGAGTTGTCCCTTCCTTGTAGGTATCGAACCAGGGGCTCTCGTTTGCTAGTGCGGATAAACTAGTCAAAATATCGGGTGCGAGAGTAAAGAACCCAACTATAGCGGAAGCAATGCCCATACATAACAACAATAGGCTTGCGAGTATTGTAATCGCAGCCCAGGTCCTCTGGGCCATATATATATGCCTTATCTCCGTTTTTGTCCCAACAACCGTCTTGAAGTTCACAGTGTCATTTCCGAACCACATTGTGCTATTTTTAGCGATTGGGATCGACCCTAGATAAAAGCCTCCACCATAGCTAGAAGATAGGAAGGTATTGAACAATTGTGTTAGGCGTATTCCAAATTCTTCTTTTCCGACCGTCGCGAGATCCGTAAACGTGTTTTGCATTGCGAAGGGGTTGCTAGGATGGAGGATATATAGTTGGCTAGGACTACTATATCCTGCATGACCAGGTGGCATTAGTTCTGCAAAGAATCGAAAAAAGTTATACGTAGAACTGCCCGGTGCGTTGACGAATGACGGTGGCCGTTTGGGACCGACATCTAGTCGGCGCATTTTTCCTATTCGGCAAATCGATTTAACACAGTCGACCTGAGCCTCCACGAATGTTTGTGAGAGAACACATTGGCCAACGGAGGTTCCTTTCTGTCCTCGAGACTGTATCACGACGTTCATTGGAGATGTTCCGTCATAATTGGCGATATCGAGCTGCGTTTGGGTCTTGTTAAGCCCGAACACCAAATACGCTAGATCTGGAGCTTCGTTTTCGTCTGGAGGAGGACTTGCGGGGAATATCCAGTCCTGGCTCCTCGGGTTGGTAGTATTAAAACAGATTTTCGAAGTTCCATTATCACATGAATTTGTATCGACTAAGTCTAAGCGGGAGCAGTTGATCGTAGCATACCCGGATTGTATTATTGCGGTCGAGTTTGTTGTTAGATTGGTCACCGGGTTACCCAAGAGAGACGAATAAGTTATATTTTGCTGGGGAAGAGTATACCACCTCTCAGGGTCGCTAACTACGGTTTTATTCCCTTCGAGAGATTCAATCAACGGGATTTTTACATTTCCCCACGAATCGACGGTCTTAGCTTTGGTACCTGCAGAGCCAAGCAAACTGGAAACATATATGCTAGTTGATTCAGAAAGTGGGAGTCCCACGTCGCTTCCGAGTCCTACCAAAGTGACTTGATTGAAGGGGTCAAGATAATTAGAGCTGATATCACTCTGGATTTCGACGAATGTAGTTCGTAAGATTCTGAGAGAGGCTTGTCCACCTAGAGGTGAGACTGCCCACAAGAACAAAAGTGCGACGGAAAGCACATTATACGAGGTTAGTAGGTAAGGTGTGGTGACAGAGCTGGCGACGGTGTTACTCCGGATAAGTTGCTCAAGCGTTTCGAGTGTCGTTCCTCGTTCAGCCAGTTTAAGGGCAATGGATCTAAGGAAATGCCCAGTGATAGCAGCGAATATTATGGGGAAGATTGTGGGTCCCTATGCGTCCGGGATTAGCTCTTGAATAATATTCCCACCTTTCCTCTACCAGTGTAACGTACGTATTGGATGAGCTTGAGGATACGCCCTCCATATCCTCCGTCGTCCGACTCATCAACGGTGTTCCCATCGATTTTATAGGCGAGGATAGGTATCACTAGGAATATTAAGGCGATAAGGGAGATGAAGAAATGAAATGAGATTTCTCCGACTCTCTTTGCCTTGCTGCCACGGATAAGTGAATGCTTGACACGATGGTGTTCCGATTTGAAGATTGAAGTTTTTGAGCTTGCAAGCTGTCCACCATCGGGGCTTTGAGAACCGGCGCGTTGGTCGCTGCGAGATATATCTTGGTAAACTGGCGAATCCGACTTTGAACTCGAAAGAAACGGCAACTCGGTGGAGGAGGGGTTCCCAGCGCGTGATATCCTCGGTCGCAAAAAACTGAACCGTGAGGGGGCCCTTGACGCCCGAACGGGACTGATCTCGTCAGTCGACATCTGTATGGGGAGACAGCCAGACTTCTCGAGTCATAGTCGCTGCGGCGGCGGGTAGGTTAGCTCAACCAGAAGCCAGCAGAACCAGAGCATGGCGCCGGCACTCTAATATAAGTGAGCCAGCGGCGAGATATCCAGAAATGTCACGAAATGCTGCGTGTGCAACTGCCTCCGTTGGCATTTGCACCTTCTCGATCCAAATCCCAACGGAGGCCGTCGAGCACATGGGAACCCGGCATCGGGTGCGCAAAGCTGATCGCAGCACGTACCAGCTGGATCGACTGATCGAAGAAAACCCATTTGTCTCCGGCACTAGGAAGCCATACACGGAATGATTGTCCAGTTGTATCCACGCTAAACCGGGTGGTCTCCAGCCTGCCTATTGATCTGGGAAACGGAGGCGAAGGCGAGTGGCTGCCGAAGTGCCTGTTCGAGGGCTAACCGAAAACGCGTGGAAAGGAACAGGTCCACGCGAGCCACACCGCCCGCCGATGACGCGAGGCATCAACATCAAAAGGAACCCAGGAGCCGAGTCTCACTTGACACGCCCCATATGCATATGTATGTTATACTCAATTCGCTGCTGTTTAAAAATCGAGAGACGACGTTACGAGCTTTAAGGTGAGAGAAAAACTATTTCAAATATGGGTAAAATTCATGACTATATATAATAGGGGGACCCGGAATGATCATAACACTAGAAGACTCGACTCTGAGTTCTGCTAATCAACTAGTCGGAAGCCATACAAGACCGCTAAACTCAAAAAATAATAATTTCAATGACCGTTCGCACCATTTACCATGCCCTCTCGCTTTGCTTTAAGGATGGCGTCAATCTCCACCTTGTGCTTACTCATATTGTCCTCGAATTTCCACATGGTTGGATCGTGTTTGTGTAGTTTGTCGGATTTCCAAGCAAAATCTGTGATGGTAAATGCTCTTGACGACTCAAACATGAACGCAATGGAACCGGGCGAAATTTGCATCTCTGGTGGTGCTTCAGAAGATGCGGCATGGTATTCTTCATATGCAACCCCGTGGGGCACCTAACACATGTCATCAACATCATAACGTCAAATATAGAAGCCTTTGATCTAAACCTACCATGCCGCATTCAAAGGAGCAACCTCCAGGCTGGAACGCATCGGATCTGCCACCATACTGTCCATATAACAATCCCATAAACTCAGACGCAACATTTCGATGGAAATATGGTGGTCTGTATGTATGAGAGGCTACATCCCAACGCGGTGAGAAAATTAGAAAATCGGCGAGAGGTGCGGCAGGGTCGCGGGACTTCGCTGTCAGAACGCAAAATATCGATGGATCAATATGATCAACAGAAATGCTTCCAACATTGACAAACTTTGTCAAATCGTATTTATACGGCTAGGCAATATCGGTTAGGTTAGCACCCAAGTTTTCAAAAGGACTTGCAAAATTAATCCCCTAAAACTTACAACATAGTTTCCATGCCACGCCACAACATCATAGGGGTTGTGGTCCTGCTCGCACTCAAAAAGCTTGCCTCCAAGCTTGTAAACCACCCTCCAAGGTTCCTCCTTGATTTCGAAGTGTGCCACTGGATGCAAGAAATCCCTTCCGTTTGCTAGTCCATTTGCGCCAAGTGGTCCAAGCTCCGGTAGCTCGTAGTTGGCCCCCCAAATCTCTTGAATGTACCCTCTCGACGGCCCGTCAGGGAGGTCAACGGAAAATTTTTGACCCCTCTGTATGACGCAAATCTCGCCAGGTTGCACAAACAACTTTCCGAATTCAGTCGTGATGTCCAGAGATCCCTGTTGGGGACAGATCAAGAAGTCGCCATCAGAGTTTACGAACGCTCGGTTTGGCATGGAAGAATTAGCCATGTACATATGGATGGCAATCCCTTCCCTCAGAGTCGGGTCCCCGCTACCAGCGATTGATTTGAGACCGTCGACAAAGTCCACCTTACCATCCTTGGGTATTTCAAGAGGCAACCATGCAAGCTGTGTTGCGGACAAGTGGACTTTGGGGTTTATCGGAAGGAAGCAAGATTCTGTATCCGGGTTATCCGGGAGGTCGGCCTGCACTGACAGAGTTAACAAAAACGTATTTCTTCTTTACTTGGGGTTAACGTACGAATCCATTGTGCGCAACCGCTGGCTTGACTCTGTACAACCACGAACGTTTATTCATATGCCGAGGGGCCACGAAAGCGCTGGCAGTCATCTGTTCGGCATAGAGACCCCACCGCACCGTCCGCGGGGAATTTTGCCCGTGGGGTATTGTTCCCGGGATTGCTTCGGATTCGAAATGGTTGTTAAAACCAGCTTGGTACTAGTATTGCTCAGATCTGTTAACATTATTGCGCGATAGATAGACTTGAAACGGACGTGAACATACTTTGTATGGATCATTCTTCCTGAGTTTGAATGATGGAATTTCGCCATTTTGCTGGGTTTCCGCCCAGTGGAAAATATTCTGATAATCTGGTTTATCTTTCCCCATCTTTGCGTTGAGTTTTACTTTGGTATCTACAGACAGGAATGCTTTTTCGTTGAATGTGATCGGTGATATTTCGAAAGGAAAGATAGAAACTAGCAGCCCAAATTTTCGAATTCTTCAAGAACTTATAACATGCCTTGACAAGTATCACGCCACACGAGAACAGGAGAAATTGGAAGGGCTAGTAAACGCCCCGCTTTTGCTGAGGAATAAATTAATAATGCAAGGAGGAACATAAATATTATGTTAATTGTTATTATAGGCATTGATGCATACTGAGTGATGAGTTACCCATGTGAATCTACCGATCCGAGAAGAACAATCTTAGCTTCCAATGTGAGACCGGGTTGGGGTCGAGTTTCGGTTAGCCCTGTCGGAAGACGGTAAATACCCACTTTGTTGCATTTTGCGGGGTAGCGTGTTGTGCGACCTCGTTGGGGGTAAACTTCGGACTTTCTCCAGGTGGATCAGCTGATCCTATGATACACTGTAATGGACAATAGGTATTGACTTGGTTCAAAATTTTCGCATCTTGGTTTTGGGGGCGCGACTTCAAGTTTGACGTAAATTTTCGAAAATCACAATTTAAACATACCCCGGCGACGCGACATATAGAATATACAGCGTCATGTCTACAATTTCCCACCCGGCTCTTGGTTCGCTCCGCGGCGTCAGCTTCGCGTCAACAATACAATACCGCAATATACCATACGCTCGGTTTAATGGTCGATTTAAGGAAGCAACGTTAAACGATGGACCCATTTCATGCAGTAGAACAGTGTATGATGCTACGGAATGGGGTCCGCTGTGCCCTCAGACGAAGAATGGGATAAAATTCGATTTTGCGCTTGCTGGAGTTGAATTACCCCATAGAGACGACTATAGAATGAGCGAAGAAGAAGGCTTAAATGCTGTCATTACAGTCCCGAAGCATGTTCAAGCAGGAGCTAAACTGCCTGTAATTGTTTGGTATTTCTATTCTTAAAGTCGTACCCGGCTGGTCCATGCGTTGGAGATATTAAAAAACTGACAATTGGAGCCGTTGATAGGATACATGGGTATGATGCCGCTTTACGGGCTCATCTTAGAGTTTCGCTAATTAATAAAACCATTTTATTACTAGGGGGTATTGGGTAGTCGGCGGCAACTCCTGGCCGCAGTATGGTAGATATTCACAAATGATCCTCACATACCCACGTGATTCTAATATCTAAGCATTTGCATCATTCAGATCTCCAGAATCTTGTTGAACTTTCCATTCGACTGGGAAGTCCGGTTATCGGCGTAGCTTTCAAGTGAGTTTTTGCTACTTTCAAATCAATCATGTTTCTACTTCGCTGGAATAACCCGTTCACAGGGAGAATCTAACCAGCAATCGTACCTAGTTATCGTCTTGGAGTTGCTGGCCTTTTAGCTAGCGAAGAGTTAGAAAGTAGTGGGAATTTTGGTATAAAAGACCAGGTTCTCGGATTTCAGTGGCTTCAAAAGCATATTGCTGGCTTCGGTGGCGATCCAAACAATATCACCGCGTTTGGGGAATCCGCGGGAGCGAGTAAGTTAGCTAATTTCAGTGGTTAGTATCCATTTTGGAGCTGATCTTAAATTCACACAGTGTTATTATCCACATTACTTCAACTCTCAAGCGCTATGTTTAACAAAGCATTGGTGATGTCTGGGAGTGCGACCCTGCGGCCATCGAAAACTGAACTACAGCAAAAAATGCTATACAATGATGTCATAAAACACCTAAATATAGCAGAAAATACAGCTGAAGAAAGGGCTGAAAAGTTATCGACACAGAACATGGATAGCATCATTTCGAGTTTACCTCCGCTACTCCACGTTGGACCTAGCCTGGAGCCTGGATTCCTTGACGACGTTGTAACATTGGAGACTATTTCCGAAAAGACGACACCATCGTGGTGTGGCGAAATAGTTATCGGAGATTGTGTTCATGATGTAAACTGCACCCTCTCGGTTATTCGGACCAAATAATTCTGACTCAGTTCTAATGTAGGCAAGCTGCTTCAAAAGTCGGGTCCTGAATCATGAGAACAACGCCGCATACTTTATCAATTGCATTGAGTCGGTTTTGGAACCCGCTTCAGCGCAGGCTATCATAAATTCATACCACATTGCGGCCTCAAATTCTCCAGAAGAGTCACTGATCCAATGCATGGAGTTACTGACCGATCTCAGATGGTATTTGCCAATATTGCACTTCGCCCTCGATCGAAAGCAAGGCTCATCGACCGCCATATCGAGATACCATTTTCATCAGACGAACAAGTTCGATTGCCAGTGGGAAGGATTGGCGGCTCACCTGTTTGATATTACGCTATTACTACAAAATCATAGTGACCTACTCAAAGATGACGATCTGAAGCTTTCCAAGGATATGGCAGAAAGGTTCTTAAACTTCGCATACGGCAGAGGATTCGTCTCCGAAGCCGAGGGCGGCTCCGAGGGAAACGTGGTAGTGTGGGGACCAAATGGAAATACAAAGATCGTCAATGCGAATGAATATGACGAAACGCTGCGAAATGGTAGAGGAAGGCTGTTGAGGAGCCTCGGGTGGGAGACGTGCGAGAAATTGGCGAACACCCTTCAGTTTGGCCCGAAAAAATAAATATAGCAATAAGGATACGAAAGAATAAAAATTACTTTACCTTGTAGAGGTCGAATGTTTTCGCAAATTAATATCTTTTCTGGCGATTGGCTTTTTCTTGATTTTTACGATACAAATACCGATAGTATTTCAGAGTCGAGCTGCAACAATATTTGATGCAGCAAGTCTGTATCTTTCACATTCCAGAGCTGCAGTCTCTTATCACGTTGCCCAAATAAGGTACCTACAGATGAATTGCAATATTTGATTGGTTATCCTAAATATCGGTTCTGCACCCTGACACAGCCTAGGCCAACAACAGCAACACGGGGGCGAGTGCTGTTCCTCCAGTAAAATTCTGAATCAACGAAGCCAGGCAAGGCGAATGATTGCGGGAAGATACAAGAGCAAGTATTTTGGCGAGGGAGCGGCCATTTCCGGCGGCTTCGGCTACCTGTTGTTAAATTATAGCATTGACGAAAGGCTAGGTCGGAGTTTAAACCAAGTTTTTCAGGCTGTCGCCAATCCATATGTCTTTACAAGCCCACCAGTTCCTCAACCAATCAAACCTGGACAGATATTGAGTAAAAATACTAAAATAGGGATATTGAGAATATATTTTTGGGAGACTTGAATCTGTAATGTTATTGTGCATCTCGATGTCGAGTTTTCCACTCTCAGTATAAAGTATTCTCGTCCTTAGATTTGCAATATTTGTGGGTTAGCATTTTCGTGCGAGACACTTGCCCATTTCTCTCATTATAGAACCAAATAGGTAGAAGGGGATAACCTACCGGATTATAAGTTTAAAAACTATAATATCAATAAATGGATAGGAGTAATAATGATGCTTGTTAGTGGGGCACTAAATATGCCATTTCGATTATTTTTGCTTTTCCCAAAAAGTGCAAAAGTTTTTGGCGCACACCTCCGTATAGTGAATAACATTAATACCGTTCACGTAAAAAATTACTACGGGTAAAGAGGGAGCTATAACCTTGAAGAATTTGTTCATGCATTGCAACAGATCATTAATCAACGTAGAAATATTAATGGGAGGGTCTGATTTTGCGGGATTCATCGTCAACAATACTCCCAGAGGCTTTTAGAGCGGTTGATCTAAAGAGCTAATAGAGATGAGAACTATCTTTTGGAACCCAATGGAGAAAGGTATCAATCTCGATACTGCTGCTGAGAATGAGATGGAACGGTAAGTCAACGCATGCGCCGACTACCCCAACAAATTTAAATTCGCTTGCGGCACACGGCATCTGGCCTTGCGAGACAATTGCAGCACCAAAAGCTGCTAGGATTAATTGCTAGCGAGATTTTGATCAATCCGAACCCGAAAGCTAACCCCTCAAAATTAAAGATCATATTTTCAAGAGAGGGCGAGATAAAATGGTGCGAAGAATCTTCTAAAAAGAACAACAGGGAATAGACTGTGTCCCGTTTTCAGCGCTTGAAACCCAAAGAGTATTAAAGGTATTTTTTTTATCATCGCCGAGCCTGGTTTGATAAAGCCTGGCGATGAGACCATATTCACTCAAGTTTGCCCGGTTGACTCCAGGTAAGCATTTCTAAATTGGGATATAATCTTTTATTTGCTTAGACTACTTGTACAGAACGGGAAACATTTTATAAGCCGACCTGCCCTTTAATCCGCCCCAAAGTTGCAACGAGTTCAGCCCGTAGACGACTTTTCGACTTAGTCTCGTTGCCAGATGCTGGTGTTGCCGGTTGTTTTTCGAATGCTAAATATTTAAAGGTAAATTAATCCATCACTATGGTGTGCATCCTACTACTGCCAATACCGACTTGGTGTTATATCCGGCTCCGCTGAAGGTATTGCAGCTGCTATAATTGTTCGTGCATCCTGGCACGGGATAACCTGAGCCAGTACAGTCACTCACGTCTTTGTAAATCCTCGCACTTGCATTTGTCATCTCCCGGAATACATAAAAGCTTCCTTGTGTTATTGGAAGGCAGACTGCGGTATCGAAGGATACTTCGTGATACCAGCAAGTACCACAGATGGTTATACCCCAAGAATTGCAGATAGAGAAACTGAGTTTACTGGAATAACGTTTGTGTAGCTCCGCAGCGTGAGGATCGGTGACGGGATCGGCGGTGCGTACGAGTTTAACGCCGTCGTGGATGAAGTGACGGCGACCAACAATGGCTGCTGAAGAGCCGGACGCGAGTGGGCCTACGTCATTTGGAGACCGCTTGTCGAGGTCGTCAAAGATTTTAGGCACAGCTGCAGATTGCACTGCTGTAGCTGCGGAAAGGATAACAGCCGCGACGGAGAGAATGTTGACCATTTTTAAAAATTGGTTTTGAAGTTTATGTACGTCAAGATAGATAAATAAAATGATTTTGAAGTTATTTTGATCTTTAGTTTGATTCATCTGGAATTTCGGTAGGTATTTAGGCCCTTTATATTCCAAGTTATATATATATTGAGCAATTTCATAATATTTAAACTAAGCACCCCAAGAGCAGGCCCGTCGGCCCGGGGAATGAGGTGGGGTGTAAGTTCCATCTTTCTCGAAAGCTAGCGGGGGTATACACCTTGTCTCGCGAAGCCATATAGACTATAGCTCTGCAGCTATGATATATCGTGCTATGTTACAGCACGCTTTTACGTTTTTACCCGGTTACGCTGCAAAATACAAGGAAGCCAAAAATGCAAAAACTGAAATGCCAAGGGTATTAAAAAGATGAACTGAGAAAATGCACCTTTCCAATATATTAACAATACAATAAAGATTGGGCATCTAATTGAAACGCTGCTGTTGAGATAACAGAATTCCATTCTTACGTCTGAAATCAATCTAACCATTTCCTTAGAGATTTTAGGCTTTCGCCTCTTGCCGATTTCACTAGGCTGAACCCCATCTGACAGGCTGCAAGCCCAACTTAATTTGGTGTTGTTTCCGCAATATCTTCCAATGTGCCCTGTGCCTGCCAGCGCTAGAATTTTCCAAGGTTTTAGCTTGCAAGCTACACTCGGTTGAATTTTCAAGCCGAAGGCAAAACGTCAAAATTTACTGCCAATATATACCGTTATTATTACCCGAGAACGTGGAGCCATGCACTAGCCAGCATAAGATTTGAAGGGCTCCGTTTGAGTACGCGAACAGTAGGGGTTTACATTCAATTTGCCAAATTTAAATAATTAATACCAACCAATTGATCGCAATCTGCATATGAACGCGTGTGGGTGTGTCTCCGCTGTCAAAACTCGGATAAACGCTCTCAGATATAATCACTGGGCGCCGGCTTGCCATCAGTATGTGGGTCTAACCTATGCTCAGATTTGTCACTCTAGAGCTCTACACGACTGGATTCTTGATAATATCCATCGTATGCCCGCACAAACGTAAGTTTCACACGCTATTGAGGCAATTTAGGAGGTCTTGGGCTCTAAATTCGCATCTAGCTCCTGGATACCCCGGAAGCGTAAGGACCACTATAGGCATCGAAACTAATCGCCGTGCTATACGATAAATCCAGGGCATCTTCACCGGGTAAATACATAGGAGCGGATATACCAAGAACTTGGCTCGCCTTAGTACCACATATCGGACAATGCACTGCGTCCGCGCCGTACATGTAGTACCGAATACATGTCTAGCAGAAACTATGGTTGCACGGCCGGGCGTAGAATGCACGGACTCAGTAGGGTTAGTCATCAGCAAAGATAGAGTGACTTTAAGACAACTCCTACATTGTATCGCAAAAGCTTTTGAGACCCGATTGTGTACAAATAGTTGAGTGGCCGATAAATAGAGCCCTTCTGGAGAAAATGCTTATAATGCTTCAAGTCTCGTCCGTCGATTTTAAGGCCCACTTTCGATTGTGTTGCTATTAACTTTAGGTCGACGTCGTCAAGCACCGCCTAGACCATATTCGCTAACCAAATCCATTTACAAGAAGTCTTGTTTTTGGTAATATCATTCTAGTATGTATAAGAACTTTGTTTGTCTGAGCCTTTATGCTTAATAATTCTTTACCAAGTCCAATTTATAGCTTTATCTCAATGACAGAAACGGGCGCTAGGTTATGGGATAAATTACTTAGTATAAGTTTTGATTACAAAGTCTTCATATAGGTCAGAGGGTTTCTATATTGCGAGTTTCAATGTGCACCTATAATTCTCGTTTCGCACTTTAATCAAAATGGAGTTTTTGTGGAGCATAAAATTTTACGCAGCGAGGCTGCAAGGCGTGGGAACAGAAGGGATAGACAACAGAGACCAATTACATCCCATTTGGGAACGCCACATTTTCTGTAGCCGTATTGATTTCACACAGCCTTCCTAAAAACTTTACCAATCTTCAGCCGCTCGACGGTGCGGGGTTGAGGCCTTTTGGGGGGAGGACTTCGGCCCTTATTCTGTTGAAGGCCCTATAAATACTTGGCTAATGTTGTAAAATATTGATAACAAGAGCCTTTGCAAACCTCAAGTCTTTTGCTGTCAAATATCTATATTATGAGCCTGCTGCTGGTTTAGTATTCTATTCTCAAGATGGCTACGCTGAAAGGTAAATTTACACTTCAAAAATTTTCTCGTGTCTATGATTATGTTATGAAAAGCTTCGAGAGGGTTGCATAAATTGCAATTAATTGTGGATATTACTCAATGCTTTCAGAATCGGATTTGCAGACTAACACCGTGGTACCCGAGATATAGAACCACGAAGGCAATTACCTCGCTTGATAATTATAATACTCCTTGCTTTACCGCTATGCGCTTGTTATTCGGACCAATATGGACCAGTAGTCACCATTGAGTCGCAGCCTGGGTTCGCTGATATGAGATCATGCGCGCAGTGGTGTCTGTGGAACATTCGCGGGGAAGATTTACGGGCGTACATTGGCTGCCCTTCTCCAAACGGCTATGGGAGAGACGTGTGCTTTTGTCGTGACGACCTTAAGCCATCTGCATACTCTTATATATCACAGTGTGTCACTGGAGGATGTCAGGCGAATACGGTCGACCTCAACGGTGCTGTATCGTTCTACGACAACTATTGTGCTAATATTGGGCCGACGGGCGAAGTTGAGGGCGGTATCAATCCTACACCATCTGCAAACCCAGCGACGAGCACTGTTATTATAACACGAACCGAGCGCGAGCCCACTACATCAATGCAGTTAAGTAAGAAATCACAAGTCGTTTCTAATAGGCTGAGGGTAACCGCTGACACCGGTAAAGTTGCAACAGTTACGTCCATAGTATCAATAATCTCAACAATACCCGATGACTCTACCACCCGCGAGACAGCTACCACCGGGCCAGTATATACGCAAACTATCCTTGTCCAGACTGTTACAGCTATGCCCACCTCGACCAAATCCACAGGACTGGACTCTGCTTCGAAGATTGCCTTGGGAGTTAGTCTTGGGATCGGATTACCATTGGTAGGGGCAGTTATCTTACTCGGAATCTTATTGGTCCGCCATCAGCGATATTCACGCCGACCACGGCAGGTTGTTGTCGATACGCAAGGCGATGAGAAAACTCCAAAATATCGGCCGCAGTATCCGGGCGTGAATTAGTTGGCCACAAGGCAGGATCGTGGAACAAACACGCGTTTGTAAAGACAGAAGTTTATGTAAATGACGGTTGTGGACTAAATACGGAAGTCCAATAAGATGAAGCAGATGAGATCATGGTATCTCGACTGTCAGCTTTCGATACTCAGGCGACTTACAGTCAAGCGTATATATGCGTCACAAATTCCAGAATAATGTGGGATATAATTCAAACCTAGGCCCGCTTTGAAATTCAACAATTACCAGAAGATCCAAACCATAGAAACATACCCAAAAATAAAATAAGATCATTACTCTATTGACCCTATCCACAATTAGCCTATCTATCAACCAATATCGCTATGATACTGAAATGAGCCCGGGTCTTCTAGCTAGAGGCTAGAGTCTTGCCGAATTTTTACGCAACCACCGGCAACCGTGACACTAAGTTACCGTAGGAAGCGTACGAAGTATAAGTATAATTTAATAAACTTTAATAATTTAATATTGTATTTTAATAAATTTTTATAATATTTACAAAATATAATTTTACGTTACGCGGAGGTTTTGCCCACAACTGGGCAACACCAGCGTCTGGCAACGAGACTAAGCAAAAGCTACAACAATAACAACACATAACCTTCTCATGTATCTACGTTCTCCTTATTGAGTTAATTCTTGCCGCACTACTTCTTGGAAGCCCAGCGGAATACATCCAGCTCATTTTACAAACGAATTGATTTATTTTGAAACTTCGCCATGGTTAATCTTCTATCCGTCGTCTTCCCACTATACATGTACCCTTCGAGTTGCAGCTCTAACGCCGCCCCTCCAGCATGTGCTTGGTATCCATTTTTCCAAGCAGTACAAGCCAATCCTCCCGTTATATTCAACTTTATTATCAACCCCAATAGCGGTCCCGGAGATTTCTACACATATCCAAATGCCGACTGGATCAGTGTTATAAGCTACGCGAACAGCTTCAACAACACCCGCCTGATCGGGTACGTGGACAGTGATCCCGTAAAGATCCCGGCGACGAAATACAAGCCCCAGATCCAAACATACAAAAACTGGTACAATTACACAACCAAAGATATCCACGTATCCGGCATCTTTGTCGATGACATGTCCTTTTCTGCTTCGAGTGCTGGCTACTATAAAACCTTCGCGGACAACATTAAATCCGTTTGGTCATCGGCTCCGGTTGCGAATGCACCAGCACCGTACATAATGGTGAACCCGGGTTCGCCGATAGATTGCGCTTATTACGGCAACGTCAGTAGCGTCGTAACTTTCGAAGATTATTATTATAATCTGCCCAACGCGCCGTGCTTCAAGGCACCTTACACCAACTGTCCTCAATATAAACAGACAATAATAATTCATGACTTCAATGGGACGGCCGTGGATCAGCAGCAGGTATGCGATGATATGGGAGAGACGTTTAGGGTTGGTAATCTATTTATCACCGATGCGATTCAAAACGATACGGCAATGATAAACCCCTACGACAAGGTTCCAGGGATGCTACAGCAGTTCGCTGGTAGCGTGAAAGCAACCAATAGTTGGGTAAGTTAGACTCCTTAAGGATTAGGTAAGCTACTGCTTACTAGTTCGGATAGATTTCTGCCCATCCTCAATGGTATCCCAATATTTAAGGTCCATAGGATGCATGTTAAAGGAGCCGCCAATTTTGCTCTCTCGCAGGAAATATATCTGATAACATGATTTCGCAGTTTTTTCTTTTAGCAAACTATCAAGCTTATAAGCATTTGCAAACTTGTTTGATAATATATTAATATTTTATATCATTTTAAGAAGTTGTAAAGCAAACCACAGGGTTCGGCTAAAGTCGGCTATTCCGAATTCATGATTACTACGTAAGTACTTATATATTCCGAGTATTTTACGGGTTCTATTTCAGCGCGGGGGAGGTAATTTTAAGGTAATATTTTTGGCAGCCGGTGGCCGTAATAGTCATTATATATTAAACAGCAAAAGAGCAGGCCGTGCGTTAGAATCTAGTATTCTCGCTGGCTCATAATAACAAAAAGCAGCACATGAAACCTAAAATGGGAGCTTGTCACCATTTAAGGGACAGCCAATCCACCCTTGCCAGCTCCGCTTCTTGCGAAGGGACGAGAGTGATCCGGAAGCTTGATCTTGAAGACCAAAACCTGGTTGTTAAGATTCCAACCGTTGGCGTCCGAGAAGGTGATCTCACCACCGTTCGCGTATCCGTCTTGGGTGATAAAATCGTTATCGCTGGCAACAAACAAAAACCATTCGTCGTCGTCACCGTCAGCGCCATCAGCTGGGACGAGGGCAAGGCCCTCCCATTTCTCGTTCAATAGACCTTCGTCACGTGCACCGCCATTGTGGAGACCGAATTTGGCCAGCTCGTCGCTGAGGTTAACATCAATGAAAGAACAGTATTCAGCTGGGGTAATTCCGCCCTTAAGAGCCTTGGTAGAGGCATTGGCGGTGATGCTGTCGTTGAAGTTATCGAATTTGCCCTTGATGTTGGTTGCGGAGTTGATATCGAAGAGGTCAACATGGCGGTAGTAGGATAGGGTACCATCAGAGCCACCGTTACCGTAGCTGCTATCACGAGCGATGACCAAGAATTGTTCGTCATTGACCCAATGGATCTCAGACTGGGCAGCAGTACGGGGGTTGTTCTTGGCGGACTTGTTGGGCTATATGATACGGGCTGTTAGGAACTTTGAAGGTGCATGATTGATATTCAAGAAATCTGAAAACTTACATCATAAAATTGTGGGAGAGGAACAACCCACTCGCCAGCAAATCGTGGCTCAGCGCCGCTAATGTCGTACTTCAAAAGGCGGGCGTTTCGGTTTGTGGTCTTATCGAGACCACCCTCTTGGGTACCAGCGGATTGTAACAAAGCGTAGAGATTTCGTCCATCGAAGGAAGCGGTCATACCCTCGAGACCCTGGTTATTGGATCGGCCCTGGGTTGGGTTGACGGGGGAAGGATGAAGAGATGGGTTATAGATTGGCGGGTTGTCTGATGCGAAATTAACCTGGCCATTTCGGAGGGGCAAGAGAGCATTGGGTGGGCTGATTGTCTTTCTGAGCTTTCCGTCTGGAGCAAAGGAGTAGATATAAGGTCCGTATTCGTCAGAGATCCAGAAACCACCATCGCGGGAGAGAACAAGAGCTTCGGAATCAAGGCAAATCCGGGTACCACCTGGTCCCTCACCACCCCATCCGTCGCCTGGGAAAGTGGTTGCTGGCATATCCGGGAAGCCATTGATCTTGACGACCGTGTTAGGGTCGAGACCAGTCATTGGGTTTCCATTAGGATCGGTCAAAAGGATGGTATCAAGATAGTTGAACACCAAGTTTGGAGTGGCCGAGGATGGCTTTGGTGTAAAGTTGAAGGTGTACTTGTGAACTCTTGGTTGGAAGTTCGTGGTTCCCTCAACGTTCCATCCACGGTCTGGCAGACCCCAGAGGGTGCCGCTGTACGATCCGGTGGATTTGTCGTAGGTCCATCCTGAAATCTTGATGCTGCTACCGGTGCTAACGGTATCACCAAACTTGTCTCGACCATTGCTGGGAACAAAGCCGTAGCCAGTCAAGGCACGGTAAGTATAGGTCTTGCCGCCGCAAACCGCCTGATTGACGAAGCCGGATGTTGGCTCTGCCCTCTTGGTGAAGGGGAACGCGGCGACGTTGCTGGCGGCCAGCAAGGCGTATGAGAAAGTCCTGTAGGTAACCATTGCGGCTTATTCAGGAAGGATGATCTGGTAAGCTACCGTTGAGGAATGAAAAGGCATGCGATACCGGGGGTGGTGCGAACGCGCCTTTATATACGGGAGACCATGGACCGGGTTCCAGTGAATTATCGCGACCCAAGACCAGGAATCCGAAAGGTTTCGAGCATTGGCGTCAGGCTGCACACCTGGATGCATCATCTCGGATTGGTCGGCTGCGAAAAGAACAAAAAAAAAAAAAAAAGAGAGAGAGAGAAGGCTACGGGCAGCTGTGCAGCGGCGAGACATTTGGGACGAGGATGAAAGAAAATAGCGAATGAAGTTCCTTGCATAGACGCATGCATGCAGGTCCGAAATCCGTGCCTGGCAAGTAAGTTTCGCACCCTTCCCCAGCTCGATTAGCTACAGTAGGCCGATGACACTACTACTTGTTTTTGGGCGTACATGGACGTGGGGCTGGATCTGGTCATGAAAAATCTCTAGCCTCTCATACAGAGCCGGGAGAATGAGGGCTTGCAGACGCAGGGTTTCGTACAGAGTTCGCGTTCGCACCTGGTCGGTTTCGCTAAAGAAGAGCAGCGATCGAGGTTTCAAACGAATACGTCTTTGCTGCCTCTTTTCTCAGCCGGGGTTCTGCTGTACATTTACATGGAGGAAAACATAATGTGGTAGCAATATAGCTTGGATGCCTTGAAGGCGTATGTACAGGCAAGTACAGTCCCCATGCGCATGTACGTTTGGTAAGGTGGTTACGTGGGGAAGGTCATGCACTCGACGCAAGAGCAGAGCATGGCAGCAAAAACTGGCGAGATCGAGAAAGAAAAGTTCGAAAGAAGGTTTGTGGTCTTGTGCAACGTTCCTCAGAACGAGCTTCTAATTGGTCAATTGGGCTGATTCAAAGCGGCTGTCAGCGAGAAACAGCAGCGAGAAAGAGGCTGACCTTGCGCAAGTGGTGAGGTCGATTGGGGAGCGAGTTTGGTGCAGGTGGGAACCGCTTGGCGCGGGCGGGAAGTCAAGCTTTTTGGGAACTGGCGTGGGGAGAAATGCCATCATCTGGCAGCCTAAAATTGCAATCGCTTCCACCCTGTCGTTCAAGGCCCGTGGTACCCTGTGGGCCTCCGGATCTCACGAGGATTTGCTAATTGATGAGGATAATAGCCTCACACGACATGTCGGAGGCTGGAGGATTCTGACCAGTCGCAGCTCCGATTGTCGGCATGCCACCGCTCTTCTACAAGACGACACCGATTGTAGTACTTATTTATGATGCCATGGCCTCATTTAACGGTACAGCGTGTAGCGAAGTGTATCAACTTAGTTTGGTGAGGCCGCAGTTGGTTGCGACCTGCCCAAACAAGCCCGCTCGCCCGCCGACGGCCAACAACACGAAAACATATTATTATTATGTCAGTGCACAGTGCTCCGGACGACGGAGGATGCCATTTATTTTTTGTTAAATTTAAATTCTGCGAGGCTCGCCGCAGCCGCATTGAACGCGACACGGGATTGGTATCTCCACCCGACAGAGTTGAGACCAGCTCGAGGCTACGGCTCGCCCAATGAGCGCTGGCCGTGCCCTCACGTTCGAGCCCGCGATACACAGGACGCCAAGTGTGCAGGAACCACGACCTCTCTTCCACATGTACCCTTGTCCTGACCTGTTCGTGTGTTCTGTTCGCGAGAGTCGCGGCCTCGCTTCCATCGATCGAGGCTTCACCACTGACCTCGCCGCCCACCGCTCTCCCCACGCACTTGAGCTACTCCAGCCTCTCGAGCTCTCTCTCTTCAGACATAGCGTCTCTAAACAGCGCCTCGTGAGCCTCTTTCTCTTTTGAGGGAAGTTAATGCATATGGGACCCCTGTCGCGATACCTCGGCACACCAGCTCGCTAACTTCCCCGGATGCTACGACCTTTGTGTCTCCGTCAAGCTCTACTGCCCGTTTCGGAAGGCATCTACCATCCAGTCAGAGAGCTGCCACTGAGCAAATTTCCATACTGCAATCTCGACTCCTCGCAAGAGAAGGAGCGGTTATCTTGTACTATCCTAGTATCTAGCCCGGAGCTGCGTCTTTCAAATTAGCTTGACCTTGACTGCAGTCTCAAAAAGAAACATCCGGCGACCTGCATAATTCCGGTCCCGGTACTCCGTATAGCGATAGCTCTAGAAAATTCTGTGCTATCGGATCCCGGACAGTGCTCTGCAACAGCAATTAAACGGAAATTCATGCAATAATTCCGCACCTCTATCGCATGACGTTACACCACCACGTCCAAGTTGTTGCGCAATGTTCGAGTTTTCAGACCCCAAGCTCCGTCTGGGGAAGCTGCGGGCCCGATGGTATAAAGCTGCCATCTTGCTTGTCGTCTTGGCTTTGATTGTCGCCAACTGGAGACGCAGTTGTATTTCAAGCTACAGCTACACCGACAAGAACAACAGGGTACATTACGAAAACGAAGACTGCGTCTCTCTCGTCGTCTTTACCGCAAACATGTTCATCTGGGGCCTGATTACACCCATGGTCTTATTGACCGAACTGTGAGTGCTGCCACTTGTATATATTTTTTTCTGTTTGAAACATATACCCGCGTTTGGACCGAAGCTAATATAAATCGCAACGGCGGACCAGGGTCACCGGAAGGGCGATTAACAAGAGGCGAGCTTGCGACTCTGTAGACAATGGTTATCATTGCCACGAAGACATCAGTCGGGCTTGGGGGCCTTATACTCCCTATTTCTCTCTCGAATCGGATTACCGAAGTGCAAAGATCGATAAAAAGTGTCAAGTAACATTTGCTCAAGGTATGCGTCTTCTGTAAACTGATTGGATGCACTTGCACGAGACTAAATTGAAATACATAGTTCTATCTCGTCACGGCGCTCGGTATCCTACCGAAGGAGCAGGCAAAGGAATCAAGGCTACTGTTGACAAGATACAGGCTCAAGCGATTTCATACTCCAAGAAAACCGCCTTTATCAAAACTTTCAATTACACTCTCGGCGCTGACGAGCTCACTATATTTGGCGAAATCGAAATGTATAACTCCGGCATCAAATTTTACCGTCGATACAAGTCGCTAGCCAACGAATACAACCCTTTCATTCGAGCATCCAGCCAGCAGCGCGTCATCGACTCCGGATCGCAATTCACCCAGGGTTTTATCGATGAGAAGACCAAAAAGACAGGAAATCCCGTACCCACCTTCCCACCCCCCGTTATTATCTACGAAGGGGAGGAATTCAACAACACCCTCGACCATGGCACCTGCCGCGAATTCGAAGACGGGAAATATTCCAACTTAGGCTCAGACGCACAAGCTACTTACGCTGCAAAATTCACCACCCGAATCGTCAAACGCCTCAACATGGACATCCCCGGTGCCAATATCAGTTCGGGGGATATCATCAATCTCATGTCGCTCTGCCCTTACTACACCGTCGCAGAACCAACAGGAGACCCTCTACCGAAATTTTGCGACATCTTCAGTGATGAAGAGTTCAAAAAATACAATTACTACCTAACCCTAGGGAAATATTATGGTTACGGTCCCGGCAACCCACTGGGCCCCGCTCAGGGAATCGGATTTGTGAACGAACTTATCGCACGCCTGACAAGCTCGACGGTCAACGATTCCACTTCCACAAACACAACTCTGGACGGCAATCCTGTCACCTTCCCATTGGGTAGGAAGCTTTATGCGGACTTCTCTCATGATAACTCCATGGTTTCCGTCTTTTCCGCCCTTAATCTGTTCGAAGGTACCCACGACCTTTCCAAGGATCATTCCGGGCATGGGCACAAGTTCAACGTTGCCGAGTTAGTACCATTTGCGAGTCGCATGTATGTTGAAAAACTAAAATGCGAGGGTGAAAAAGAAGAGCTGGTTCGGATCTTAATAAACGACAGGGTCATGGAATTGAAGGGTTGCGACGAGAAGAAAGACGGTGCCTGTTCTATTGGTGACTTTGTGGAGATGCTAAAGTGGGCTAGAAACGGAGGTAACTGGAATGAATGCTGGTAAAGTTACTCTCTTGAACATAGACTTTTTTGTCAAAAATAATATCCTTTAGATACATGTATAAATCTGAATGCTTTCATAAGCGGGTTTTGTCTTTTCTTCTGCCATATATAGATTTAGAATATTCTGTACTTTGATATAGCACAACCACAAAAGTCATATAAAAAGCATTTTTCTGGAATTCCTATCAGCTGCTCGTACTATGGTAAATTAATTTCCTCCATTCAATAAATTGGCGTTTTTTATTTTCTTCGGTCCGAAGCCAGGCGTGCTGTCGCAGATCAACTTGGTTAGTGAGATGTTGGTCAGCCAACTTTGGTTAGCAGAAATTCCTTCTCGGCTTAGGCATTCGGTACCTGATCCGCCGCTTTAATTCAGCCGTCGGTCGCCCATGACGCTGGCCGGTCCAGAATGTGGGGAAGCTTACCGGACAAAACTGGTTACAGCACTCCGCATACGGGTTCTTCTACTTCCGGCATATGAAATCATGGATCGTTTACAATCGAAGAACGACTTTCAAGTACTGGCGAAGGAAACCTCCGTTTTTCATATCGATAGCACATTCTACAAATAATAGCATATACTGGCTGACCGCACATTGGTCCTAGCTAAAACCGAATATGGAAGCGAAGAACCCAACGACAACGCAAGATGCGCCGGACCATGACCCTCCAACCGCGAACTCGGGCAAGACCGTCCCTGCCGTGCAGGCGATGAAGGGAATTGAACATGTCTCCCCGGAACGCTGGACAAGTGCGGCTTTGACTCCCAAAATAAGAATAACGAAACTTTCACATATGCGTTACCGTCAACCCGCTAGCAATATGGACAATCTTGTCACTTTTCTTCTCGATTTCGGTATGGAAATTGTGAAGCGAACGGAGAATGCGATATGGTTTGGCGGGTATGGAGTAGATCAATATATCTACTACTGCGAAATTGGTGAGGAGAAGGAATTCTTAGGCGGGACATGGGAGGTCGAAACCCTCGAAGACCTGGAAAGGTGAGTCCGATTAATCGCCATAAAGATTCTTTACTATAGTTAGTGAGCTACAGCTAATGTAATGTTCTATGTGGGTGCAGAGCCGCAAAACTCGGGAACTCGAATATTGTTGAACTGAAAGACGCTCCTGGTGGAGGTAGATACAGCTTGATCTGAAACGAAGACAATCAAAATGTTTGCTAATAAAAGCTCTGGTCAAGGCAAATTGGTCACTATTCACGACCCGGAAGGATTTCTAGTTAATTTTATACACGGCGCCACTCCTCGAGCCCAACCAATTAAACAACCCGCAGAAGCTCTCCAGGTGAACGATGAATTCTCAAAGCCTAGGAAAGGTTCCTTCCAGAGATTCCAGCCAGGTCCCGCCGCTATCCACAAGGTCTGGCCCGTTACTTCATTTACGATGTGTATATTGGATAGTTTAGCTAACACCATCGAATGATAGCTCGGCCACTTTGGGCTTACGATACACGACTTTGAACTACAGTTTCAGTGGTACACGACACACTTTAACTTAGTCCCGTCGGATATGCTATATGTGCCGGATACGGATGGGAATAAGATCGATGTAGCCGCATTCCTTCACGTAGATAAGGGAAAGGCGTATTCCGATCACCATTGTAAGTACCATCGAGTGTACCATTTTAACATTAACCCGGGAGCTTACAAATCAAAATTCAAAAATTTTAGCCTTCTTCTTCTCAGTCGCAAAGGACAAGCATGTCCACCATTCTTCTTACGAGGTCCACGATTACGATAGCCAAAATATGGGCCATTATTGGCTGAAGGAAAAAGGATACAACCCGGTTTGGGGGTTAGGAAGGCATAAGTTAGGCAGCCAGATATTTGATTACTGGTGGGATCCGAACGGGTTCATGGTGGAACATTATATCGACGGAGATCTTGTTAACGAAGATACGCCGACAGGAAGGCAGCCTGCCGGAGACGAAAGTCTAGCGGTTTGGAGCGAGCCGGTCCCGAGTACTTTCCTAGACTAGCCGAAATGACCCACGGTAGCAAGGAACTATTTTGAATATATTTGTAGCGTGTCTACGTCTTTTGCAAGTTGGATAAAACATTCAATGCTTAAATATCGTACATAAATACTATCTATAGATCTATTCTAAATCTAACCCGACTACAGCTTTGATTTTGGCGCATCTTCATCGGGTCTAAAGATATCTCCAACCAGATGGCCACCGCCATCAAGAGGGATCACGACACCGTTGACATGACTCGAGGCCTTGCTGCTGAGGAAGACAACAGTGCCCGCAAAATCATCTTCCAATCCAAGTCTTCCGTTCAAGTTTTGCTTGGCTAGTTGATCTGTACCACCGTATATATCGATCAAAGCATTTGCCATCTTCGATGGGAAGAACCCGGGCGCAATCGAGTTGCAGAGAATGCGCTTGGGGCCGAGTGTCACAGCCAAGTGCTTTGTCACGTGGATGACTGCGGCCTTTGAAGCGGAGTAAGAGTATGTGGCATTGGGGCCTGTGGAGAAGCCCTTGATTCCAGCAACGGAGGCGGTAGTAATAACGCGGGATGGATCGGCGATTGTAGCATTCTTTGCAAGAAGCGGGGTCATCCTACAAAAGTTTTGCTTGTCAGTTATTCATCCTTTTGAGGTGGGATAACAAGTCAGCGGGGGGTAACCTACTCTTGGACCAGCATGAAGACACTGGTAACATTCAAGGTCATAACTTTGTCCCAGTATTCCTTCTTCCACAATCCATATGGGGCACCCCATGTAGCACCGGCATTTGCGATCAGGATGTCAACATGGTTGGTATCCTTCTCGATCTCTTTGACGAAGCGCGTGATCTCCTCGGGCTTCGAGATGTCGGCTGGGATCGAAATGGCCTTGCCAGTGATGCCCTTGGTGGCGTTTAGAGCTGCAACCGCCTCTTCGCAAGCGGCGGCCTTGCGAGAAGTGATATAAACCTTGGAGCAACCGGAGAGGAGAAGGGCGGTCGCGGCGTGGAGACCTAGACCGCGTGAGCCACCGGTCACGACGGCGATCTTGCCAGGGGTGGAGAAGAGGCTCGGGATGGGCGAGATGTTGGACATATTGTGAACGTTCGCTCTGCAGAGATAAAACAACTATGGGGGCCGATAACTGCGGAGGAGGGACACGGGCGGCAGGGGACGGCGAGTTATATCCATCTCTTGGAACTGGAAGTCCGAGATGGACTGCCTCGGTTCAAGCAACCAGGTCTGTGGAGAATGTTTGGAGGTTCCCCAATTGAGCCGAGGCGCCGGCCCAGCCGCTCCCCAGCGAGCTGTTGTGTTTTACCAGCCAACGCAAATATATTTCAATAATAAGGACTCTAGCCATGTTGCATGCGGCATAGTCATTAGAATTTGCAAATAGGATTGCAAAAATTGGTTGGTGTTTATGGCGCCAAAGTAGGTGCATCTAATAGTATTATATCGAGAGAACGCTCGTGTGAGGCAAGCAATAAACACCCAAGGTATCTTATATTCATTACGCGTAATTTTATATAAACAAATGCCCAAACACCACGGGATAAATACACATCGCCGTGTCTAAGGTAGATATAAGGCAATCCCAAACATATTTACAAACGCCGGTTTATCCAAGAAAGAAAAACATGTGGCCAAGTCCGACCCTTTACTCAACTTGTACACTATCCCGCCAGTCCTGATTAGACTTCCCACTACTACAAGGTCGCGGCGTTAGCGGCGCTGGATGGTGGTTACTCTCCAGTGTATCCCAGTGGCTGAGCTCCAGGCTATTGGTTGACGAATTCACGCCGCTGTTGGTGGTTTCGAAGCTAGCGTGCATCTGAAGCCCGTGGCTGGCTCGATCATTTACCGTCAACATAGGTGTCGACCTCGGTGTGGGCGAGATTGGTCTGGGGCCTCTTAGATCGCTCTGAGAGTCTGATGGACTGGACGTCGGGCTATATCGTGAAACCTGATGATTATATTTTCTCGCGAGCGGAAAGGGTTGAGCCAGAGATCTTTCGGCAAATTCGGAATCCTTTTCGCCAAACTCCTTGACGTTGCTAACACCGCCAATACCCGCGGTTGCCTCAATGTCATCGTGATTCGAGGTCCGTGAGTTCGTGTTCAGACTCAGCTCCGTGCTCCCTTCCCTTTCCATCGTCTGTGTCGCTCCGAGGATGTTCCCGTAGTGGGAGTGCAACAACTGACTGTCGCGGTCGCCAACGCCTCCGCTGTTCCCGGACTGAGATTTGGACTGACTGCTGAGCATTATAGATTCATGTTTAGATGTTGACGACGTGGTATTGGTATTGGTCATTGAACGGAAGGACTTTACTACTTTGCCGGTTATACGCACTACTTTTGGTTCGTTCGATAGGCCGGCGAAAAGTTGTCGCGCGGCGGGGATGCAGGCTGCGATGACCGCGAGAGTTCCCTCGAGTTGGCATAATATAGTGATGCTAACGGTTGCATCTAAACTTTTTGTTTAGTCAAAGTGCTCGGTTGTATAAAATGATCTAGAGAAATACTCACCCGCCTGATCCAAGCTCTCAACCACTGGAGCCAAGTAGAAACATCTCGCAATCGAAACGACGCATGCACTGTATTATATTGTTAGCATAATTATATCAATATCATTTGGAAGTTGAATAGCTTACCTCAAGCCTAACGAAAACATTGACAGCACCTCGATTTTCTTCTTCAGGGTCAGCCCACTCAGAGCCGACACTAACTTTATCGGCACCAGTACCGATGAGAAATCCAGAGCCAACTGGAAAGCACTAATGATATAGTAGATATATAAGGGCTTACACCCAGTTTTGAATTTGACATAAATGTCCCACGCTCCCCTTACATGAGAACACTGGAACGTGTAGGCGAACACCGAGGCGATGCCATACATGACGTTTAAAAGGATTAATGTGGTTGTTAGGATCCGAAAACCTCGCGAAGCATCTCGGAACAACCTCCCGAGGAAAAAGAGAAGCGAAAGACGAATCATTATCAAAGCCCAGGTAAATATCATCTCGTAGACGTATAGAAGCTTGTAGTCGAAGAGGAGAGATGATAGTTTCATGTCGTACGTATGATAACCCCATTGGAAATTATTGACGCCAACAAGAACAAGTACCCACTGTGCCATGAGCATGAGATAACCGACAAATAAACACCAGTCGTCCATGGTGTAGTTCCAGCGACACTGCTTCGTACGCACATAAAATCGTATGGCAACCATAAAAGTTGCTATTGTCATTGTCGCGATCGTGAAGCCATTGAGAACATCTTGGTTATGTGTTGGAGGTATATAGTTTGGATCCTTTAGCGCTGGCGGTAGGGTCATATCCGCGAGACTGTGTCCCGATAAAATAGCGAGGTTGATGAGGCCATTGATATCTTGAGGCGTCTGGCCGGACGAGTAGACTGATGGCTGTGGTGTATACGATGCTGATGTTGATGTTGTTGACATTTTAATGTATATATATTCTGAAACGTTATAGTATAATGTCCTCCATTCCAAGTATTATCCTTATTGACCACAAATGATCGATGTTGCGATAGTAGCAGACGAGAAAGAAAATATTGTAGTGTCGGTCGATATATCTAGGGTAGGCTAGAGCAGTATGGTTATCAAGAAAAGCGAGACGGACAAGCGAAAGCGGCTCGTATAATAGCTGGGAATTATAAAACGCTATATATACGGTTTACAATGTGAAAAGTAGTTTCGAAGATGCATGTAACAGAGGGGTCGGGATCTTTGCGCAAGAAAATAAAAGTAAAAATGGGGCGTATAATTCGTTCATACTAACGATTAGGGAAGTCGTGAGATTTTGTAGGACAAATACTCGACTCCTCTCATATTCACCCACTCCAATCAATGCCTAGGAAATTCGCAATGCAGCAACTAGGACAATTTTTGTGCTTGGACCCAGATTTCGGTGGACCCGCCTGGGGCGAGGATTTTCATTGCCGCATGCGGTCAAGAGCGAGGGACATTCCCTTCCATATGCCGGCCCTTCTTGGAACCGAAAACATGCGCTCCAAACAGCGGAAAGTGAATTTTGTTTAGCGTCTGAGCTTGACTCAAAACACCTCCAGCTTTCGTGGCGCAAATTTGGCGGAAAATCTCGAACAGAATACTAGAATTTTAGTGCGAGGGCTATATTTGTTGTCTCTCAGACCAAATTCCGTGCGCAGCGCTTTGAACCTCTGTGCCAGTTTTGTTTTTGTGCAGGAATGTTTCTGGAACGCGCTGGATCCCAAGGCAATAACCCAATGAAAAAGCGTTCTTTTGCAGATACACGAAGAGAGCTCACACGATCCATCAGATGATCACGACATCAAAGAAACGGTGGCGCTCAGCCGTTGACACCTATAATTGCGCGGCATATTGAGTTCGCTTGGTATCGAGAACTTTAGCGATAGCGATTTATTCTCCAATCAATAATATCCAAATGCCACCCCTCAGACTCGACAAAACGAAAAGATGGAGACGAGCGAAAAAAGTAACGAAAACATGGAGTTTACAGCCGATTAGCAAAGGCAACGTGATAAAGCTGACGCATCGCCCTGGGATGATCGTGGTTTGTAGCCATGCATATGGGTCTCCATCAATTCTATCTAAGCCGTCTTGACCCAAACATGCGACATATTATTATCTAATTCAGGACTCGCAGCTGGTGAATTGCCGCCTAAAGTTGAACAGAGATAAAGCTTATTAGCAACTCCTGTCCGAGATCAAGACTCAATTTATTGATGCTATTTTCGTTGCCAGTGTCAAAGTATTCCCGCGAGGACCGTTGACACTAGTACCTTAGAAATTGCCTGAGCGGTGTTGCCTCAAATGACTCGTGGATGTGATCATGAACAGACAGGTGTTTAGTTTTGTTTCACGAGCTGCGGATGCGAGCCACAGATACTACCTTTCAATACAAATAATCTCTGAAAAATTCTCCTTCATGGCTCTACGGGCGGTTGCTTGCAGGCGACCATGCAGCGAGGCCCAAGAGCCAGTCACTAGTCCACCAATTAGAGTTTCGACGTGGGTGTGACAAGGACATGGGCTTCTCCGAGGGATATTCGGAAAATCTTACGATGCATTAGTGAGAACGCTCGGAATTAATGTGCCAGCTCTGGGAGTATGATATTGCCCCGCGACCATGACGCATTCGGCCTGCTTCTGACTTGTGTGACAGGAAGTTTTTCAGGAACAGTTTGATTCTAGCCAGCTTAGTACAGTTGTCCGGTCGATCGATATTCACTGTCGCAGGTGCCTGGAATTCAAGATCCGAGAGATCTATGAAGTTATTGAAAGTGAAGATTTAATTTTCTTAGTTGAAAGTTTGTCCATGGATTCCAATGAATTAATGAATAAGCGAGTGCAGAAGTTCTCCGTAGACTTCAACTACAGGGTATCAGGTGTCCTTCACGATCAAGGCATTCTTTCTTGAATTCAACAGCCCGCCCCGACTCGGTGAGGCCCACTTAGTCTTTGTTTGATGCCTGACCAGGCAATGCCAGCGAACAGCCATTGACACAGTACCTGGTCACCCCCTTCCCCGCTTCCTCTTCGTCAACCCCTTCCCAATTTTCGCCCCGGAAGACGTGCCCCAGATGCCCACCGCAGTGATCGCAAACCACTTCTTCCCTAAACTTGACGCCAAGCGACCCTCCAAGAACCCATTTCCCTGCCTCTTTAAACCTCCAATCCGTCTTTGTCTTGACGGCACCTGGGAGTGCCGATGAGAAAGATGGCCATCCGGTGCCTGAAGCAAATTTCGAAGATGCAGGGAACAACGGGGTAGAGCAGTTTGCGCAGGCGTAGGATAGAGTTTGATACTGTTTCTGACGATCGGTCTCTGCTATAGATGAGGTGGAGCTATAGCGGTTCGCCTCATCATCACCGTTGGTGCCGCGTCCATGTTCTCCGTGAGTTGGCGGCAAAAACGGCAAGGAAGACGAGAAAGGCGGTTCAGTCTCGCGGAGGATGAGGGAACGGTATTGGTTGAGCGTGAGGTGCGAATAAGGATGCGGAGCAGGTTTGGCACCATCGTCCTGATCCATAGTCAAGTGGCCGAGGATATTAGCAGGTCTTTGTTATAGACGGCTCTCCTCTCCTGCAATCGAGGTTGAGTTTAAATCTGTTCGGGACTATAAATAGTCGATCTTATTCTCCCCGATAACCAGTTTGTTGTAGAGCTGTGGGTTCTACCGTCAATTAGAAGCAAGTTTGCGTGTTTCGGAGGGTCTACAGATACCTCTAGCGGCTCATACTTCCTCTTTATCTCGGGGGCTTTGACTGCGCTATCGAGCTACTGTCTATCGCCGTTCCAACATTATTCCTCCGTAAGCTCAGCTCGTGATCCGGTTCCGTCGACCGTAGAGTCAGCCGCTTTACGCCTGTGTTGTTTTGGCAGAGGTGTGTCGCCGCGGCTGAAGAATGTGTTGTCTCAACACATTGCAGTTGATGTGCCCAAGTCGCTCGCGCTCATTGGAATGAAACCACATTGGCTACTCGACTATGACATCATGACCACTCCCAAGACTATGCCAAAGCAGATAGCAATATGAGGGACCCAAGTACTTATCTAGAGTTATTCCAGTGACATTCTGAAATACAATCATACTCCAATATATATACTCATTTATACAATTTACAATGAAAGTCTGCTAAATGCGGTCGAATACTACACTCACACAAGATGGGACAGTTGCTGTCACCCACAGCTCAAGTTACTCTCGGCGCGCCCGTCTCCTTTATACAGTTCTGCGCGTTCTTTACCCTACGGCGGTAACGTGGCTGTTATCCAAACCTTCTGAGTCCGGCCACCAGCCTGTAAATATCCCAAAATCCATTTACAGGCACTTCGTGGTCCAAAAACGGGAATTTTATGATTGGTCGGTTTACGACATATCACTCAAACCCAAGGAAGCGGAATCAAAGGATGGACACAAGAAGGCCGACGTCAAGAGAAGGATGTTATACATCCCAGGGACCGGGTTCGTAATGCCAACATCATCCGAGCACTTCAAATTCGTTACAAAGGCGTTTGTTGAAGGGGTCCACGCTGTCGTTACCGTGGTCCTCCATCCTTTGGCTCCAAAGAATACCGTTTTAGAGGTATATCCAAAGTTCTTTGAGTTGTACGAGCAACTTGCAGCTTCTTTGCCTCCAGACGGTGAAATGGATATCGGTGGTGATAGCTCTGGCGGGGGGATTTCCCTATCCGTTACACAACATTTGAGAGAAAGGGGCCTGAGACTCCCTGACAGGCTCTTTATGATGGCGCCGAGTGTCGACTTTGTCCAACCGCAAGAGGAAGATATGAAGATCGTATCGAAGCTCGACCCGCTACAGAAGGTCCATGAAAGCCACGATACTCACCTCAAATGGATTGGCAACAATATCCCTCTGGATGATCCCATAGTCAGTCCGATAAGGGGACTATTTGGGGATATACAAAGGGTCAAAGTCATTGGCTTGGTGAGCAAATATGACATATTAGAACCGGACTGTGCACGATTGGTGGAGAGATTGAAGAAGGAGAATATAAACACCGACTGGCTGTTTGGAGAGAAAATGGTGCATTGCTGGCCATTGATGCACGTTTATAAGATACCGGAGGCTAAAGATGCCATCGCTTGGATTATCGATAAAATGAAGTAGCTTAATTAGCAATAATATATCTAGATGTACACGTACATGCACATAGATCTAGACATCATACCATGTATCAATTCGGGCCGGGCGGAAGGCAGGGACCGAGCAAGCGAATTGTTTAAGCCATGTGTGCGTTCAATACGTAATATCTGACGAAAGTCAATAGATTGTATGTCAAGACAACTCAAATGGGAATATTACCTTTCCTAATAAAGCTGCGATCTTAAAAAAAAAAAGAAAGAAAAAATAGAAAGGGACTCTCTCGTTAGTTTAAACCAAAACAAAAGCAGTATTCCGGTATTCCCCTGCGAAATCTATCTCGTGTCGAAGCCATCTTGCCTCAAAGCCTGGGTTAGGAAAGCCAAGTCAGAACCGAAAAGCTTATTTGTGGGGCCAAGCTCTGCTGGACCCAGCTCGAGTTGTTAAATGGAGACCCAGTACCCGACGGGTATCGCGCGGGAGCTAAAAATCCAAACCAATAAATGAAAGATTGCCTGTTTCGAGATACCGTTTCCGGGAGAGAAAATTTTCGCTTTTTCTGAATCGATTTTCGAGCAGAGAAAGAGGCGAAACCATACTCCCGTGGCAATTGAAGCCCCTCAGGTACATGTGAGTATCATGCGATATGTGCGTCTAGGTAACACACCCAAGATCTCAGCGCCCAGGTGCCTTGAAAGGCCGTTGGACCACGATCGATCGAGGATCGAGGGACTTTCACGTTTCTCTCGCGTTGTTTGACCGCCTCGGGCTGCCGTCTGCTCGCAGCTGCTGGCCCCCTGCACGAGCTGGTGTTTGAGGGGGTGGACGCACATGTCCCCCCCGGTTGGACCTGAGCGAAAGTGGGATGCTTATAACCCCGCCGACGTCATGACCGATGCGGTGGCCGTCGGCCGCCAGTGCCGTCTTCGCATAACGTAGTAAGAAAATAGGAAGCTCGAAGTTAAGTACGTAAACGTAAAAACTTTGAGAAATGAGCATACGTGGACGGCTGCAATCCTGCAGACAGCCTGCAAACCCCGCTTTCTGCCTCGCATTCTATTGTTTAGTGATAACTGTAAGCTGGATGATCCCGTCTGGAGATCGATTCCTCTGACAGACATACCTTATAAGAACAGGGCCTCCGCCGATGACCCCCCGTGAAGAACTAAGGACTTGATACCGTTCTTTCATCGCACGCAACTCAGTCTAGTCGCATACAACTGGAACTACTCTTTTCGCTCGTAAGTCGTGTGCCACCTAGCTCTCCGTGAAATGCAATTGCTGCTCGAACCCTCGGGGGGGCGAGCGTATGAATATACAGAAATTGTGCTGACCCGTGGGATAGACTGCCCATCATGGTTCATCTCAGCTCGATCAAAAACGACGCCGACCATGAGACGCCAATTGGCAAGCTCATGCGCATGTCGCTCGCTGATGCCGACGCCCCCAGCGATAGCTACTGTTCCTCCGTCTATGGAAGCCGTTATGCACTCGAGTCTCTCCCCACGCACGAGATGCCGGAAGATGAGATGCCCAAGAATATTGCTTACCGCTTGATCAAGTGAGTGTCAGCCTCCCTTGAGTCCGGAGATCCCGCTGAAAGAAGACGACATCTCTATCACTCGTGCCCGAACCCTCGCTAATTGCACTGACGTAGGGACGACTTATCGCTGGATGGCAACCCAATGCTCAAGTGAGTGCAGGCTGCGAGCTCGAGCCGAATACGCAACACTTTTTTAAGTTCCAGCATCGACTGACAGGGTGAATGGGCAGTCTTGCGAGTTTCGTAACAACGTATATGGAAGAAGAAGCTGAGATGCTCATGAAAGACGGCCTCAGCAAGAACTTGTAAGCATTTTCCAAATTCTTTCGTAACCTGTGCAGGGGCTTTAACTAATGGAACCCACAGTATCGATTATGAAGAATACCCGCAAAGTGCGGAAATTGTAAGTCTAACTGAGAGATGCGAGAATACGAGACCTCACACTAATTCTCGATAGCAAAACCGGTGTGTCAATATGGTAAGTTTACTATTATCTACATTTTCCAACTAGAACTCAAAGGGAGCAGACGCTAAAGTCAATGCGCAGATTGGAAAGCTCTTCAACGCACCAACCGACCAGGATGAGGATCACTCTATTGGAACCAGCACTGTTGGTAGTTCGGAAGTATATAGCATCTTATGACCTGAAATTTTAAACTTTATGTGTCCTAACGAATTTGATATAGGCAATTATGCTCGCGACTCTTGCTATGAAGAAGGTATAGCATTCTCCCACCAGTCCCCTAGCTAGAATATGAAGCTAACCTCTTATACAAATAGAAATGGACCAACGAGAGGAAAGCTGCAGGGAAGCCATTTGACAAGCCAAATCTTGTTATGAATGCTGCCGTTCAAGGTTCGTTCCGTTAAGCGGGAAACGATTCCACAGTATTATTTAGCTAACTAGAATCATTTGACAAAAGTCTGCTGGGAAAAGGGTATGAAATCCCATCTTTCCTAGAGCCTCCATGATGCGCAAAGGCTGATAAATACCTTAGCTGCCCGTTATTTTGACGTCGAAGAGAGATTCGTATACTGCACAGCTGACCGATATGTCATCGAACCCACCGAGGCTGTGAACCTCGTCGACGAGAATACCATCGGTATCTGCGCCATCTTGGGAACCACATATACTGGAGAATACGAAGATATCAAAGCAATCAATGATTTGCTCGTTGAAAGAGGTTTAAATACGCCGATCCATGTCGACGCAGCGAGTGGTGGATTTGTTGCCCCTTTCGTCAAGTATGAAACCCTCGTACGTTATGATAAATAGAATTACCAAGGGCTGACACATATTATTATAGGCCTGATCTACAATGGGATTTCAGACTCCCTAGAGTTGTCAGCATTAACGTTTCGGGGCACAAATACGGCCTTGTATACCCAGGCGTTGGCTGGATAGTCTGGCGATCGCCTGAATACCTCCCCAAGGAACTTGTATTCAATATTAATTACCTAGGAGCTGATCAGGCTTCTTTCACTTTGAACTTCTCCAAAGGAGCGAGCCAGGTCATCGGACAGTATTACCAGATGATTAGACTTGGGAAGAAGGGATATAGAAGTATTATGAACAATTTGACCCTTATAGCCGACTACTTCTCAAGAGTCCTGGAGAAGAAGCTGGGTTTCCTCATACTATCGAAAGGCGGTGGTACGTAGGAGCCAAATCTCCCGTAACATGCGTAGATTTGGAAGCTTACATTCTACTATTATAGGTGACGGGCTTCCGCTAGTTGCGTTCCGTCTGGACCCGGCGAAGAATAAACACTATGATGAGGTAGTTTGGATCAAACTCCACCCTAACTTTGAACATGACTGAAATCTTGATAAGTTTGCAATCGCCCACGCGCTCCGTGAGCGAGGCTGGATTGTTCCAGCATATACGATGGCCCCCCACAGCGAGCAGCTCAAACTCATGCGGGTTGTGATCCGGGAGGACTTCACCAAAGCAAGATGTGATCAACTGTAGGCGTCCCTCCTGATAAAGGTATCTCGTAGCTACCGCCTCCTAACCATAATCGAACTATAGTATCCAAGATATCCAACACGCCGTCGAGACACTTGACTCAATGGAAGCCAAGGACATTGAAAAACACGCCGCCTTGGTTCACGGAACAGTTACGCATCACGGTAAACATAGGAATAGGAGTCGACATTACAAGGGCGAAAAGCATTCGCTGGCGAAGCATGGGAAATCGCAGGCTATCTGCTAAGCAGCCCCGCTAGCAGTCGCCATTTAGGACGACAGGTAATGCGCGGTTTGGGAGGGTTTGCTCTGGGATTTCGTTTAGTGCTTTTTTAGCTTTGTACTGAGTTAATTTTAAGAGTTCGAATACATTCATTATGAAATATTTAGATGGCTAACATCCTTTCGTGACAAAAAATCATACAACTCGGGGTATATTACAAGTTAAACAAACACCATACTGAACCACGCCTATCTCAGCAAACAGGCGGTAGTAGTAAGGTATAACAATCAAAAAACATATGGTATCTTTTATCACTACGCTTCTTCATGTGGCCTTCTAAACAGCAGCCCTTCCTCTGACCTCGGTTTCCACAACCTTCCTGATGGAATCCTTATCTCTCGCCATCTTCATAAATATCTCAAGCATATGACCGCCACACTGCAGTGTTCCGTGCTGTGTCCTAGGTCCCCTGTGCAGGTATTCATCGATCGCCTGAAGTGCCTCACCACTCTCAATTGGGGGAGTATCGGCACCATCCCTCTTCACTAGTCCGGAAATGGCACCTTTGAAGCAGGTAAGTTCCGAAGCGGATGCTCGCATCTGACAGATTTCCTTCTGCTTGCAATCAGCATCGCAGTTCTCGGCAGTCTGGAAATCTGCAATCTTGCGATCGAACCAAGCTTGGAACGCTCCATCGTTGGACTCAAATGCTAAGGTGAGATTGTGCCAGAACGCTGGCGAGAGGGGAGCGCTCGCTGGAAGAGGTGGGGAGACCAATGGACCTAGAGCAGCCTTTGCATTGTATAGTTTCTTCCATACTGGCTTTGCGGTTGATCCGTAGCCAATGTCTGCGATTGATGTGTAGTAGTGGTCATAGTCGAGAACTTGGTATGTCGACGGGTCGATCGTGTAGACTCGGAAGACCGGGTTCGCAGAACGGGGGGTAACGCAAGATGTCACGTAGGAGGTAATTATCGCATTTCCGTGGGAGCGGGCCGCGACATCTTTGTAGGTAACTTCGAATTCGGCCTATTCACATGAACGAGGTATCCACGGTCAGCACCCCTGGAGCCTATTCATGTTCGAAAACAGTTGGGGGGTGGCGCGGCAAAAGAACACAAGCGACTTACACTGTGAGTGTGCCCCCAAAACATTCCCTTAACGGTGCTGCTATATCTGGTTACAATCTTGTTGAAGTAGTTGGAGTAGTCAGGGAGGGCATCAACAATTCCCTATCAAGGAAGGTAGTCACATTAGCGCATGCATGAGAATACGATAAGCTTATTACCGCAGGGTGAAAACTTACAGGAGGCATGTGTCCGATAATGAAGGCAGACATACCAGCGGCCTCTGCCGCTTGAAGCTCCCCAGTTAGCCACTTGAAAATGTTGCCAGGATCCCTCGCGCTATCCATGCCGTTGTTGTCATAGACCCAGATATTCAAGTTGTACCAAAAATTCGTGCTAATGCTGATGATCTTAAGATTAGTTCCAGGATGGACCACGGAATAGCATCCGAAGTTCTCCTTCATCGATTTGGCCTATGTATTCGAATCAGTATAAAAAAATCCGAATCTCGGAGCAAAGGAAAATGGAAGTCATACTGCACTAGCACCAATCCACTTCTGTAACTCAACACCAACTTGATTGTAAAAAGGTGCAGCACTAGCATAGCTGGTCTCTGGCTCCGCAAGAGGAAATAGGTTGACTGGAGCGGTATCATGGTTACCAATAACACCATACACTTTGGCACCGAATCCGCTCTTCGTAATCTGGCCGTACATATCCTTGATTGCACCGACAGTGTTATCCTGGCTTTGTAACCAAAGTGCGGCATCGACAAGATCTCCAGTAAAGATCATAAAGTCTGCATCGCCGGCCTTCTCTATGATAGCTTGGTACATGCTTTGCTCCAAGGAAACAGGTGTATCGCAACCGATGCTTCCGAAGGGACCAGCTGGGTTTTGTGTCTTGCCAACATCATCGCCAGGGGTGTATGGCCTACAACAGATAGGCTTGTTGCACTTTGTGTTGGTACCGTTCTTGTACAATCTATCCACGTGGGTGTCGCTGATGTGAACGAATTTGAGAGGTTTAGTAGCAGATACTTTGGGGGCTTTCTTTCGGCTGGCGGCCGGTGATGGGATCGTGCCCGGGTACGGAAGGATAGCTGGAGCTGGGCAAAGACCAAACAATGACGAGCAGATAACTTTATTTGTTCGACCACCGATAGACATGCTGCGCAGCATTTTAGCTATAACGGGTCCCTCCGTTGCGACAATTCCAGTGCAGACATCGCTATCTTGAACCTATAGATTCCAACAATTATGGTAAGAAACGTACTCATTCAAGACCCCAGCTTAGAGAAATCGGGAAGTGCAACAATACCTTCAATCCTGAGCAGATAGCGGTGACGACTTTAATGAAGATAGTGTCACCTAGATATGCGACGCCTTTTAAGGCGGTTGTAAGGGCCTAACCATCGTTAGTTCACCCTATTATGCTGTGGTTGTTTCACAATACCATGTTGTTCCTTTGATACTCACCTCGCAACCTACGCAGGTAACCGCATTTTCGATCTTATCGATGATATTTTGAACTGCGGTATCGATTATTCCTCTTTTCTCAAGTTCCTCCCAGTCAGGGTCCGGGAACGCCTTTCTAGGAGATATGTGAGCTGCGACGGATACGGCCTCAATTGGGGCCGCAGCATTGGCAGTGGCCGCCAGCAATGAAGCCGCGACCAAGTACGATCCGTTGAATCTCATGTTGATGAGATGAATACCGTCGTTAGACGCTAAGGATTAGGAGTGACCAATTGGGAGCCTTAATTGTCTCCTAAGCCACTATCCTCGCTTGTATTTATCTCAAGATAGAAACTTCACAGGAAGTATGAGACCACACGAAGTGTATATAGAGAAAGAGCTAAGTGATTTGGTTATTAACCTAAGTCAAAATGACGGGTAGCGATTGGGAGAACCGTGCCATTTTATATCAAATCTAATCCTCACTCATATGAAATGCCATAGGCACTCAAACCAACGTATTTACCGTAACGGATGGCTCAGTTCAAACCGTCCCGTGGCCCAGCCCCAAAAAATGAATTCGCTAGAATATACCTCGTAACATCGCTCCGGATTATTCATTTCCCATCAGGATTTGACCCCGTGAACAGCGGCTCTATACCAGGGTGTGTACCTGCACGTCATGCCATGGCCTGGAAAAGGTAATATCAAGGCCTGTTAATAAATCTTCGCATCCCGGAAAGTTAGACACGAACTTATGAGAGAGGCTGCAATTGGCTGAGGTGGTAGTACTTCTACTTCCTCCATCCGATCAGAGACATCTTAGCGAAATTTCGAGGGGGGTATACAACTCTCGGAAGCTGAGAGACGCTCGATCATTCAAAAGAAACGAAAAAAAGGGCACGGAAGGGACCCAAGGGCGTACCCCGCCCTGGTGGCGCCCAGGATCTGCATAGGGCATGGTAGATTCGAGGGCAGATGTTAAGATAACGGGTAGCAAGGTAGCTCAGGCAGCCAGCCTTTCATATTCACCGCGCATGATTAGCTTTGTCTTTGTTTGCAATTAGGAACACAGAAGAATAATTCAAACGGTTTCTTTGTGTAAGAATCATAATACGAACCGAATGGCATATGATTGAAATCCGGATATTCAGAAAAACTGGCTTGTGTATTTGTTCTCCGTCTGCGTTCCTGGGGAGCGAGACATGCATTGCATGAAGTTTCTGGAAGGTGAAACCAATTAGAATAATTGATTTGGAACATGCAGGAAAGACACCAAGAAGCGGGGCTGCAGGCTGCAGGCGAGATCTTAAAATATGGCCATGGGCGACTGTTGACGAGCGAGTTCACTAGAATTTGCTACCCATGCATTGGGAGTGAGAACGACGAAAAGAAGAGCCGAGACGTGCGCCGGTCGGTGGCCTCCGTATCACAACTGATCAACCTTCCTTACCTTGAGGTTGCATGTTGTAGTGTATTTAGCTGGCCGTATCAATACATTGATAGTATACACGTGGGACAATAGGCAGGGTACTGAGCTCCACATCCTCGCGAAGGTCAACACTTTTTCCTATTTTGGCAGCTGCGAAGATGGGTTTGAGAAGCTTCAACAGTTCGCCGGTGAAATGCCTTCAGTGCCGGACGACCAAGTCGTTTCTCAAGCCTGCAATTGATCCTAAGGACCGACTTCTTGGAAAATTAGAGAACCCATCGAGCATGTTACCCAATTTAAACACAAATGTTTCACCAACAAATGGCCGTGAGATTCTGGAGATCCCTGAATCAGACTTCCAGCATCTAAATCTTCCTTGACCTTCCAAGTTTTGGTTCCCTTCGGCTCCGATCAACACGGCTAGGACGAAAGGCTAGGCCCGATCGCATTTTAGTTTCGAAGCTTAGATATCAACGAGATAACCTTCTTTCCTGATCATATCTAGCGAAATACTTCGCATACTTCGCATGATTTATAATGACAATGTCAAATAAAATGCTGAACAAGACTGCACTCGTCGAATCTAGAGTATTACGCTTTAAGTGGCAGCGGGTGGCTGCGTGATGCATACATCCTATGGCCGATTCAGTCAGTTCCAGCCTGGCTCCTCGCAATGCTCTGCCTGGGAGGCTTCTTCTGGGACAGAATTAAACTCATTAAATCGGAGCAAAGGCATGAATCCGGCACAGGTGATCTTAGCCAGTGGTGCAAAACAATACTTGGGGTTGCCAAGTTTTGCGAAGCTTTGAAGCCCCTTTACCACTTTTATATATCAGGAAGCTGGTGTGCGAAAGGCAGACACGTCACATCCCAAACGATACCCACTACATCTGAATATTCCCAGCTATTTGTATACTCTTATTCGACACGAGGTTTAAACAGGATGGACAGAGTTCGGACAAACGGCCGATATTGTCCAGGTGATCCAGTCCAAGGATTTATTACGTTAAAGATTCACCGGCGGATGTTCTACCGGTCTCATAATCTCTTGGTACACTAAAGCAGAGCCGGGATAGACGAGCTGTCAAAATAATTTTGTAGGTTGGTTAATTTTCTGGTTGGAACCAGCCAAGACTTGCATTTTCCTGTTAGGCTGCAACGCAAAACAGTAAACGAATTTTGTGTAACTGAAATGTCCCCTTCGATCGGAACGCTGTGCGGTGGACACCCGTCTACAGTAGCTTCATGGCACTTCTAGCTGTTTATCCTTTCAAGGAAATAGATATGCAGCTAGATTCAGGGCAGGTAGATTCCTATCAGTGAGACATTCTCGCACCCGGAACTGAAACAAAATACATGCGTCGTCAAGAAGCGCTCAGCCCGGTATATTTAAGTTGATCAATATTCAGATACTGCAAGTGCATCGTATTCGTATTTAATATTCCGGTTTTCACCAAGAATCTTGTCCCAGTTATAACAGCCCAGTAAGCGTCTCTGGACTGTAAGATATAATCCCAAGCCACACTAGTACCTTCCCTATTAAAATTGAGATGCATCAACTCACCATGCGAAATTACTGATAATATTTCCAGGACAAAGAAGAGACAAAACGGCAGTTACCGCTTTAAACGAGAGATAGTAACCTGTAAGGTACAAACACAAAATGCATGCGCGCGGCACAGTGAAATATCTCCGTGTTTTATAAATCTCACTATCAGCAGAATATCTAAAATGAGACATTGAACACCTATACTTAGACTACAAAGGGCCTATTTCCTACGTTAAGTTACCATCTACCTCTGTGTCCAAATAGCTTGTTTGATATCCGGCTTGTTCTGTAGAATTTCTTCTATTTCCGCCATGACCTCATTTGTCAACTTTGGGATTACTTTCAAAGCCTTGCAGTTTTCTATCACTTGCTCAACTTTTGTCGCTCCTAAGATCACAGTGCTAACGTTTTTGTTTTTTGCACACCATGCCAGAGCCAGAGCCGCCATGGTTGTTTCAAGTCTTTCTGCGATTGCCGTGATTTTCTTCACTTTCTCAATTTTTAGTTGGCCTTCTGGTCCTTGTAAACGGCTGATGGTGTCTTTGAAGAAGTCGCTTTCACGAGAGAATCGAGAATCATCCGGGATTCCGTTGTTATATTTGCCAGTGAGGATGCCATAGTTGAGCGGGGACCAGATTGTTGTACCGTAGGACAAGGTAGAGTACAAAGGTGCGTATTCATTCTCGAAGCGTTCTCTGGCGAACATATTATATTGCGGTCTAGATATTTGGAAGTTAGAAGGAGGTTAAGATCTCAAGAGTGGAAAGAGATAGGGTGAGCTTACTGTTCAACCACAGGAGCTATGAGATTGTACTTTTCAGCAATCGCAGTAGCCTCTTGAATCTGAGCGGCTGTCCATTCAGACTTGAAGATTCTGTGAGCTTATAACTTCTAACAAGAAGCAGAGGAACCGGGATACATACTGTACCCCAATAATATGCAAGGTTCAAATGTCTAATGACTTGGGTGAAACCCTCAACGATCTCCTTCATTGGAACATTCGGGTCCATTCTATGTGCGAAAACAACGTCGACATAGTCCAGTTGAAGCCGCTTGAGCGATTGCTTCAGGCCTTCAACGATATGTTTCTTAGAAAGGCCACGACAATTAGGCTCCTGTCGCCCAGTACCGAAAAAAATCTACATATATAAATACGAGAGGTGTTAGGAGCATGGTCATGATATTGAAAATTCGTCAACATGTTGGTGCCGCACCTTAGTTGAGACAACATATCTAAGAAACATCCATTAGCTCAATCTCTAGCAGTTACCAGGTGTAGGTACAACATACTCCTCTCTAGGCCAATCAAGTTCTTTGAAAGCTTGACCCTAAACTCAAGTATTAGGAAAGTCTACTCCTTATAACTAACATTGATAATGTGGCTGTTTGGAACGCAATTCCTCACCATGGCTATCTCCGACTCTCCTTTGAAGTAGGATTCCGCGGTATCGAAATAGTTTATGCCGTGCTCCCATGCAGCTTTCAGACATTCGGTGACCGGGTTACCGGTAACATGCTTGCCATAGGTCATCCACCCGCCTATGTTTGCAACAAAGAAACTGCCAGTCAGAAGAAAACCAGATATCTAGATGTGTTGTTGGGATATTTAACGCAGATCGAAATAACGTACCTAATGAGAAAACCGAGACCTTCAAGCCAGTGGGACCAAGGTATCGGAATTCCATATCCTTGGGATCGAACTTGGAGACCGCAGAAAGAGAGGACGCCATGTTTGAAGATGGGTATTGAACGAATCTCGAATAATTATTGCTCCTATTATAAGGTTAATGGGCTCTCGTTGATTGAACTTGTTTCTTCGGCGAAATGTCCCCTACTTGTTGTTCGTTGTCCGAGAGGTTCGAATTTATATCAGCGCGGAGGGGCGGTTTTCGGCACGGCGCAAAATTTTGATTTGGTAAGCAGGTCCCGCCATCGTTCATTATCGCGGGGTAATTTTGGCAAACTACGACAAATCCAAAACTTTGTCGGTTGAAATTAATCCGCCGATTGAGGAGCTACGAAATTCGCTCGATGCCAAGTCTAGTTCCTGCGGTCTCTGCAGATCTAGGTTGAAAACCCTCCTTCGCAATCACTATCACACGTGGCTACACCGAAGCTGTCCGCAAAGGTGCATCCATATCTCCACGTGCACACGTGCAGACTACAAACTCCGGCCCTTGCTAAGATTTAAGCCCACTAATTCCGCGTCTACGTGTCTGGTCTTGTTAAACCAAACAGCCATTCGAATATATCCTCAGAATAGCGTAGATTTATGAATCTAAGGAGCCGCAGATGTCCCACATACAATCTTGCAACACAACCGACCTGGCAACATGCACAGCAAAATTTCTTGATCTGGAGTATTTTGTGTTGCAAAGTTGTGAAGCTTACGAGACGAGACCATTGCATTGCAAGACCGACCATTGGAATTAATCAGTCTCGAGCTCAAGCTAGAAACAAGGCATGCTGTCGGCTGTCGGCCATCTTTATCATTCAACAGAGACCGTGTCCATTACTGTTGCTATAGTACAAGAAACAGGCCGAAACGACAAGGAAAGGATAATACAAACATATTCTAAATGAAATCTACGTCAACGTAAGTCCCTTGCCTTGTCTGACCTAAAATGCTGCAATATGCTAGTATTATACTTATAATTCAAGCTCTGGCGGCATCAAAATCTTAAAACAAGGTCCGAGTGCAACATTAGATTAATGACTCTTGTGAATATAGTATACGATGGTATGGTAATTTGAAAATTTATCCTCCACATCGTAACTCGTAAAAGAGTAGTGATCTTGCGGACATATAAATATTTATATATGTATACATATTACTTATAGTAACTTGTAAGAATCCATACTCTAGCGCACATAGTAGTTAAGGCCTATTAGCAGTATCTAATTAGGGCCTATTGACACTATCTAGCGGTTAGGGACTCAGCCGGGTTTAGTGCTGCGCAGCATAATTCTATTTTCTAACTGTTAAATACAATAACATGGCAATCTAAGTTGCGTACAAAACAAAACCAAAAACAAATAAAACAAGAAATAAACAAACTTCGAAATAGTTCAAACAAAGAAGTATTCAACTTGACTTGGATTTTACCAGAATGCTAGTAATTAGCGAGGTAATCAAAACGTCGAAGTGCAAAGCTTGTTCGTTCAATTACCGCTATCTGAGAATCCCAGGCCAGGTGCATACATAGCAGAAAAGAAATAGTCGACCAGCTAACATAGCAAGCAACTGCAGTTCAATTCTCAGCCACACAAACTACATCCCCAAACTACCCCAAACTACCCCAAGCTCTCCCACAATTCCCCACTAGCTTTTTGAGACCCACCTCTATTGGTCCATAATGATGATATATCTGATAAATTTCAGACACCATCAAGTATAGATAGAATTACCCTTCATGGAGCGGGTTTTGGGCGGGTTCATTGGGGGTGTCGGCCACGACGCTATAATTAAGCGGTCCACCGGTTTCCAATTTGCGACCACCGTCTATTCAAAGACGAAATATATCAGCAACTGTTTCTTCTATTTCTATCTCCGAGACAGTACAGTCCGTATTATATAGACTGGTTTCCGAAAGTTCTGGGAAAGTGGGTATTAGAGGATACTTACGCGATGAGCAATGGTTCTTGCCAGTTACGGCCCATTGGGAGCAACCTTTAGTACGGCATCTTTGAGCAGGCATTTTTGAATGTTTTGAGATGAGAGTTATATAAATATATATATCTGGAGAAGGAAAGAGGATTCTTTCGTTTACTGGAGAATTGAAATGGTAGTGATTATGGAAAGGAATATGAGAAAACGATGTTCGATTCTCTTTGACTTATATACCCAATTTGATGAAAGAAAATTGCAGCATACTGAGAAAGACGGCATATTGGAATGGATCTAGATCTCATATCACTGCTCTGCCTTCTGGCAAAAGCTGTGCTGTTTGAGCTGTGACGCGCAAAAAGAGACTGAACAACCAAAAGCCCATCCAAGAGAGCGGGATGTTTTTGCTACTCCTTAGAAGAGTAATGCGGACCTGATGGATCATTCGGTTTCTTTGGGCGCGGATGCGTTGCTCATGTTTCTAATGGTTGCTTCAGCTTGGAATGGTAGTTGCGCAATATTGATGAGCAGCGGCGCGTAACAGATAAGCCAAGGTACGACCTTATCTCGTAAAACAGACGCGCCGCGCACGAAAGTACAGCCCATGTTTTGAGACAGTCTTTCGCCGACGCTTCGCTGGCAGAGTTTCGAGACATGGTAATAACGAAATGATACATTTCCCAAATACGAGCACTTTCTTCCGGTCTCGTCTCGTTGCACAGTCCCGAGCTCTCATTGCTGGACGTTGATGTTTGTTATGCTGCTGCGCCGTACCAATGAGCCCGCCAGGGTTGGTCTTCGTTTTACTGTGCCGTTTGGAATCCCACCACGCGGAACAGCTCTTCTGCCGCCCCCTTACAGGTTTTATCTTTCTTACCTCCACCGCGATCTTTCGGTTTTTTTTTTTTTTCTCTTTAAGCGCACAGGTCTTTGGCATCCACTCATACGAGCTGCGGATCCTTCTCCCTCACCAATCCTTCTTCCCTAGTCGTCTCTTAGAATCAGAATATAGCGGCGCATCTAACCGCTTCACCCCGACGTATACTCCCCACAACCACGAGCATATGCACGAATCAGCATCAGCATATGTATTTAAGGTACGAAATGCTCAGCTTTTGTTCTGACTTGAAAGAACGTGCAGGGCAATCTCTGATTGAAACTTAACAAGATATCTTTCTGCCATACAATCAGATCTTTCACCACCCACCTTCGAGAATCGTCCTATATAATTGTCCTCCCTACTCGAAAACATCGGACTTCTATCAATCTAAGGGATTTTCAAATCTCTCATATCAGGTTCGCTAAAAATGCCTCTTCGTACATGCACTTATGTATCTTGCCGGAAACCGGCTGAGCGTTACAAGGGAAGTTGTATGATCTGCTCACAGCATCTCTGTGCACAACATTTATTCTCTGAATATCACGGATGTCCTTCGGTATGTCCTTCTAGTAACCATCCATATTGTCCCACGCTTTCCACTCACAGTTATCACAAATTGAAGTACAGGGATGGAGAAAATTATTGGAATCTTTACGATACAGCTAAAGCAGCTCAATTTGAAGATTTTCTTGCTCGCGTAGATTTCAAATCAATCGAATCGAGAGCAAGCAGCCTCCGTGATGGTATTCCCTGCATAATGCCAGCTTTCGCTCCAAAAAGCGACGGCTCAGAACGTAAAGAATTAGCTTCGGCACAGACCGGCGGTCAAAATTGCAACGTCGACGTCGTCTTTGAAGACGGTATCACTTGGCTGGCGAGAATACGGCTTGAAGATCCCCTCATACCACCGAAGGAGACCCAAAATTACATCCTTACAAGCGAGTACCATACACTGAAATGTCTCGAATCGTGGAACATACCAACTCCTAAAGTGTTTCATTATGAAGTGGATAATCAAACTCCATACATCCTCATGGAGAAAATGACTGGAAGCCCGCTAGACTGGTATTCTGCATCACCAACAGAGCGAACCAAAGTGATGGAGCAGCTAGCGGATATCTATGCGGAGGTCTATAGGCACCCCTTCACAGCATCAGGGTCTATATTGAACTCGAATATACCAGGAGGACCCCTTATCGGAGGGTTTGCCCAATCTCAAACTTTTGCATTTCCGGACGAGCCTATTGGCCCTTTCACAAGCCTCGAACAAGCGGCATCTACAATCATTAGACACCAGCAAAAAATGCTTATTAGCCGCGAAATAGATGGGTTTCCAGTCGATACATATTTAAGTCATCTTTGGAGGTTGGAAGCCCTAGGTTTGCTAAAGGCCAGTTCGTCGGACGTCTTTTACCTCAAGCATTTCGACGATAAAGGAGATCACCTCCTTGTAGATGAGAACTTCAACATAACGGCAGTCATTGACTGGGAATTTGCGTCCACAGAGATTGAAAACTATGCATTCAGCTCATCTTGCATGATATGGTCAGTTGAAGACTTCTACGATGGCAAAAATGCGCTCTCGGACGAAGAAACGGAATTCATGAAAATTCTTGAGAGAAAGAGTTATCATCATCTTGGCAAGTTGGTAAGAGATGGCAGAAAATTTCAGCGTTTCTTTTTCTTTCTTGGCGGTGGGGTGGCAGAGGAACTAGAAGAGTTCAAGAACCTCTTCCAGGGTTTGCGAGAGAGTTTCTTAACTGAAGGGGATATTTTAAATTCTTATGAAGATTGGAAAGCGGAAATGCTTTCAAGATACAAAGACGATGAAGGATTGCTCGAGTTGTTGGCCAGCGTTAAGGAGAATTCCTGATATTGCAGTCTGATCAAATACAGAGAAGCGGCGGAGAAACTCTATCAAGACTGAGTGCATGGGACTCCTGTACATCTCATATAGCCCTACTGTTTCTACCGATTCTTTTTTTCTAAAATTCCTATCATTTTATCATTTGATCATTTGATCATTATCGTAAATTATCGCAAATTGTGGCTGGCCATTTCCAAGACGTACATTCAATCAGCCATGTCTTCTAGCACTACCGCGACAAGCGCGTGATTCCGAGTATCGCTGTTGACAAATACAAAAATGTAGGAGACTTATTGTTACAGCTCAATCCAATCAATTACTTCGCATTAATTCTTTCAATGTCTGAACCAGAAAAATGCCATACAAATCCCAAAAGCCAAGGTCATCAACGCAATCTCAGGGACGGGACGAGTGGTTCCGCTCATAGTAGTTACCGGAGTTGGCATGGAAGATGAAGTGGTTCCTGACATTATTTCATGAAGAGCTGTAGCAGTGGATGTAATAGTAGCGACGCTTGTTGAAGCGGCAGACGAAACTACTGTCGAGCTCGAGATAGATACCGGTGCTGTTGATACACTGACTGTAGCACTCCCACTCTGTGTTATGGTAGTAAAGATAGTGGAGAAGCTTGTAAGGGTTTTGGAACCGCCGGAGAGAGTCTTTGTAAGTGTTCCCGTTGATACTACCTGGAGACTCTCCGAAATTGTAACGGTGGAGCCGTCTGAAGCAATAGTATGGTGGCCACCCGCATTTTGGGTTGAAAGAAACCAGAAAACGACAACTAGAACGATTATTGTCGCAGGGTCCGCCTGTCGCTTATTGAGCAAGGTTGAAATCGATGTAACTGGCTCTGGTGGAGTGCCCGAGACCCAAGATGTGATTGTACGAGTTATAAACTCAGTTTTCACTGGTGCCACGGTTGGAATCGTAACAGAAGTAGTACCAGCGTGGGTACAAAAACGGGAGCCGACACCGCCATCAACATTATCCTGGTTGTTGCATCGTATTTGCTGATTTTCGATTCCAAGATCTGGTTGTACCACTATGGGGCCGAGATCCGAAGCCGACGAAAGTCTCACAATTAGACTGAAAAGAGCAACGAGGGTGAATATGGATGGCATGGTTGAAAGATTTTCGCCTTTCGTTTAGGATGGGACGGGAAGATATACGGACGTGCTACGGTTTTAGGTAACTGATTAATGAGTCTGATTGCCGTAAGCAGTTGCAATTGGTGATAGTGCACACGAGCACAAAATCATGGTTATGAGATGAATTTATAACTATGATTCGGGTCCGTTAGCTAGGAAAATGTCCAAGAGTGCTGCTGCAAAATTATATGCGTCTTTTAAATCAAAGAATATTACTTTAGCTCTTTTCACATTTATGCTAAGTATGAGCTGCAGTTTGCATCAAAGTATTATTGCCTACCAAATGTGTTAGTATTATATCTGGCGTGTTGTGTTAAGGTGTCACGAACGAATCATATCAGCTCAAACATCCGAGCTTCAACCCCCAGCAAAGAGGCTTCGGGTAGAACGAAACCTGATAGGTCCAAGTCTTGCGTGATATTCGCATTATCGGTCCGAGAGGAGAGGGACAGTTAAATACAGATTTATTCCTATTTAGCCAGTAAATTTGGAAAGAACTGAGGAAGAAAAATAAATTCGAGATACGACAGCTATATCAATAATAGTTGACCATATTGCTCCAATGCAAAAGAACTAGGCAGAATGCTTGATATAGTGCTTCCCAGGTTTGAACCTAATAAACGGGAATTCGAAGGTAAGGAAGGCGAGCACGTGGGGAATACGATAATAGTATGTCAGCTTTCGGCACGGGCAGGAGTAGCATATTCAGTTATTGACTTGAGAATTTATCCGAACTGCGACAATCATGCATAGACATGCTCCTTCTCTATGCCTATAAACAACACAATAGCCGGGATTATATCCTTTTTTTGGAGGCGATTCATTTATTTGGATACGCAATCACCACGGTCTCACGGCATCGGAGCGGACCAATGCTAAATACTCGAATCAGTTAAAGAGGGAGAAAATAGGCAAGAGATAAATATTGCTTTTCTCGGGCTGAAGTATGAAGCGTATCTGTATGCATAAGAATGGCGGACGCAAGATGAGTCTTAGAACTGCAGGTGTGTCCATTCCTACAGCGGATGTTGTGGCAGTTCCAGCAAGAACTCTTCGAAAGTTAGAAGGATTAGAACTTTTGTTTGGAGAATATTTTAGGAAAGGGTATGGAAAGTATGAGTATGTGAGAGGCCAAGTTTGTGCAGCCTCAGAGTACCAAGGACTTGGGCATCGTGATTCACAATAACCAACACCCAACTTCTCGAGCCGAGAATTGAACCAGACAAATCCAGCTGACAGTAGAGGCTGTGGTGTAACTTGCAACGTCACACAAGCTCTATCATTCCTTATTTTTAGGTTTTTACTAAAACCTTTTTATTTTTTATTTTTTGACAACACTTGAACTACGGAGATATGCAGACACTTTCGTTCAATCGTTTTGTTGGATTCTTTCAAAGTCGCTTGCAATTGCCGTACCACGATCGATTTTGCGATAAGTTTCATCTGTTGGCACAAATGTCGGACATAAAATAAGGAGCTCCTTATTCTCAAAATTGGCTTGGTCAAAGTTGGCTGAGCTGAGGGGTGGGGGAATGAAGGAGAAAAGAGGCGAGCGGTAGTGAAAGTTCCTGAGGTGAAGCTGCCAAGACCTTCGATGCAAACTAAAGCCAAAAGCATTTTCAGAGACGCGTTGGGCCTTCAGCTCGGAGGGTCGATCAGATTCTCGACCTGCATGCCCTATTTTCTTTGTAATTGCCACTTTCCATACCCCTGAATCACGGCGAGTTTGGCGGGACAGAGGTGCATTCGGGAAAAATTCTAAATACAACATCAACTGGCTAGCTTCGAGGCTTGGGTGAGAGAAAAAATACACTAGCGTGGAGAAAAAAGCGAGCTGCTTGCGCCAGACGCCAGCCCATAAACCTTCGTTCTAGACTATGTCTCAATGGAAGGTAGGTGTTTTTTTTAAGCCTTCACTATTATTGTTTTCTTTTTAATTTTTTAATTTTTTAATTTTTTCTTTTCATTCATATCAGCATTGATATATATATTTGATGGTGGACAAAATTATTATGGAAAATTAGATCGAGATTGTGGATGCATTTGAGCAATTGGGGTTAAAATGATCCGGCTCGCCGAAAAGTCTGAAAGGAAATCATCCAGGACCGGGATCAATAGCGATTTCCAAATTTCCCTTGCGTTTGACCCGAAAACCTGGCTGGCAGGACTGGTTAAAGACATTTGCGATAGGGCACACTTGCAAACGCCACGAATTGAGCACAGATACCAGGCACAGATTCGTCCACATGGCAATGCTGTGGCCAGGATGTTTGAAGATCTTTGGAGATCGGACAGCCAGTTGAATGATCTCTTATTTTTTCTCCTTTCCCCTCTAGCCATTTGAGTGGAGGCAAATTATCAAGATGGTGAGGCATGGTGCCTAGGGCTTGGGTAGACTACTCAATAAAACATTCTGCGCATTCAGGAAGCCATCTAGAGTTGGCGCTACATGGAAACATTTAGAATTATTCAGCGGCTTCTCAGTAAGCACCAGCCATTGGTGTATGCAACCGCTATCACACCTGCTAGCCCCGTGCACTCAATGACTTTTTCAGCGTGGGGGTTTGATTATCTGCACCTCTGGTGCTATCATTTCGTTTGGCGGAGTTATAATACGGCACGGTGAGGCTGAGGTATGCGCTTTTTCTGTCAGAGTTCTGGTTTTCAAAATAGGCGGTTATCTGCAATGTTATCGTATCCGTTGTCGCCTTTTGCGAAAAATGCATGGTGCGAACAACGATCCCCCATGCAAACTCGCGATATGCTCGATCTACACGTAGGACTATATTAAGAGCTCTGAAAAAGGTGCTGACTTCAGCATTGCATTGGGTCCACGGAAAACGCCGGAACCTGAAAAGGATTCAACGTATAACAGTCAAATTAATGCCATACCAAAGGAATGCTTTCAAAAAGGCATTCGAACATTCATCTTCTAACCTTTTCTCAGCCGTGAACTGAATTCAGGACTACCAAGGGGAATAAAAGACTCGTCAAGGCCTTGGCTGGAATTGGGATCGAATGGCGATAATGGTGTTGATCTCCCGTCCCTTGGCGAATGTGCTGTGCAACTGATATCAACAAAATCTCGCCGGCGAGTGTCTTGTAAATTCCTGCATGAAAGTACATCACCGCCCAGACCGAAAACCCATCATCTCTCGTTGGCGCCGGCTTAAAGGGGCTAACTCGGCTTTCGATCTTGATCGATTGATCTTGGGCTGAAACTGACGACTCGCCGTATCCGAAGTGCCCCTGACGGCCCGTCTGCTACCGATGCAAAAATCTGCCATTGTAGACGTTGGGGGAAAGGGGTTTAGCCCATTCCAAGCTATTCCGTAGTTTTCTGGTATTTGGTACATGTACAGTATTCAATTTCGCTTGGTGATGCGATCTTGACATGACATCTGCATATAATAAGGGTTGGAACTTTGTACTCTCGGCAATGTTGCCTGTTCTCCCGGGGAGGAAGGTCGTCACACAGGCCAACCCAAAAGATAAAAGAAAAGAAACAGTTTGCGTGTTGACCGTTTCGCCATTGCACCAAGACCATTGGCATCAAATTTCGAGCGAAGAACAATCATGCAGGAGACGCCAAAATTGGGTGCAAAATGCGCTCAGGAAAATCTCAATGGAAGAACCTACCTTCGCGGAGTTTCCCCTGCTGCGGCTGATATCAGCGTCCAGATTTACTCCCGTTTGTCTTGGCCCACTGGGCCAAGGTTACTCTTTGGCCCCTCCTTGACGACGGCATGGATGCGCTGGTGAGTGACCCCTGTCGGTCTCAACCAGAGCGCAGGCAGGTTGCATGTGGGCAAGCACTCTTTTACTTTTTTTGACAAGCGACAGAACTTGTGACTGACGCGCCTTATCCCAATGCTTTTAATTTGGACTTGGGTCGGGCTCTTTTGGGATGGACAAATTCGAAGGCTTTTAAGTTTGGTGGAGGGGACAAGGGTGCCATCCTTTTCTATACGACCTAGTCCTCTCGAAAGATTTTAGATTCTTTTGTTGGCCATCTTTCACACTCTCACTCGTTCGAGGTGGATCTCCAGCCAACAGAGAGGCAAAAAGTCAATTGGCGAGTTCTGGCTAGGTTTTTCAGACGGCTGAGGTTTTAGTATATACTGCTTCTCGTCACTCGCTTCTACCTCTTCTCAACCATTCCTCTCGTTTTGTCATACTTTGGTTATTGGAAGCGCAGCAGGGCAGCTGTGGCCTGGAGAGTTTAACAACGACGTTCCAGCATTAATCCCGGTATACGAGAAACATCGATCGTTATCAATTCGACCATTCGTTTTCTTTCTTACCGCCTTAACAGGCGTTGATACTGGTTCAAGATGTTCTCACTCAAGAGATTAGTCTTGCTGGCATCATGCCTTTTACCTTCACTCGTTAATGCGGGCGGCGCACCGACAGACTCGTATAGAGATGCGGACGAAATGCAGTCCAGCTATATGGACAATCACAACATGGACCCTAATATCGTCGGGAGTCCAGCATTCGGTATGCTTTGGTCAAAAACTTACAAGCCAGGTGAAAAATTCTTTGCAAAGCCGCTCATTTTTACATCGAGCAAGGGCTTGAATGGAAACAAGGCGGTGGTCATCTTTTGCTCCACGTTAAACAACATATACATGGAGGATGCGAAGAATGGAGGAACAGTGGCTACAATCAAACAGCGCTCGTTAGCTTTTGCATTCACACAGGCAGATCAAGACAATTGCCCAGATCTCGGTGGACCTGCTGGTATCATTGGTACTCCAGTAATCGACCCTAATACGGAGATCATGTACTTGTTTAGCAAGTCGTACGCCGATACTACTGGCGGAACTCAAGGCACAGCAAACGGAAAATATCGATTTCACGCTATCGACCTCAACAGCGCGGGGCTCGCCGATTTGCCGGGCTATCCGATCATGCTCGATGGTTCCATTGCAGACAACGACCCAAGCATCCACTTCTTTGGTGGAGTCGCGATGCAGCGACCGGCTTTGTTGATGAGAAACGGTGTTGTGTATGGAGGTTTTGGATCCGTAAGTCATATTATACCCCTTTGGTATTCTTTCCGGTATCCGGAAAAAAAGAAAGAATCACCGCTTTCTTGCGTGACATAAGTGTCTGCGCGAGTCTCACACACAAGACGCCAAATATTTCCTCCGGGTGAGGGCCCTCCGAAATGGAGAAAGGGCCGCGCATTAGTCGCGTACCAATGCAGGGGCAGGAATTGAATGCCGAAGAGGAGGAAGTTGGAGCTTTTAGGCTGAACATTTAACGCCTAGTGTTCCTTGGTATCCAAACCTTTGTGCTTGGCCCCGCCGAAGTCCACCTCCCCGCATTGAAAATACAACCTCCCCAACACATCCGCTCGTTAATATTATTAATACTGGTTTTGAGTGGGTCTCGCTAACTTGGCAAACTAATTTTCTAGCACTGTGACAAATTCAACTTCACTGGCGCTGTCATTGGCGTTAATGTGGCTGAAAAGAGGGTTGCAGCATACTTTTCTACCGAAATTACACCTTGGCTCTTGGAAGGTGGTAGGAATGATTGGTCACAGAGCTCTGGCCAGGGAGGTATCTGGATGGGTGGCTGCGGTCTTTCATCCGATACTGGAAGTAGATTCTTTTTCACTACCGGTAACGGTAAGGGAAAACAAGCGCAGAAAGGTCAAAGTCTAAATGGCAAGGCCATCAAACTCGGAACATTGGGAGAAGCTGTTGTCAACTTGAGAATCGGTAGTGATGGTAAGCTTGAGCTTCAAGATTGGTTCCAACCCTACGACTATGCCCTCTTTGACAACAATGACGAGGACTTGGGTTCTGCTGGTCTTATGCTGTTGGACACTACTACCTTCAAGGGCACCGGTGTGAGCAAGATGGCCATCACTTATGGCAAGAACGCCTACGTATGTAAAAGTCCCCTTCTATTCGACTATTGAACGCTAACTGACCCGGCTTATAGATGTACGTACTGAACGCCGACAACTTGGGTGGATTCGGTAATGGTCCTGGTGGCGGTGATGCTGTCATCCAAACCATTAACACTGGCGCCTCTACTTTTGGTGGCTCTGGTTCTTACCCCTTGGACGGTGGCTATATGTACGATCATTCCTACTCCTTTTTAATATCTAGTACCCTACTAATTTTCGGCTGTAGTTACTTTGTTCCTTCCACCACACCCATCCAAGCGTATAAACTTGGTTCCAAAGCGGATGGGACGCCTCAGTTCTCCTTCGCTGGGGCTAGTGTAGACAAGATCAGCGGTCGTATTGGACCCCCAACAGTAACGTCATACAAAGGCCAAGCTGGAACCGGTATTGTCTGGGTGGCCGATAACAATGCTGGCTTGGTAGCTTTCAAAGCTGTTCCTGAAAACGGTGTTCTTGTGAAACTCAACACTCCAGCCACAGGAGGCTTGAACAAATTCCAGCGCCCGGCCTTTGGTGATGGATTGGTCTTCGTTACCAATAACAATGCCAAAGTTATGTGCCTTGGCAGCCCGGTCAACTTGCCCCTTAACTGCACCAGCATCGACTTTGGCGATGTCCCTTTCGGTAACACCAAGACAGGTACCGTTTCTTGCCAAACTACCACTACTTTGACAGTCAACAACATCGTTCTCAGCGATCCCGCCTATTCTGCAAGCAATTCTTCACTACCCACCGGACAGCTTGCGTCTGGGGCTACTTTCACGTTCCAAGTCACTTGGCAAGCTCCTCAGAGTTCTCCGGGTGTCAGAACGGCAACCGTTACCATCAACATCACTCCTTCGGTAGCCAATCAATTCATAAACAGTCTTCCTATTGGTCTTAAAGGCAATGTTGTCAGTGAGGGAGCCTTCGTTACTATCTCTCCAGTTCACTATTCGTTCAATCCAATCATTGTTGGAACCCCATCTGAGCCCGAAGGCCAGGCTGGTACTTTTCAACTCGGAAATGCTGGCCTTCAGTCGATGTCCATCTTGGGATATTACTATTCAGAAGACGGAACTACGTACCATAATATTACGACTAATAGTACAAACTCCCTAAACAAGATTGTGGGCACTGGATTCAATGTGGAAGCTGCTTCCCTCCCAGCCATTGGCAGCACTATAGCCCCTGGCGTCCAAACAACAATATCCATGCACTTTTACGCTGTGAATGGACAATCTACCAACTATGGGACCGCTTTCTTTATCTCGACTAACGGCGGGATTGGTCGCATAACTTTGTCAGGTACCGCTTCAGCTTCGCCGAAAGCCGAGGTTGCTGTTGCCACTATTGAAGGTTTCTGGAACACTAACTGGCAAGATACTCATGATTTCCATGAACTGACGGCTATCCCCGGAAACACCGCTTATCGAACGATGAGAATCTGTAACAGAGGTGGAAGTGTTTTGGCCGTTACCAAATCGAAACCTATCTCGACACCGTACTTTTATGCGGATATCGAGACTGTTTTCCCCGAAGGCCAGCAGATTCAGCCCGGTGATTGCGCATATGGAAATGTTACCTTCACGCCAGGAGTCTCCTACATTAACACAGTGTCAAAAGTCGTCGGTGGCTCGTTTGTCCTCAACTTTAACGATGAAACATGGGGAGGAGAAAACTTCGTGAATTTCCAGGGAACCATCATGCCCAAGCAGGTTGGGCCCCTCAACGGTGTTCTCGCCCTCTACCAGTTTGCCGGGTGCTACAAAGACTCGACATGCGGTGTTTCAGGTACCGCTCGATGCTTCAACCAGGCAGGCAGTTCGAATACGAATGACGCCGGTGAATGTATTGCAAAATGCCAGGCCCTTGGAAAGCCCATTGCTGCTACACAGTATACAAGAGAATGTTGGTGTGGTACCACCATGCCCCCTCGTATCGCTCCCAACTTTGTGGATGCCTCGGGTTTCCAGTCAAAGTGTAACTACGTCTGCCCTGGTGATGCCAACAGCCCGCTCCAATTTTGCGGTGGTACTGGAACCTTGATGAATGTCTATTACGATATGACAAAGATTACTATCACATCAGTCTCCTCTACTATGAGCTCAACTACCACAACTTCATCGTCGACGACGGTATCAACTTCTGTCACCACTACCACGACGACGACAACCCCGACGACAACTACGACGACAACCACGACATCCACCACAACGACACCTACTACGACTACGACTACTACCGCTCCCACCACCACCACCACCACCACTACCACTACCACTACCACAACGGTAAACACACCAGTTGCCACGGTTCACAACCCTGGAAATGTTAACTATACCAGAATCGGTTGTGTCAGTGAGCCAGACACCGGGCGTGCTATGACAGGTGGACAGGTTCTTGGAGGCGAGCTGGCGACAATGACAGTGAAGAGATGTCTTGAGTACTGTAACGGAAAGGTGTGGGTAGGACTTCAGTATGGAGGCGAGTGCTGGTGTTCCTCGGGTCCGGTCAACTTTGGGGCAACCGTCGCGGATTCTCAATGCGGTACCCTCTGCAAGGGAAACACGACGGAATATTGCGGTGCTGGTAAGAAGTTTGATCTCTATCAGTTGAGATCAAACCTGACGTCGACGACGACGACTACGACGACTACTACTACTACTACTCCAATCGTCACGACTACTACCACCACTACGACGACTACGACTACTCCCACTACTACAACAACTCCCACAACCACTACCACTACAACGACTCCCACAACTACCACCACTACGACGACCACCACAACTACTACCACTACTACTACCACCACCACTACCACTACTACTACTACCACCCCCTCGCCAACAACAACCACTACCACCACTACGACAACAACAACGGCAGCTACAACCACAACTCTCAGCACCACTACATTCGTTTCTACGACGACCTCGTCGGACAGTGTCACTCTTACCGCTTCTTATTCATTCGGCTATTACTCTCTGGGTTGCTATACCGAGTACCCTGCGCCAACGAAGCACGAATTGAAGAAGTTAGTCGCCAATGACACCATGGATGTTGAGGTTTGCTTGCAGTATGCCAAGGAGAGGAATATCAACTATGCTGGTGTAGAGTATGGACGAGAGTGTTGGGGCGCTAGCTTAACAACTTTGCCTCTACTTTCTCCTACAAGTGGCAAGGCCGCCTGTACCATCAAGTGCATGGGTAATAGCACGGAGTCTTGCGGTGGACGTAACATGATGAATCTCTATTATTCGCCCCCAACGCCGACCGCGCGTAAGCGATCTGCCCGACAATATGGCGACGCGTGGGATGAAGAAGAGTAAATTGATCATTTGATTCAGGAGTTCACGGTTTTGTTGATTTCTTTTTTTTCTTATCCCATTGGTTAAATTCTCTGGATGTCGGATGACGATAAACACTCTTTATCGCCAATACCTTTTTAATAATTATTTTATTTATGCACATGAATATTTCCCCTACACATTTTTTGGTTTTCAGTGGGTTTTGCTTTTCTAAGGGGTTCCTGCCCTTTTTCTTTCTCAATACCCCATATTTAGGGCTACTTGCAAGCGCGCAAATTTCTTGTTGGTATAGATGAGTATAGACACTATCGCCTATATATACATAATGAATGAGCCATCTTGAGAAAGGTGGAATATACTATAACGCTCTACTTTCCTTCTTGCACATTAATAAGCTTATAAGTATCCTGGCCCGCCTTATCCGTGGGCCTGACTCCCTCCCTGTATAACTAACTGTACATGTGTTGTGTGAATATTATATGTCGCAGGTGTCGGATACCAGACCAAATGTTCGAACTTGCCTTCCGTTTTTTAGCATACAATGCTACCTTAACCGTCCAAGTATTGATTGGCTTGCAACCATCCGAATTCGATAGCATAGTATATATATGACGACATCTGCAGATATCTGCTAGGGCGCTCCGGGTCTGGCGTTCGTCAGGTCGCCTTGGGTTGTTCAGATGTTTGGACGACTTTGAAACGGACCTCTGGAACATCGGCCCGCTGGGAACAACGGCCGACCCTGCAAAGAAATGAACCCGGCAACCCGGGCTGCCTCGGGACATTTCTGCCTGTCGATCTAAATTCATCTGGAATCCCCACGACTTTTTCCAGAATAACCTTAATAATCAATTTTAATTCATGCAAGCCGGCGCCCCCAACCTCCAAGATCTGGTTCCCTTGTACTTAAACGAAGAATCACAAGATCGGTTCTTGCATCCGGTCCGTTCTCCGAATGCTCGCTGTGTTAAAACTTGGGCGCCTTGGATTTTTCTCCGGGCACATGATAGCACGCATTGTCAAACTATCATACCGTACCGCAGGCCCGGCTCTACTGGAGATTAGGGCTTGGATATGGGATTTGAGGCAGTTTCTGATACCTGCCAATAATCTTGGTCTCAGCTTGGACAAATTGCTTTGTAGCCGGGATCCTCTTCTAGGGAATTCGGCGCTATCCAGTCGATATGAGGGGAATGGTTTAAATAAGCAGGAGCTACCACCGTGGTGGCGACGGGGTAAACGATATCTTCTCTATCTCAATCCGATTCATAGCGGTAGACAACACCAACAAGATGTTGTCGTCTTCTCTTCTCCTAGCGGCGCTGGCTTTGCCTGCGGCCTACGCACAATCAAGTCTCAATTGGGATTCAGCATATACAAAGGCCACTACTTTGGTTGGGAAATTAACGACACAGCAGAAGATTAATGTGGTTACCGGTGTGGGTTGGCAGAAGGGACCATGCGTCGGTAACATTGCAGCGATTAGTAGTGTTGGCTTCCCAGGTATGACTTGTACCATAAGTTTGGCCTCATAAGCTCCTTTGCGAAATATTAATGTTATAATAGGGCTGTGTTTACAGGATGGACCGGTGGGAGTCCGTTATGCGACTGGCGTGACTGCTTTCCCTGCAGGCATACATCTGGTTCGTGGTACCTCGAAATCTTATACAATTACCTATTCAGCGACGGCAGCGGGACTTTTGTTAATACGTTTCAAATCTCGAATAGGGTGCAACATGGGATAGAGATTTGATGAGACAGCAAGGCACAGCTATCGGCGAAGAGTTCAAGGCCAAGGGTGTCAATATCGCGTTGGCACCGGTTTCTGGTGCTCTAGGCAAAATCCCACAAGTATGTTCATCAGCAGTACCGATACTTCAAAAGCTATAGCTAAGGAAACTAAAACCTAAAAGGCGGGTCGAAACTGGGAAGGTTATAGTAATGACCCTTATCTCGCGGGTGCCGGTATGACGGAGGTCATCACTGGGATGCAGAGCGCTGGTGTTCAAGCTTGCGCAAAACACTATAGTAAGCAAACTACAATTCGCCTGAGATTTGATTACACAGTGCACTAACAGCATTTTCTTTTAGTTGGAAATGAGCAGGAAAGGAACAGAGAAACGATGAGCAGCAATATTGACGATCGCACAATGCACGAGGTGAGAAAACGTTCCTGGTCGTTTAAAACAGCAAATTTTCTAATAAGAAATTTTATAGTTATATCTGTGGCCCTTTGCAGACGTAGGTTATTCGAGCCTGATGTACTTCAAATACTCGTCCCGTTTATTGACAATTTTAAGGCCGCAAAAGCAAATGTTGCAACCTTTATGTGCAGCTACAATAGACTAAACAGTACTTGGGCTTGTGATAATGATTATGCCCTAAATACCCTCCTCAAGGGCGAACTCGGTAAGATGTATATGCCTAGATACCTCTCCATCAGTGATTCTAATAATAGTTATAAAACACAGGGTTTAGAGGACAGGTTCTTTCTGATTGGAATGCTAAAACCACCGTGCAAGGCTCTACTCACGGTCTGGATATGAGCATGCCAGGTGACAACTTTGGCGATAATAACTATGTTTGGGGTAAGGATCATGTCTCACAGCCGATTTCAGGATGTATCCAAGCTCACAGAACCCAGGAAACAACCTCTTAAATGCGGTCAACTCTGGTTCGGTCTCCACATCTCGCCTGGACGACATGTGTAAGCGAATCTTCGCAGGCTGGTATTTGTTGGGCCAAGATCAAAGCTACCCCTCTGTTAGCTTCAATTCCTGGAATAACAATGGTGGCGGCGATGTATCTGGTAGCCATAAGACCATAGCCAGAACAGTAGCCGGCGATGGTATCATTTTGCTGAAAAACGTGAACAATGCTCTTCCCCTGAAAAAGCCCGCATCTCTGGCTGTTATAGGGCGTGATTCTATTAACAACCCAGCCGGTATCAATTCTTGTAATGACCGAGCTTGTAATGACGGCACTCTCGCGATGGTTAGTTCTATTGAATTGAACCCATTCTTTTAAAATCTCGAAGGTTTAACTGTGGATACTAATTGATTGTGATAGGGCTGGGGGTCTGGAACCACCAACTTCCCGTATCTGATTGATCCGCTTACGGCTATCCGTACCCAAGCTCAAGCCGATGGAACGACTGTTGTTACCTCTACGACAGATAATACCTCTCAAGGAGCCTCTGCCGCTCAATCGGCCGCGACTGCCCTCGTTTTCATCAATGCTGATTCGGGCGAAGGTACATCCAGGACCACTGTTGTTTTTATTAAGAATAATGGCGTTCTAACATACTTGGAATAGGTTATTTGACTGTCCAAGGAAATGCTGGAGATAGGAACAATCTCGACCCATGGAACGGTGGTAACGACCTTGTAAAAGCTGTTGCTGCAGTTAACTCGAAGACCATCGTTGTCATTCACTCCGTTGGCCCAATCATCCTGGAACAGTTTGTGGACTTGCCGAATGTTGTGGCCGTTGTCTGGGCTGGTCTTCCCGGCCAAGAGAGCGGAAACGGCCTTGTCGATGTCCTCTATGGCAGCAAGGCTCCAGGCGGGAAGCTCCCATTCACCATTGCCAAGTCCGCTAGCGATTACGGAACCAGCATTGTAAGCGGCGATGACAACTTCTCCGAAGGTTTGTTCATTGACTACCGCCGGTTTGATGCTCAAGGAATCACACCACGATATGAATTCGGATTTGGTCTCTGTAAGAGTCTCCTAGGTCGTAGATGCTATGTTATTATTATCGCAAACTAACAATATGTTCCCACCAGCCTACACAACTTTCTCCTACACTAACCTCGCGATCTCTTATACCAGCACTACTACTGGTCCAATCAGCTCGACCTCTAATGCCCCAGGCGGATACCCGGCCCTTTACGAGCCAGTTGCGACCATCACTGCTAGTATTACAAACTCAGGCAGCGTCGCTGGCTCAGAGGTAGCTCAGCTGTATATCGGACTACCAGCGGGCTCACCTTCCACGCCACCAAAACAATTGCGTGGATTCCAGAAGCTCAAGCTTGCAGCAGGTGCCTCTGGAACCGCCACTTTCGTGCTCAAGAGAAAGGATCTTGCCTATTGGAATTCTGCTCAACAACGATGGGTGGTGCCAACTGGCAACTTTAACCTCTTTATCGGGGCCAGTTCTCGAGATATTAGATTGCAAGGTACCATGGGGCCAAGCGGCAGCACGACGACTACGATTGGAGGTTCTACTTCCACTACAACATCACGAACCACGACGTCCTCAACCACGACGTCCACCACGACATCGCGAACGACGACCACAGTCACCACCACCTCGAGAACAACGACAACATCGTCTAGAACAACCACTACATCTTCCCGCACAACTACTCCTAGCTCCACAACGACGACTACTACTACTACGAGCCGCACCACTACCACAATGAGTACTACTACCCCAGCTACCACTGGAGGTGGTCCACAGCAGAGCAAATGGGGTCAGTGTGGTGGTATCGGATATACTGTAGGTCATCCCTTCCTTTCCTTAGAAATGCCAGTTTGAAACTAAACAAAATATACCAAAATAGGGACCCAGCGTCTGTTCGCCAACTGCCACTTGCTCCACTTTGAATCCGTACTATGCCCAGTGTCTATAAAATCCTGGCTCAAAGGGCGGTATTCGAAACTTCTTTTGTATATAACTTACTCTGTACATATCGTTAGCACGTCGATTGGCTATGTATATATTATCCTCAAGAATGATTTTTACACGAACCTATTACTAAGTATGTGGCGCGCCATAACGATGAGATAAGCTTTTCACATAGAAATTGGCTTTTCGGTTTAGTGATTTTCTCGAAAGGTGGATTCGTGACATGCTCAAACCCTGTTCAAGTGCCCGCGTGGCTTCACGTTGCCTTATCGCATCATCTCCCAGCTAGCTCAGCAAAGTCTAGAAATTTCTTAATTTTGCTACAATATTCCTTCCAACCATCTCATCGTCGTCGTCATCACCATTCTCGCACAATCTTTTCTCGAGGGCACTACGTACTACTCAGGCCTAATCAAGTCACAATCATGCCCACCGGCAAACGCAAAGCTGCTTCCTCCTCTACCAACTCAACCCCAAAGAAAGGGAAAGCCGACTCAAAATCTGCCACACCGAAGAGGGGAAGACCACGCAAGATAGAGAAGGCTGAAGTAGACGTTGCAGACGTCAGCGACGAAGAGTGGGCAGGTATACCTATTCTGCATAAGGATCCGAAATGCCATATGCTATATTATCCCTGTTACATGGCCGCTAATGCTCAACTTGGGATAGAACTCTCGATTAGAAGGGACATTTAATCAAATGTCAGCATTGTGGGAAGAAACTTTGACAAAAAGTATAACCTGACCCACTCGAGTTTCTCACCTATCAACTACGCTAATTTGAATATAATACAGTTGGGGAATATGAATCTCAAATTCGAGACCTTGAGAAGCAGAGTAAGATATTTCGAGATGTACAGTTGAAATAGCGGGAATCTGACGGAACACCTTGATATTTATAGTCCGCGACGGCCAGCACGAAATTTCTAGATTGGCTGCACGGCGAGATGCTCTAGAAGCTGAGATTAAGATTTTACAGACGGAGAAGTTTAGTGAAAATGGCTAGCTGGTCTTATCGCTACTACTGCACTTCTCGACAATCAGATTTTTAGATTATCAGCTATTATTGTGATTGTGTCGTATATTAGGACTCATCTTGGTACTCAAGTTCCAGGCAGGGCTCTTAGCAGAGCTAGCTATCAACCATGCATTTATTCAATTAAACGAACCAAATTTCTATTGGATTTGACATTGGAAATATTTAGACTTGTTTAGGATGGGAATCTTATACAAAGTCGAGTCAGGTAGATAGGGAAATGCAACGAGACGTCCTATACAAAAGGTGCTGTAAGGAAGTGATCTCGTAATAAATCCTTATGACTAGCAAGAATAGCAGAATAGAATCGCTTGATCGATGATTTTCAGGAAATGTGTCCATTTTCGATTGGATTTAAGCCACTCTGTGACTAAATTTAGTCCATTGGTCCTGTCTTGCCAGCTCTTCCTCGATGATAATCTGATCCTCCATTCTCTCTCGCAGCTTCTCAATGGCGAGCACTAGTAAAGGGTCGCATCCGAGTAACATCCCTGCAGCCGCAATTCGTTTATCCAGCATCTCATCTTCAAGTGTCTGCCCCATACCGAACCGACATTTTGCTGCTGTTGGAAGGTAATCGCCGGTGTATGCCCACTCCACAACCTTATCGAATGTTTGGTTCGTCAATTCACCCATTTCGCTTGGGATAATGGTTAGGCATTTGATCTTCCCAGGGCAAGGGTAGCATGGACATGGTAGGCCACCCGGTTCGTTGTTGCGCTCACACTTGCCAATCGCATTGTGGAATGTTCTAAATTCGTAGAATTTTGAGAAATGGAGCAGAAATGTCACCGAAAGCTCTTTAGAGCTGCTCAAAACGTCGAGAAGTCGGGTTAAGGATTTGTGTTTCATCTTCTTCTTTGGCGGTGTGGAATCCGTTGCTAGTAGGTGGACTGTAACTTTGAGGTCGGCCGTACCGCGGTCGTAGGATGGGTAGCAAGGTATAATGAGCCCTGCATAGCCTTTTGACTTGAGGTCTAATACATCTTCATCTGCGGCTCCAAGGAGTCGGGCCATGTCTGTTATCAATGGGGTGGAATGGTGATTGATAAGGTTTGAATGAAAGCGAAGTTGCCAATGGTGAAAGATCTTTGAAGATAGGAAGAAATTTGGGAGATAGGAAATTCGAAATGGTTGGATGTACATAGAATATTTAAGAAAATGACGCCGGCAATTCTGAGAGTGTACGTGAGAACCCGAACGTGAATATTATGCGCTCTAAGCAGCCGAGAAATATATCAAGGAAAAGCTCACTCCAAACACCTTTTTAATAGAGTCAATGCAATGTAACTTATCGAAAATAAAAATATGTATATCGTAGGAAGCCTTTAGTCTTCATCGACCATCTCAACTACCACGGTGATAACTCGATTGAACCCAAGCTTCTCGAAACCCTCACCGAGCTGGTCTTCGAGGCATCTTGAACACTCCTGCTCGTCTACCAGCTCAATCTCCTCCTTGTAACCTTGACAATACGTGGCAACCAAGGAAACGGGAATCCATTTATCTCTATTCTCTTTTTTAGTTTGACAGGAGATCCTGCTGAAAAAGATACAATGACCACAAACGTGCTTGATGTGAGTTCTTTCGCACATAATAGTGAAGAGTCACTGTTTTAACACTGTCGCACAGCTGCGCAGTAACGGTTATGAGATCCGGGGACGATATAGAGGAGTGACTATCGGAGGCTATCGATGGCCTTGAGGTGCGAAAATAAGAGAATAAAGACTGGGTGCCATTTGGAGTGCGCTGAGCAGGTCTGCTTGGGCAAGTATTTATACAAATGCGAGGGGTGATCCCGGGCTCTCCGGATTAAGCTTAAATGTCACGCCATTCGTTCAAAACTGCAACCGATAATACAGCCCCTAAACCGAATTTAACAGTAACCCAATTGAAAAGAAACTTGGAAATTTTGGTTAGGACGTTCCCGCAGATAGCAGCCAAAGAGTACCTGGCTAGTAGGCCCACAGAGGATATAGTAACGTTTGCTATACCCAACCTACCAGAGTAAAATTCCAGATTCACTGCCAGGAACCAGATCTATCTGCCATTGATACTGATCCTCCCTCGCATCATCGGAAATAGAAGACATATAGTTCATTAGAACGCAGAGAGCTCTACAGGCGTTCAACTAGGCGGATAAGTCACCGGCGAACTGCGGCTGTACAGCGCTGTTCATAGAGATGTTTTTTTTGATATCGCAATGCAATGCAATCAATGCTTCTTGACGTATCGACCTGGTTGCATGTATATGAATATCTGAAAGAACCGGAAAATTACCTGTCCAGGTTGACGTCTAATAGAATATTTATTGCCCAGCCATTTTTCATATCAGAATACGTTAATACCTCAGTAGTATCTCTACCATCGTCGCGAATGCCCAACGCAGAAATCAACTGACGTGGTTCCCGACCTTCCCCACGGATCACACAAGAATGACGTCGATCACAACACGAAACCGAACTACCACAAAACAACACGAGAACTTAGTCTCGTAACCAGGTGCTGTAGAATCTCTACGAGTAACCGCACAATGCAATGATACGGCCGAAGAAAATTGAGGAAAGTTAGAGGGATTAGTCCTTATTTTATTATTACCGAATTTTGGTATAGAACCGAGGGAATATACACTTAAAACCCAAACTTAACCAAATACATGCATGAACAAATTAATAGTACATGCCAAAACAAGAACAGAAACTAGTTAACTCCAAAATCGACAAAAACCATGCAGAGAGAAGAAAAATAATAACAACGCAATGCCAGCGCCGGCTGAAGGAGTGTGAAGGAGTACCAAATAAAGGAGCGCTTTTATGTACCGTATAGGTCGATGGGGTATATAGGGATAGACAAGGATAAAGATCAGAACCAGAAAATATCAAAGGGGTATCAAAAGAATGGATGAGCCATAAACATTAGATGTATGTGTCTCGTAGCTGTGTAAGTCTGTTCCAATGCCGATGCGCGGGTTACAGGAATCAATATTCGATTGCGGTTATATCAAAACGCATTACATTAAGAATTATTACCATCAATGTAATAGATGGAGGAGTGCAAAAACGAGGATATAGAATCAACTCGATTAGAAGAGTGCCACGGCGGCGATAACTGCGGCTGCGAAGACTCCCGATGCGCCGGAAAGTCTGTTTGCAGCACCAGTGGCCTGTGGTGGCTTGGATTGAGTAGGAGTAGCCGTAGCGGTGGTGTGCTGGACAATAGTGACAGTATTAGCAGTTGCGTAAGGAGATGGCTTGGTCACAGTCAAGGTTTGTGCTGAGTAAGGCGATTTTTCGGTAACAGTATAGACGTTGGTCTGGACCTCAACCTTGGTGACAGAGTAACCGTGAACATCAGTATAGGTGACTGGCTGGGCCTCGGTGACAGTGAGCTTCCTGACATCAGTGACCGTGTATGCATTAACAACGGTCTCCTTGACGGTCTCCTTGAGGGTTTCCTTGACGTGAACAACATCGGTAACAGTAGCCTTCAAGACGTCGGTAACGGTACCCTTCTGGACATCGGTGACGGTAGCCTTCTGGACATCGGTGACGGTAGCCTTCTGGACATCGGTAACGGTAGCCTTCTGGACATTAGTCACGGTGAAGTATTGCTGAACAGTAAGGTATTCTGTAGGAAGTCATATGTGTTAGCAGGCATCTAAAAGAATTATTGATCTGCATATGAGAACATACCAGTCTGGTGGACATATTTGGTTTCGCCTTGAACCTGGGTGACATAGTGGGTAACACCTGGAAGAGTAACAGTCTGAACTTGGTACTGGGGCTTGTAGACAGTAGTTCTAGGAAAGCAAGAAAAAGAACAGTTAGTCATGGATCACTACCTGATAGGTCACAATGTTTAAAACTTACGGAACAGCGACCTCTGCAGTGACAGTCTTGATTTGGTTCTTGTAGTCGGTAGTAGTGTATGTGGTGGTGATATAGGCTGTTGTTGGGACGGGCTGGTACACCGTCTTTGTCTTGAAGTCATTCACAACGACTGTGGTCTGTTCGCTTGTTAGCACTAGCTTTATATGTATATATATCGAGACTTTTCAAACTTACAGGGATGACTCTTGTCTCAGTGCAAGTCTCCCTTAGAGTCGTGCCCTGGTACACAGTATCGTGCTTGTAGATTGTCTGCACTGGGCCCTGGATAGAGATGGTCTCCTTGGGGCCTGCGACGCTAACAGTCTGGACCTTCGTCTCCGTAGGCCCAGGAATCTGAACAGTCTTTGTAGGACCTGGAATGTTTACTGTCGCTGTGCAAGTGCTGGTGATTGTCGAAGTGCCTAGATGCCTAATTAATATACGTTCTGCAAGATACTTTGACTCTCATAGACTTACAGTACGACACAACAACTTTGGTGCTAACTGCGGTATGCGTGATTGTGACGGGGACTCCATTGACCGTCACGGTTTCGCAAATCGTCGCAGTGATGGTTTTGGTATCATAGACCTAATAATATACCGTGAGTAAAACTTGATTATAAGTGAGAATTTGCGAAACCGACCCACCTTAGAAACTTGGGTTATAGTGATTGTATTGTAATTGTTGGCTTCATACGCTGCGGAAGCGAACCCAGCGAGAGCGGGCAGGGCCAAAAGGCACTTGACAAGAGAGGAAGTGGCAACCATGATTGGCAATTAATTTGGGTATTAAAGATAGGTCTCTATAACGAAGCTAGAGTTTGAATATCTTTGATTGAGCGAATGAGGTAGCGAGTATAAAGACGTTTTTCTAAACGAAGGTAGAAACGTGCTTTGCTGATAGAACTCGAAGAGCGATCGTTGAAGATATAGAGTATCTTAGAACAATTCTCGAAGATCCGGTGAGAAGCGCAAACGAATGGCGAGCCAATAACTGCGATTGTGATGATGATGGAAAGAAAAGGATGTTTGTGAAGGTGCGGCTATGCCATTATATATTTCGACATCCCAACTCCTTTGCGACAGGTATCACTCGATAATTGAGGAGGTTGCTGTAAGCCCGATATGCTTAAAAAAAAAAATCTCCTGGCTTGCTTAACATTTCCCTTTTTTCCTTCCAATCTGCAGACTCCGGGATGATGCAGAAGGTACCTTGACTAGCCAGTAAGACATAGTGGGGAACATCAATTGTTCGAGGTCGGGTACCGAGCGGACTTTTCCTGGACCTCGTGGATTAGGGTGTGATTGTGTGGTCATTGGAGTGGCAGCCACGCTAGTTCTACTGGATAGTCGCAGAGTCGCTCACGAAAATGGAAGAGGTTGTATGGTGACAACATGTGTCGGCGCCCTTACGAAAGATCGGCCGCGGCGTAGGTTGACCAGGCACAACATGGTTGGAGGTTAGAGGGAAGTACCAAATATAGGAGGGCAGGGGTCCGACGCCCCACTCGCCTTTTCTTTACTTGAACCTCAGCCCATATTTCTGTGTTTTCAAAAAAAAAAGGCGAGTGTTGCATGTTAGAAACGATTGACAGCCGCCAGTGTCCGTGGTATCACGGTAATGAAGCTGTCGGTCAAAGGAGACAAAAGAAACATCCTACATCATAAGAAACGGAACGCAGTAGCGTCCGTATCGAGTACCAGGAACCGACCAAGAAATTGGAACTATTAACAAAATACTTTTCGTTCCATTGTATAGTCTTTACAATGTGTTATCTGTATTGATATATGGTTGCCGTGCATACGGTAGGTGACATGGATTCGAATATTCCCTTGCCAATGAATAAACTTTGTACCTGGTGCCATGGTGTAACTATTCTTGGTATTGACTCTCTTCTCCTCGGTCGCCAGAACGAAGGGATCTGAAAAGAAAAAGATGGTTGACACTAAGCAGACGGCGGCCGATGAACAGTCCGGCAGTCACTAATAGTCTTGAATTCACGAAGCCCCTCGCCACGAATTACTGTCGGCATCGCGGGTCAAGGAGCGACCACAACAAAAAAAAGACTCACCAGCCCATCTTCTTCCTTCATTGGAAATTAAGAGTTTCTTCGCATGCATAAGTATCAGAATATTCACCAGGTTCGATCGCACTAGCAGGCGCATGTCGACGCTTTGATACTAGTTGACCTCAACTATTATGCATATGTACCTGTGTTGTTGGGTGTCCCCTTATCCGTTGTTATGAATCGTGATACTTTCGTATTCGTTGTTCCTTGTCATTGAATTCATGAAGTTCCCGTCTGGACGTGCCCTTGCTCTCTACCCCAGGCAATGCCTACTGTTTATCAATATCATTGTCCGTGCTGGGCACACATGGGTCAGAGCATCGGTACCGTTTCCGACTCTGAATCAATGTTGTTATGCCAGGCCTATCGCTCAATTTGCGGAGTTTCAACGAAACCCAACAGAAAGGAAACTCTCTAGCGTCCATTTTGATATCAATGCCGTTTATTTTACCTTACAGATAAACATGTACCGGGATACCTCCTGTTTACCCCTCAACTTCAACCCGTGGCCCACAACAGGAGAGGCCCTAATGGAGCTTTTTTTCTGCTTCGATCAAATCAATATCACCGGAAAGTTTTACCTCCCTGAGATTGTTTCCGTCTTAGCGGTCGAAGTGCGCTTAAGAAAACCAATGGAGTCTCTATCTTTTTCGGGTTTAATACGTGGGGCGGGTTGAAAGGCCGGAGAATCATAGTCTAAAAAAAAGGAGTTTGCATAATGCAATTCACAGTTAACTCAAACGAGTAGAATGAGAGCCACAGACAAAGCCTCGAAGATGGGGAGGAGTGTGCATCCGCTTGGCGAACGCAACAAGAGATCTCGGCGCGCAGAAAACAGGTTGATTCCTCCGGGATTTTTGAGGTAATGGCTGGCCAGCGTTGGTCGGGAAGCCAGAAAAACGCTAACTCCAGCCTTCACATCGCGCGCTCTGGAACAAAGAAAAAAGGAACTATCCGTCGCGCGACGCGATCCGTACTTGCAGTAGCGGTACCTCGACCGGCCTATAGAAAACGTTCCTAGATGTCGCTCCGTTTTGCCTCCCCACTTTCCATGCGAAACAAAAACCTTGCAAGCCATATGGCTCCTGAGGACATGTGGGAAAGAAATTTACTTTTGGTGCTTATCTACGTGGTGCCTCTCAATGAAATGGTTCCCGTTGATATCTATATTTTTAGCATCGAGTTTGCGAAAAAATAAAGAATGGGCTCCAAGCCATCATCAATGGGCGAAGAATCGATATCCATACTCAAACACCGTGTCTAACTCCGATCGGTTATCGATCGATGTGCATATATGCGAACGAGCAAGTTATGCAACAGAAAGCCCCGGTCAAGCGAGGCTTGTGAGCACCCAAAGGCCATGCAGTTCCATCATATGGTCTCGTCATATAAACTGGGGTCCCAACAGCCAAGTATCAAGCATGATGGTATCCGATTGTGAGAACGTAAATGCAAGTCAGCCTTCATCGCATGCTCCTTAGAACGAACTGCAACTTTTAATTTTATTCCCTTGGTGGCGTAAGGCGGCTGTTGCGGCGATCAAGTATCAAGATAGTTCCTCTAGCTTGCAGCAGCAATTGCGCTTGGTGAGGAGCCCCCCTTGACCATCAAACTGGGAGCTAGCATGCAATTTTTGGGTGGGGGTCCGAGGTGGATACTATAGATTCATGAGATCTCGTTCTAGATCGATCGATTTAAGATACATAATAAACGACAACTATTGCGCAACAATACGATATACCATTTCTTCCCATGAATTTAGCAATCAGTGGCTTCTCAATTTATCGTACATCAAGAACAGATCAGTGGAACAACCGTGCGTCGAATCCAACACGTCAGAGCATTGATATATAGATGGACAGAACGCTGCATATGCGCATGAGCGCCACTCGTTTGAGTTCACCGTGCAAGCTCAGACCAGCTGTCTTTCTGTGCTACCTGTTCCTACTAAACTGTTCTTAGCTCCTTTCGCGGAAAGATGTCCAATGTCTAAGCTCCATATAGTATGTCCAGACGGCGCCACGATGCAGCGCAAAAGCTTAGTGGCGCCTTGGGGAAGTGAGAAAAAAGTTAGACCGCCCTCCCTAAGGAAATCAGACTGGATTTTTGAAGAAGCAGCCTAGATTTTCGAAATGATCTGAAATTCTGGATATCGATATCGAGATTCCCTCCACGGTTTCCCATCTTCCTCATCTCGATACCTCCGTCGGAAATCGGCGGCGCGATCGTTTGAAAAACTTAGTTTTTTGGGTGGCCACGGCCAACTAACGTTCCAACGCGGATGAAAGAAATACAAATAGCGACAAAGGGCGAAACGTTGGGTAAATTGTATGTTTTGTGCGCGGCTGGCAGTGCGACGCCCGTTGCCCAAGAGCCCGACTAGACAAGGGCCATTGCAAAACGGAATCCTAAAAGACCGAGACACAGGAGAAAGGGATTGACCGTCTTCACGGGGTTGGGCGTCTTTCGCGCGTAGTCATGGACTCCGAAACCCATCAAAAAAGAACGTCATAATATTTCGATAGAGGATGGACAATTCGAAGTCAACTGAGCTCCCTCTTCTATAGTATTCAGTCAAAAAAACCCGTAGCCGCCTTTATAGCTCAGCGATTGGCGTCTCTTATCCTCTGCATCACGGATATCCCTGGGAGGTTCAACGTCCTCTTCATCTTCCTGGAGCCCTCTTCCTCCCAGCGTCTCTGTGAGAAGATCATCCGTTGCCAACAGCCATTTAACGTGAGGTAAAATTCGCTCATATCGCCTTCCATTAAAGTGAGAAACTCATAAGTTACTCTGATGTCATCCAGTCGGAAATGGTTGAAACGGATTCGCGGGTGGTCCGCACGATTCCCGTGTTTGCCGTCGGGTGTCCTGAATTCTTGAATCAAGCAAGGCATGACGAAGGGTTGACATCAACTGGAGAGTCCCGCTGGTAGCTGATCTTTGGATATTTTCCCATGTGCTTTTCTGTTGATGTCTTGAATCCGTTGGATCACCGAGGCTCCGTGGTTCCCTGAGAGAAGAGTCTTGACGACTAGTTCGGCCTGCTCGTCCGACCTGCGCTGCCACTTTACAATATGGCTCCAGAATAATGATATCAGACTGAGGAGGCGTCTTTGGCCAGCTACTGTGTCTTGGAGCACCTCTTCCAAACGACAGGCACGGCGGATAACGTTATGGTTGAATATAGCAGAGGCGGATATCTTGGAATCCCAATCCTCGGTTAGGCAAGGCATCCCAGGGGGGTGTATTTGTGGGTTTTTAGGTATGAATATATGTATCGTAGACGGAAAATGCGGAAGTCAAAGAGAAAGCCTTCAAAATATCAAAGTTGTAGTGAATTGGAGTCCGCCTATGATTGATGCTCACGGATTCGCTCGATCAATGACCGCGCCCCCGCTGCATCGATGGCGCGTTGTTCGTTCAGTGCTCGAACGCGGCCGTCGTACCATCTATTCGCGCTCGCGAGTTCCGACCATCGGTAATGGAAGCCGGCGGGGGGGTCTTCGAATTCGAGCCAGGTGACAAAGTACACGGTTGTTGGCCAGGCGTGCACGCTGCAGGGCATCCTTCAGGTCCCACTGGGGTGCCTACGTAGCTACGCGATGGGTCTACCCCACGTTCGGGTGATCAATAGATTAGATACCACCCTGGGCTTGCCGTATCCTGCTGACGAGACTTGGCCCGGCTCCGCCTGCTTGTAGGTCGGCTCGCAACTTGCGGATGCGGGCTTCGATCAACCGCTGGTTGTATATTGTCTTTGTCCAGCGGCTCTGGGTCTCCTCGAGCTGTTGCTTTGGTTCGATGCAGTCGGTGGGCCGGTCCATGATTATGCGGATTCGGCCCCGCCAGAAGAAGTGGCCGGTGCATGTCATCGCACGTCTATTTCATACAGGGGCCATATGCACCCGGACGGACGCAAACGCTACAAGTACAATTGCAAGTGTGTGTACGCGTATATATACAGCGTATTGGGAGGAGGCACTCGGGTCTGTTTATATGAAGAGTATATGTATAATATATATTGCAATATATTGAATGCAATCTGCGGTCAGGGGAAGGAAGAATCTGTGCAATTTGTGATTCGAGCACCCGGCAAACAGCCAGCTCCTTAAGTATATTGTCGGGCGCTTAGCAGTGAATTCCAACTCGTCCGCTGGAATCGGTGAAGCGGGGCATCCTCCTCCTCTGCTCTCCACCGACTAGGCTTGTATACACATGTACAAACCAGTATTATAATCACTTCTATAATACAGCTGTATAGCTATAGCAAAGATGCCGTGTGTTCCACCAGGCGGGTTTCCATATCAAAACCAGTACGCCGCGAACTTCGAGTTGATCACGCTCGCTTCGCTTGATATCCCGATATCGCATGATAACTTCTGCGTATATTGGGGCCTTTACGGCAACGATCGCGAGGGGTGGCCAGTAGGAGAGAGGGCCAGGAACAGGAACCCACGCGGCGAGAAACTCCTTGCCATACTACCAGCACCTAGCATCCTAAAGCGAATAGAATATGCACAAACCCCGTCCACGACATCCTCCAACGAGGCGGGGAAAGCTCAAAAGCGGAAGCGAAAGACAGAATCTCAACAACTCAATGTTCATATATAAATATATTATTCTAAGAGAAACATTATTGGTATCTTTTAATTATTATGGAATATTTAGACAACAATTTATATATATATATATATATATATATTATTGTATAAATCTATCCATACCTCACATCACCCTTGCCTACCTGAAACCAATCATCTCCTGCCATCTCAGCACTCGACGCATAGTTTATAATCGTACTCTTAGACTTGGTGTACGCGTTGTACGCCTCAACTCCATTCTCGCTGCCCACCCCGCTATCCGCTTTGGTCCCTCCCCACGGACTCGACGGATCATTCCTATGATGGGTATTGATCCAGACGATACCGGCATCAATCTCCTCGGAGACCCTGAAAGCCAAACTGAGATCCTTCGTCCACACGGCCGCACCGAGTCCGAAGTCACTATCGTTTGCCAACCGAATGGCTTCTTCTTCCGTGGAGAAAGGAACAAGAACGATAACAGGACCGAAAGCTTCTTCTTTCCAGATACGAGTTTCAAGAATGCTACCGGGAGAGGTGGATATGAGGACCGTGGGGGGGAAAAAGTATCCTTTGGAAAGGTCGAAATTATCGAGTTGGCTGGCATCACGGAGACGACCACCGCCTATTATAAGGGCCGCTTTACCACTTTTAACAGCGTCTTCCACGAGAGTTTCCACGTTTTCCAGCTGACGGGCGGATATAAGTGGCCCCATCATAGACTCAACATTTTTGGGAGAACCCATCCGGGTTATTATTAACTCAGCTTTGCCGGCGAGTGACTCGAGGACTGTGTCGAAAATTGTGTCCTGGACGAGTATCCTAGTCGCTGCGACACAGGTTTGTCCGCTGGCGATGAACGCTCCAAAGGCAATACCGTTCACCGCGGCTTGTACATCGGCGTTCCCAAACACTACCAATGGCGCTTTCCCGCCTAGTTCTGCGGTGTATTTTGCCAGATTCCCACCGACAATAGAACCAATCGCTTTCCCGGCGACGGTACCACCGGTTACGTCTACCTTGCGAACGAGCGGGTGGGACACCAGAGCCTTCCCGGTGGTTATACCGTAGCCCGGAAGGACCGAGAACACACCGTCGGGGATTCCTGCTTCTTTTAATATTTTACCCAGGCGTAAAGAGGTGAGAGGGGTCAATTCGCTGGGTTTGAGGATGACACTGTTCCCTGCTGCGAGTGCCGGCGCCAGTTTCTTGACGGCAATGAGAAGCGGGTGGTTGAATGGAGTGATCTGGACCACCACACCCAGCGGCTTCCGGTCGATCCAGTTGTGTAGTTTCCCGATAGTGGGGAGGACGGAACGCTCTTGGGTGCGAAGGAGGGCAGCGTAGTACTTAAACCAACGGACGAGAGATGGGACTTGGGCGTTCATCTCGCGAATGGCCCGGCCGGTCTGTTGCACCTCGAGGGCGATGAGGTCGGCGAGAGAGGCAGCCAAAAGCGAGGCAGCTTTTTCGAGGACATCAGCTCGTTCATGGCGTGGCTTTTTGGACCAGATGCCTGACTTGAAGGCCTCGTGGGCCAGTTGGACGGTTTCCTCGACATCTTCTACGGAAGCAGCATGGCAGCTAGCCAACTCATACATTAATATTTATATTGAGAGTTTGCATTAAAATAGATATAGAAAACTCACTGTGCAAATATCTCGCCTGTAGAAGGGTCCTCGACTGGTATCCTAAAATTCAATTAGCTGTCGTAACGGCAGATTGGGATATAAAGAATTGTGTGTAGTTACTGTTCGCTTCGACCAGGGCGCTCTTGACCCGCAACCCACATATTGTATGCCGACGCCATTATATAAACTTGTATATACCTCCGACTGGTGGTGATCAGGTTTTTGTATATGGTTTATATATTCGATAAGGAAATCCCTAGTTTCTGGAGTATATACGAAAATACAATAGTCGGCTCGTTAACGTTGCGGCGCTGGCCGAAATTGTGCTGACCCAGCGCGCGGGCCCGGTACTGAGGCGATAGAGATAACGGGTGGAGAACGACCTTCCGAAAAGGCTCGAGGTGAAGCGCCTTCCCGAACAACCCGAGTATTCGGTCTACCTTCCGTTCTTCTGAGCCTGGTGAATCCGGTCGAAGATACTCTGATCGATCACCGAACCGCCGATACGCATGGACGAGAACCATCAGCGGTTGGAATAGAGGTAGTATTTCCACTTGCGGCGGACCCTCCCAGACTCGAAGGCCCAGGCGTAGCAGATGCCGTGGACTTCGAGGTTGATGGCTGCGTTCTCGATCCAGGTGCCAAAGTGATTGGAATGCGGCAGCTCGCCCGGTGATTTACACGGCATGTCACAACTATTCACCGACCCTTTGTGATATTTTGTTGTTTTAAATTTTCTATATATATGTTTGTCTGTGCAACTGGGGCATTTGTCGACGTCGAGGCGGGCAAACACCAATCCGAATCCTGTGAACATTGTAATTGTTCCTACTCCGACGACGACTCTGCCATAGAGAAACGAGGCTGTATAATACCTCCGAGGTATATATAATACATGCCGTGCAGTGCCTATTTCACACCGAGCCTCGTCCACTACATTACCCAGAGAACCCACCTCATTCCTTGCACCCCGCTCGAGATCAGAAAGCGCTGGGACGAGGTCGCTGCCGCCAAAAAGTTCGCGGCTCAGAGGACGGCAGCGCACTTGAAAGCCACCCGACGGGACGAGGTCGAGGGCACCGGTCTCGTCAGGTCAACGATACTGCTACGTATCCGCAGAGAAAACCGGCCGGAGACGCGTCTTTGATGCCTTGCAGCGGCATCGGAATCCAGCCTTTCGTCCTGAGATACTTCAGCCAGTGGTACGGCGGGGACTCGAGCTCCTCTACCCAGCATCTCTCCAAACGCTGGGACCAGTGGCACCGGCGCATCAGCGCTGTTGTCGCCGCCAGACGCAGGCATCACCTCGACCGTATCCGCACGGCCGGCGGGGGCGACCCATCTGTCCCTCCTCTTATCCATCGTATCCGGGCTGTCAACTGCGCGGGGGGAGTCGTTGAAAATTAAAATAAAAAATCAAATTTGTTATATTGATATACAGCTATCTATCTATATATATCGATATCATGCCCTGCGACGGAGATGAGATTCACCCGGTCATCGCCAGGTATTTCTCCCGCATGATCCCCGGGCCCTCATATAACTACATCCTCACCGCGACACCGCAACAGCTCGAGGCCCGATGGGAAGGCATGTACCTTCGCATCAGACGTCTCAGAAACCGCAAAAGACGAAGGGAACAGCGGCAGCTAGAATACAGACTGGATGCGATCCCTACTCCCCGGGCTCCGTCTCTAATCGATCGTATCCACCTCTTGAACAACAATTGCCACGGGAAATGAGTTAGGACGAATCATGCGAGTTCACGTTCGCACTTTGCGAAGATAGTTTAGATACCAAAAATCAGCATCCCTTTGAATATATATACAGGATCCATTCGAAGAGCGCTGCATTGGCAGTGTATATTGGTGTTGCAAACATCCCCATTTGCCAGGTCTCGCTACCACCTGCATTCCACACGGCCAAGATGCCCTGCAACGGAATCCGCCAGCTCTCCATTGTTCGCTGCATCAGCCGCGCATTCCACGAGGACATGATGCCGCCGCAGCTGTCCAAGACTGGGACGACCTCTACTTCTGCACCCATCTCCGCAAAAGGCTCGATCCCATCAACAGGTTCCGGCGTCGAGAACGCAAGACTTTCGAGGCTTCAGCCTCCATGATTCAGCGGATCAGAGCACGCAACACGCGGTAAACAGCAGCACACGTCAAACCAACCTCGCACCGGAACATTAATACCGCGATATTATTATTACACCACGGCCGCGCCCTTTTAGCCGATACCAGTGCAAGGACCAGCAGTAGTCAGTACACACGAAAGACAGAAGACATGCCTTGTCGAACATATCAATTGGTTATTATGAGATCGATAAGCAAACGGCTTCAAGAAGCGTCGACCATCCCAGAAGAATTGATACTGTGGAAAGCCATCCAACCTAGACGCGTTACCGCTCCTATCGAATCTAGCAAAGCAGTTTCTATACTAGATAGGATTCGCGTGCAGAACTAGTTATAGCATCCTAATCCTAACAGATTCGTGCGTACTTGGAAATATGGGATCAACGACCTCCGATCTCACAGTACATCTCTCCGCGCTGGTATCCCGATATCCCGCTTTCCCGAGTAACCGACAGATCGCCCTCGGTGCCTCAGATCCCTCATACCCATCTACGAACTCGATATACTCCAGGCTCTCCAAAGGGCCAGAGTACCAATACCAATCCTTCTCAAGCCTGTCCGCTCCCACTGCCCGAACATCCTCACTACCGTCAGGTTCATTACACTCCGTGTGCGGCCATGGAATCCTCGCCCTCTTCAGCTTTGGAAGTTGCGATAAACCCGTATGAGTCGCGTGCATTACATTCTGGGAGCCTCCAAAAACGTAGTGAGTCTCTCCGGCTATGTTTAAAACCTCCAAGTTCGGAAACCACTGCGGAGCCGCCTCCAAAGTTTCCCTGAAATCCCCCTCGAGATCAGGCACCATCACCGCCAGCTCCACGACGCTATCATACTGTAATATCACATCACTATCCTCCACCAGTCCTTCGTCCCACATGCTGCGCCAGGACATGAGGCAACCCGCATCCAGTTTCAACACTTTCAACGTGCCCGCCCGCGCGGAGCGTTGGAAGTAGAGCGCCGGCCAGGGAATAGTCATCCCCGTCATGTCAATGTAGTCCATATCGCCCCCGATGATAGTAAACTGCTCCAATGCCGGTGGGGATGGGATATCCTTCCTACCGTACCGTGCCAAACACGTGCCCGTATCAGGACCACCGGGTCGGAGGAACTCTTCGGTTTCCGGGGGGAATTGGGCCAGGCACTCCGTCCATCTCATGAATTGCGGGTCGTTCTCCTCGATCGAGAAAGCTTCCACTCTCAGATTACTCAGCGTTTGGTAGAACGGGTATTGCGACAAGTGATGAAATATGGCGACGACCAGCTCGTAGCGACCCGCATCCGTCGCCGCGAATTGGATATCGATTTCTTTGATGTTGGGGAACAAGCCGAGTGAACCGCAGTATATCCGGGCCAAGTCGAATATCTCGGGAATGGTCCGTTTTTGGTCAGCCAGTCCTGTGAACGATACATAACTATCATAGAGTATAGCGTGAGCGTTTTACTTTGGTTTAGAATATATACAAGCGTCTTGAAAATTATAGAAAGATCATACGTACCGGACTCTACCTCCAAGATGCTTGAGGCTTCCATTTTCAAATGCTTCCAGTGAGTCCACAGACAATCTAAGTCGTTGGAACAAGATTTCCGACGATAATGCGTAATGTTCCCGGGATACAAATGATGTCGTTTTCAGGGAACTGCGCGGCAGCTGTTCGTATACCATGCGCCAGATCTCTGTTGGAAGAAGTGGCCGTTGCTTTACATCTGGTGATGAGTCCATGATGTATACTGGCACCTCGACAGAATTATTGATCGAATCGCGATCTAACAATCTGGGTACGATATGGGATATCTTCATTTCCTCAAACCTCAGAGGGAAGCCGCAGGACTGTCTCGAGAAACCTAAGAGTCACCACGGCGGGCGCAGATGTATGATTGAAGGCCAAGCCCAGCTGTGCCACCACGCTGCAACGCGACGTTGGCATCACGGCTGCAACGCAAAGGATCTTGGTTTCACAAGTACATTTCGAAACAGCTGGCCAGCCCATACACTCTCAAGCTCTCTTGCAGTTTAAAGGACACTAAAACCTTACCGTTAGAATAAGTTCTCGTTACAGGCTAGTGTATTTTAGAATCGCTAAAGTTCCCTGTTGTCAACTAATTGAGACTATGGCATGCATCTATCCCGCGTCTATGTGTATATAGGGATGGCTACGGAAACCTTGCGCTTCTTACTCCCACCTCGAGCCTGCCTCTCTGCCCCACGGACGGAATAAACAAGAATTTAAAAAATAGTAATCTTTCAAAAAAATAAAAAATCCTTTGGCCTGGTTCCGACTTTGAATTAATTGCTAGCTTGCATGATCTAATTCTGTCTGGTTCTGACATATAAACGTAGGTTATGACACCGCCAATGCCCTGGACCAAACAATAAATTTTAAAATTTATAATGACACTCTCAATAGAATGTTGAAGGCTGCAATTAATAGAAGTGTTATATTGTTCAATTCAAAAATATTTCGAATACATGCGACTCCTCAATTCGAGATATCACTATATGCAATCCGAATATGCCAACGGAGAATCATGCGCAGATATACATCATATCCACCTGGTTTGCGAAGAACAATATGGTCGTGGTCATCACCGTTTACGAAGTTTCGAAGGCTGGAAGGGTTATACCCTTCAATCCTCTCTTCTTTATATCAAAATAGACATTGGAATTTACTTGTGACACTACTATCTCGTCACCGATGGACTTCCTCCTTTTCGGGTTTGTTTTCGTTCTGCGGCTTTCTGTGCCGTTGCTTTCTGGCGATTGGAGAGAGTTTTGTCCCAGGTGGCTTTGTCTTTAGTGCAGTCTTTGGTCACATGATTGTGCCATCCACAGTTCCTGCAGCATTCCCATTGGTGTATAAATTCCCAGTCTTCCGGAGACCATCGGCTTCTTCGTTCCTTTCGGAAACGTCGAGGTGGACGTCTGGGATTTCTGGTGCGGCTGTTGGATGGAGTTGTGGTTTTTTCTTTTTCTGGGGTTAGTTCCATATCTGCTTGAGCGCCGAGGCGTTCGTAATCTGCCCAGGTGAGGTCTGTTGGGTATATGTTTCCTGCTAGGAGGGCGATGCGCCTTTTAAGGATAGATGATATTCCGATACCCACATATTCGACGGTTTCGTGCGTGGTCATTCCGAGTTGACGGCGGGTGTCATCCAGGGCAAGGAACCATTCTTGGAACGACCGGTCCCCTTGTGGATATAGAAGTTTCCCTTTCAATTCGTAGTAATATTGAGGGATGTAGAATCTTGGTTCTAGGGCATCGATGACGAATTTTAATACTTGGACTGCTGAAAGACACTTGTCAAATATCTGGCTTTCCGAGCTCCCTTCCCTCAGTATAGCCATCTTTAAAATGTTGCCATGCACCTCTACTCTTGTTCCGCGCTTGACTCTTCCGAGGATTATACTCAAACAGTGGAACTTGCTGCGGAATCGGTGGCTGTTGACCGTAACCCACTGTGTGAGTTCTGTTCGCCACTTAATCCATTGTTTCGGGTCTCCGTTATACAGAAAAGGGGTGGGAGGTTTTCGGTAACGTTCACAATATAGTGATAGGCTCCCTCCCGAGAACCCGGGGATTTTATATTCGAGAGCTTCGGACTGAGAATTGCTTCCGATTTGCGGACCTCCTGCATAGGAGGGTTCTTTCCCTAGTTTTTCAATTTTATCCTCGGCGGCGTGTAAAGTAGTAACAGTATTGATAATTGCTTCGTCTACGTCGTGCGGGTTGGGTATATGGGTAGTGCCATCTGTTAATGGTTTAGAAAACCTTGTTCGATCTTCGGTCCGTTGGTTCCGCAATCGTTTCAGTAGATGAGCGGTTATGTCCACAATCATTACTGCTACCACGACAGCTACAAAAATTAGGATGACTTGTGGAGTTGAGCTAGATGTAGCCATAGCTAAAGCGGCAGCGATAGACGTCACGAAGCTGTAACTTAGGCCTGATCGCTTTTCTTCCTCGTCGGACTCGTCTAGTTGTGTGGTTCGTGCAATGAATTCTGCTCGTACTCGGTAGGAATCTATGCGGCCGATGGCAGGGGAGGGTGGGTCGAGAAGTTCTAGGTATTTGCTAGCCCAGCAGACGAACTCACTATCCGTCTCGTTCTTGAACCATCAAGTCGCTTTTCAAAGATGTTGTCCTGGCGATTTCAGGGCACTTCGGAATCCGTTTTCGGGGAGGCCCCCGCTTTGTAGAGCGCCCCGAGCGTGATAGCGATAGCGGTGTTTTCTTCGCTATGGGGAGACCAGTGATCATCTGCGATTCTGGTGCGCTTAAATAGGCTCGGTCTTCAGTTATGTAGGCTAAGGGAGGGTTTCTGGGACGGTGGCGCTGTCACGATAAGGGAGGGGCAAGAGGTCTTGGGGCGGCTTTAGGCGCAGGCGCGTTGAGTTTGTCTTCCATCACTCTGACTTTTCCTTTTTCCCAGTGCGCTACTTTCAGATGGGCTTTGATGCTTTGGAGGGCTAGGTAGCTTCACTTTCAAGGGCCAATTAGGCTTCGAATAGTTCCTCAATACTGTGCTCGCTATGCATTGAAGTAGGTTTCGGTTTTCGGGTGTTTGATGTCCGTACCGTCTTCAACGTCAACATTGTTCTCGCTGACGCTTAAGCTAGCTTAAGGACACCATAGGTTCCCAAGTCCTAACCCAACCCACACACAATTGAAGTTTGGTTTCTTTCCGAGATTGGGGTTTCTGAGTAATATGCAGGTGCTAGTCGTTCACACATTTTTCTGGCTACGTTATACAGTACGGCATATCAAGATTTTCGCGGGACTAGGACGTACGGACGCCATCTGGCTTGCGAGACAAATATCCAGACCCTGTGACAGCCACCGTCAATTTATCACAGCATCAGAATATACGAGTGCGACACCAATTCCGGCTGGGGACGGTGAGATGGGTCGGTTGACATGCGTTTTCCTGGGGTTTATAAATCGATCGGGTGCTAATGAGTGTAATAGTCGGTAGATTTTAAAAGTGCACCGTTTTTGGCGGAATCCGTCGTGGGCCTGCGGGACACAGGTGGGCGCCCAGGGCTTCCATGAATTTTATAAACCTGGATATTTAAACTTCTAAGAGTGCGGGGTTGTGATGTACATGTACATGCGCATATGCATTGAAAAATGATGCAAACATGGAACCAGATATCTTGAATTCATAAGCCAGGAAAATCTACCTTCAGCATTTGAATTTTCCTTTAAAGATATTGTATATAGTATAGTTTACAGATCAATCTCTGCTGGGTTGATTAAGCTATCTGCATCTGACTTGTCGCTTAAGAAGCAAGACTTAGAATCCCGGCCAAACTAAAGCATGATTTAAACTAATAAAATCATTAGAAGAAGATATATCGCTCCCAGCCTCCGAAATCATTTGGATAAAGTTCGTAGAGAAAATACCACTGATAAGAACTAGCCGATACGAGGTCCCTAAATCTCGACCCCATGAGTAATCCAGACCTGCCTTTGTGTTGGGCTGGTTTGCATATGTTGAGAAGGCGACCCGAGGCCAGGGACAAGGCAACATGTTGGACGACGTTGACCCTCGGCTGGACTCTTCGGAGACATCTGGGCGTCATCAATACATCTTTCTGACCGAGTCCTCCAGGTTTCACGGAGAGCAACCAACCTCCGCCAATAATTACCTTTTAGAGAGTCTTCACGACGCATTTTTCGACGGGATGACCTGCAGAGCTGTTCCTCAACCGTTGGACTTTGTCCAGGAAGCCGGCTTCCCAGCAGTCCAATGGGGGCTTCTGGTTAAGATGCAGCGGAACGAGAGACAATATTATATCATCCGGGGCGCTTACAACCAACGCCTGCGATATTACCAGGTGTTTGGTGTTTGGCCGTAGGCTCGTCCACACTTGGGGATATCGAGGCAAAACTCCCCACGCTCCTTCTCAGACTGGTCTTATCGTCGAGCGCAGAGGGACGGCCTCCTGCAGCTGAAAGTGGTGCACAAGAACCACGTTCCCGTCGGGCGTTATGTCTTGTCTAAACACCCGAAAGACATCTTAGCTGCGGCTTGCATTCCCAGGGACCAAACCACAAACGAACAGCCATCATTCCTGCCTACTGACTTTTGCTGCCCTGGGTCTAGAGCATCGGCACGACCGTACGTTCATTCATGCAGTTCTTCTTGAGAGATCAGGAATCGGCGCGAAATTTGCATGAATCTAAAGCCAAGCGCCCTCGTTCCCGTTGATATTGCAATCTCTCAGTAATCATATCAAACGATTTTTGCTCGATATCCCGCACAGCCAATCGAACTTGGCGATGCTCCACATACCCACCGAGAATTATAGCCGAGCGAATGACAGTGCGTGTCCCCTTCTGAACAGCATCACACACTCTCTGCGATATCTCCGTGTGCCCCCAGGACAGAGTTGGCCCGGAGTTCCTCAGGGCTGTTGCAATACAGAGCAACGCGAAGCACTCCATGGCATACGATGCTATCCCAATCCTGAATAGGTAAATCAAGACGGGTCCCGACACTATCATGAGAACTTTCTTCTCAAACCGACATCAGTCAGCGGGGTTTTTTATCAACGGGGATTTTAACTTTGTGCCTCCAGCATGCCTCACGGACCAAGCTGAGAGGCACGATCTACACCAGACGCACTCTGAATTGTCAATGGTTCCACCCCATGGCGGCCTGAATAATGGTGGCGCCCACATTTTGGGCAACTCAGAACCGGGTTTTGGCGAGCCGGTCAAATGCCTCGCTAGCAGACCACGCCATCACGATGTTGAAAGGGATCCACGGTCCAGTGACTCTTTGCTCTCCGCCGCTCCCAAAGCGGAGGCAAGAATGTTTCCTGGGTGTGTTTTTGTGAAGGCCATCGATGGTACCTTTTTTTAACGGAATGGAGGTAGAGTCTCGAGCCAAACCGTCGCTCGGCTTCTCATCTATCGAAGCGGTCTCGAGTCTCGTCCCTTTCACCTCTCGTTTCAACTAGCTGGATTGAGATCATTTTAAAAAGCAACCACGGTCAACTGCTCCATCTCGTGGCGGCTTTCAGCTTAGCTTCAGGTGCTCTTGCTCAGCTCACGTCCCGAATTCAAACTTTTGGAATGTATGCTCTGGCTCCCCTGCACATGATATAAGGAATGCTATGACCTTCCATTGGCGCCATAGCCATTCACATTCTTCCTCCCATTGCGGTAGCTCTCTCTCCTCTTTCACACCGAAAGTTCCCCTTATAATCGATTGATCGACTCAGAACCATGGTACAACCTCCCATTTAACAAGTAACACTGCATTTCAATCAATCCAGAAAAGGCCTTTGCTCTCACCACACATTTTTTAAAACTCTCCCTGCAATGGAACACGTTCAGGCACGTCCCGGTTGGGGATCACCAAGCCCCAGCCGCCCTGTTTCTCGCGCGAGCATGAAGTCGAAACCCAACACACCTCAACACCGCTACGCCGCCCATCACAAGCACACACGGACGGTTTCCAGTGAATCACACTGGCTACGATTTGGCACGCTTGAGGAGATAGAACCCCAGGAAACAAACACTGAGAGCTCTCCGCCAAAACCACCTCGTTTCACGCGGTCGGGCGGATGCTTACAATTATTCAATGTGGTTGGGTATAAGTTGAAGAGGGGAAAGTTGGGAAAAGTTCTGGGGCGGGGCTCGGATGAGAAGAGCGAGAAAGAACGGAGTTAAATCAAATCGATAAACTGCATTCAGATACGGCCTGGACGCTTACAATTTTGCATCCCCCTCCTAGTGAGAGGGAAACTTTTTCTTTTGGCCCCGAGGGAGCAAAAGTCACACGACAAAAAGCCGGTCTTACGAAAGGTCACGAAATCGGTCGGGTAGCAGGCGAGGCTTGCTGGTTTCTTCACGCCCACACACGGTGGTGGGCAACGTTTGAGTATCGGCGTTTGAGAGGGTTCTTATTATATTTCCTCGGTTTTCGAGTTTTCGTACACGATCATTTCATAGAGGAGTTCTGTATCTGGTTTCCAGGGCTTACTTTTGGCGTTCTCAAGTTTTTTTCTTTCGGTCATTCGGTTTTCGGAATTGGATTGGGAGGATAAACTGTTGAGGCATGAAGTATTTGAACTCACGAATTATTTTACGACTAGACTGTATGTCTTCGAATATACATGTACATATACATTGAGACGGTCTAGTATAATGAATTTTATAACTTATTATCTACAAGAGTATATTACCAAATAAACCGGAACTATGGAAAGCGAAAAGCTAATCATCCATGGTCGAGAATATTTACTCTTCTGGCATCCTCCCAGCCTCCAGCTCTCCGACTTCCCAGCCAACATTTTCTCTCGCTTTTTCCTCCATGTCGCGCATAGATTCTTCCTTGCCTTCCATCCGACTCATCAGGAATATCTTCTCTCTGCCCAAGAATCCCTTCAGGACCTCAGCTCTCTTGTTCCTATAATCCTGGAGCGGATAGCTGCGATACTCTTTCCTGATGTTATTGGCGTAAGCACTATAGACATCACGCTCCGAGGCTAGAATTGCAAGGTCGAGATCCAAGAAGTATGAGATGACATCAGCAGATAGTAATGGACTCTCCATGAAATCGGGTACAGCATGATTAATCGTGCAATCGATTAATATCGAGACTGGCCGCAGGTAAGTTTGCTTCAATAATCAAGTTTAGTAATACCATCCTGCCTTCAAACCATATGGATTCATAGGAAATAACGTACAAGGATGGGAGAAATCCGCGACACTTGATCTACAAAGTATTCCCACTCGATGATACTCCGTCGTTCGTTGTCGTTGGCTTGGGTTTGGGAATTGTAAACTTCATAGGTTTCTTTAGTTAAAACACGTATCATCGACTACTACCAGAAGTACCTTGCACAAACCGAAGTCATGCCAGTAAATAGCAAACGTTACACATTTTTGCTCCCAATCGGTCAATATAATCTGACTACCACTAATGTCTCCAGCGAGCTTGTCGAGCATAAATGTGATATGTGTGTTGTTGTGATAAACGCGGCTGGGGTCGGTATAGGCCTCCTCCATGGCCTCGGAGTACTCCAGAGCGCCCGGTACCTCACAGGAATCGAGAAATTCGGTATACCGGATGCGGAAAGCATGTTCAGAGGGGAGGGACATTTTGTTAGATTGTGTCCCCGAGATTCTTTAGGAAAGATCGGAGGAGAAACACCGGGGTTCGCGTTTTTGAAGGACTGGTATCTATATGTGGTCTGGACTAAGTTGTCCACCAAACTTGGCAAAAGGATTCAGCTCTTGGAACATCTTTAGGTTATAACATCGACTACGAGCGTGAGCTCATGCAATTCATCTTTGAAGTTACCCATCTAGATATCTTAGAAGGCTTCTATGATTATGCACTAAGTTCCCCGGAGACAGCTACGAAATATCAAACTCCCCTCTCATGACATAGATCCATCAGGCACCAAATTATTTACTCTCTGACATGACATCATTACAAAAGATAGTACAAGTATTAATATTTTAATCATTTCAGAAATATGGTTCACCAACCCAACTGTTTTTTCAAATGTTTAATGGGCTTGGGAGCGTATCGGTATACAGCCGGCCATGTACCTTTCCAAACTCGGATACTATCCCATAGCGTCGGACCCTAAATCTCCAGCAACGCCGGGTGGTACCAAAACTAGCCCTAGTTCGCCCTTCGCATTTTAACACCCCAGAACTCGAACCACCATCGGCAAGCATTATAATTAAATTTGCCTTATCGATATACCGCTAAACTTAGCTAAAGTATCACAGGCTGACATAACGGAACTGGATATCGCTGGCAGTCAAGGCAATGGAACCAGATCCACTTAAAACGGGGTCACTGGTCAGCGGGTCCATTACAATACAACCATCAATAGATGGTATTTCCTCAAGATATGGATTTTTCCGTGACCCAAACCCCGGATATTGAGCATCTTTCTCCGTCATGTAGCTCAAAGCACCTATCAACGTGCTTGTGGTGGAAATCTCGGTGGGATGTTCACAAGTCAAGCTTGCAAGACATTTTGGTTGATGCGGGGCGGTTATTTACCCCAGAGTCCTCGCTAAACATTCAGGCTGAAAGCATACTACCGGCGCACCAGCCGGTACCGAAACTGGCCGTTACCACGGTAAGAAGTTTGAATCCCTCGCCAGTCGAGGTCCCCTTCACAGCTTATAAAAGCCTAATCCTCCTGATTTAGGCCAAAGGTAGCTAGTTATTACACCATCCTCCCTGCTGATTGACGGAACTGACTCTTCAATTGCAGAGCACGTTAAACTTACGTATTTTCAACTGTGTCGCACAATTATTTTTCCGTGATAAATTTGACAAGGATCGCTTGCCAGAATCCGGGGAACTCGAGGGGCGCGAGTGTCTGAATCGCGAACTCTATCCCGGTTACTCATCATGAACATCCAGGTTAAGGATATTCGGATCGGTCTGAGGCATCGGGTTTCTCCGTCCTCTCCTTGCCCTTTTGATATCGATCTATAAAGCCATGGTGCTCCTGCACAATGCAGAAGCTGGACTTTTGCACCAGCGCAAGAACCGGCTACCACGGCGAGACCATCTCTCAAAATGCACTTACGCAGCTCTCTTTGCACGGCTGTGCTCTCAGTAGCACTAGCTCAGGGAGCAAGAGCGCAGTCTTTTGATCCTCCAAACTCGGCATCTCATCCATTGCGCATCTGGACAAACGCTGCTGGAAGCTATTACAACGATTCCTACCTTATCGGCAATGGGCGTCTCGGTGCTGCGATCCCCGGCGGTGTCGCCTCTGAGGTTATCCGCGTTAATGAGGACTCACTTTGGTCCGGAGGCAAGCTGTCACGAGTCAATCCTGACGCCAATGGCAAAATGTCTACCATGCAATCGCTTCTTGCAGCGCAAAGGAACCCGGAGGCAGCTCGACTAGCAGGGTTCGCATACGCTGGTACTCCCGTCTCTGCGCGTCATTATGAACCATTGGGTGATATCCAATTGGCTATGAACCATTCAGGCTCTGCTACTGGGTATGAGAGGTGGCTTGATGTTGAGAACTCGTCGGCCGGCGTCTACTACACTGTTGGCGGCGTCTCTTATAAGCGAGAATACATTGCCAGTAATCCGGACGATATTATCGCAATCCATATCACTGCCAGCAAGCCTGGCTCGGTTTCTTTCAATGTGCATTTACGGAAAGGCCAAACTCTCAACAGATGGGAAGACTATACCTATAAAGTTGGAAGCGATACCACTGTCATGGGAGGTGAAAGTCAAGGGAAAAGCGGAGTTGAATTTTCTGCTGGTGTGAGAATTGTCGCATCAGGTGGAAGCGTTTACACTCTTGGAGACTATGTTATTTGCGATAACGCCGACGAAGCCACCATCTACTTCACAGCTTGGACGGATTACCGCCAACGAGATCCAGTGAACAAAGTTCTCGCTGATCTTAGCAACATTGGTGGCAAGTCTTGGTCAATCATTCAGTCTGCACACGTTGCCGATTACCAGAAGTATGCCGGAAGAGTCTCATTAAGTTTGGGCAAATCTTCAGACGCCCAAAAGGCATTATCGACACCAAAGAGGCTTGCTGCCATTGCAACCGCCTTTGACCCTGAACTAGTCTCTCTCTATTTCCAATTCGGCAGATATCTTTTCATCTCATCTTCTAGAGCGAATACCCTACCTCCCAATCTTCAGGGTATCTGGGATCAAGAAATGGATCCACAATGGGGCTCCAAGTACACGGTCAACATCAACCTTCAGATGAACTACTGGCCAAGCTTGGTCACCAACATGATGGAACTCACCTCACCGCTTTATGATCTCATTGAGCGTCTCCACTCCAGCGGCAAGAAAACTGCTCAGTCAATGTACGGTGTGAGTCAGGGTTGGGTGTGCCATCACAATACAGATATCTGGGCCGATACTGCCCCCCAGGACAATTATGCTTCCTCGACTTGGTGGCCTGGCGGTGGAGCATGGCTTGTCCATCATATAATCGAAGAATATCGATATACCAGAGATACAGATTTCCTCCAAAACTACTATAATACCATCAAGGATGCTGCCTTGTTCTTTACTGAGTTCCTCACAGACTACAAAGGATGGAAGGTTACAAATCCTACAATTTCACCCGAGAACAGCTTCTATCTCCTTGGAACCAAAACCACTACTGCCATTACTTTGGGCTCCACCTTAGACAACTCTCTGCTATGGGAATTATTTGGTTCGCTCCTCGAAATCATGGATATTCTTGGAAAGCACGACAACGATATGAGGTCAACATTGACAACTTTAAGGTCCAAACTGCCACCACTGCGTGTTAACAAGAATGGTGGCATTATGGAATGGATCGAGGATTACGACGAGGTAAGCAACTCATTTCGACCAAGTATGCTAAATGCTAGTTTATTTCTAACCCTTTTGAAATGAACAGACTGATCCAGGCCACCGCCATATGTCTCATCTCTTTGGTGTCTATCCTGGCTCCGAGATTACAACGGCCAATATGACAAATTTTAATGCCGCCAAAGCTACCGTCAACCGTAGACTTGCATACGGAGGCGGTTCGACTGGCTGGTCACGCGCATGGCTCATTTCTGTGGGCGGACGACTCTATATGCCCGATGAGGTGCATATGAGCACCGTCGCACTGCTTTATAATTATACATATTTCAATTCGATGCTTGACACCGGCCCACCATCAGCATTCCAAATTGACGGAAATTTCGGTGGTGTTGCTGGTATCGCGGAGGCGCTCCTCCATAGCCACGAGACCGTTACGGCTAAAAGCATTGATGCGAAGAATATGACTGCTAGTGGAACTGGCGACGCGACAGGAGTCCCAGTCATTAGACTACTGCCAACTTTGCCAAAGGAATGGGCTAGCAATGGCGGAGGCTTTGTCAAGGGTTTGAGGGCGAGAGGAGGCATTCAGGTAGATATTTCGTGGAAAGAAACTGGCGAGTTGGACAGTGCAACAATTACTTCTCTGACAGGAGATCTCGTATGGGTGACTGTGGGGTCATCGGTAATCGGAAGCACCAATGGGACGGAGATTTCAATTGATGGGGCTAGTTCTGGTACCTTTGTTAGACTAATCACAAAGAAAGGCAGCAGCTATACTGTCACGTTGAAGTAACCGCTGTATATAGACCAAACAGTGGTCAAGCTATTTACTGGCTAAATAAAGAAGAACCTGGTTCTAATATTTACAATTAATGCCATTTTAATATGAAAACATTTATTTGACTCCGTAGTCCCTAAACTTTGAACTCTTTATACAGTAGTACAGGCACATAGCGGTTTTAGCTAATATAGATGACGGATAGCTATATATAGGAACCCATCGCGCTCTCTGTCGTCTGTTGCTGTCGCATGTTTGCCAATTCGGTCCCCAGCCTAGGCTAGCCCCATGAAGAAATCATCAACCCTCGGTTTCACATCGCAGTCTAGGCTTTGCTGAAGATTCCTGAAACACAGGGTTTATCTTCAATCTTCGCATCACTCGTCCTCATAACTAGAATTTCTCTTTGTAGTTGGCTTTGATGTAAGCAACCTTCTCTCCATCGTATAAAACAGTAAAATCGAGATCAGCATTTCGTAATTCAATTTCCATCTTGAAATATACGTCTCGACAATATTCACCATCCTTTCCTTTCCTAGACTTACTCGTCTTGAGAATCTTATCGGTTTCGATCTGGAAGTTAAGGGAAAGGAGCGGAATAACATCTAAAGAGTTGGTTAGTTTAACTTCACGGATGGAGGCCTGAATGTAACATAATTTACCGTGACATTTTCTGGTCGGAGCTTGCGGCAGCTCTGAATAGTAGAAATTTCGGGTGAAAGATTTTGTAGTGCCCCTCCGCGATTGCAATTCATTCTCTTTAATCGTATTGTAGTCTTCCCATTCCAAAATACGGCCAGCTTGAATCTCCTCTCCCTATTTTTCCGATATATATCGTAGTCAGCAATCACGCAATCAAATAAGGAGACAATTTGGGTTATAAGGTTAAAGGCATACCCATCGAAGTAACCACTCCATCTGATCCTTGGCCCGATCAATACCTTCGGATGCATCATAGTATCGATCTGAAACATCGTGCTTAGTAGCATCGAACTCAACATTCACCGCATAGCCATAATTATAACGTGCATTTCTAGAAACCACGATTTCACGCTCAAGGCCCCATAGAGTCGCACCTCGACAGACCGCAGACCAGCTATATTACAAAACAGTATTAGATTTCTTTACTGATAATCCATATATATAGATAAGATCAGGATACTCACGGGTTTCTCGCTTGTAAGACGTTGATACCCTGGCGCCGATAAGTTTTATCGAGTCGAGAATGCAGATAATTTGATCTACCGAATCCTCCAACTAGAAGAATCGCCTATTCATTTGAAATTTAGTGACATTAGCATTTCTTCAGAATAGGCGTGCGCCAGTCAGCAGTGTAGCTACTCATACCTTAACTATTCTGCCTTCCGCTTTCACCTGCTTGATTTGGTTCTCTACGAGCGTATCTATCTTGTCACAGACGTAGTCGAACACCGTACATATGGCGGACCTGTTGATTAATTCGGTTAGCATTAATTTCAGATTGAAATGTCAGGGCGCCAATTACGTACCCTTTCACTTCAATTTGGTCGTCATCTTCTTCTGGATCATCTCCGGATCCAGCACCTCTCAACTCCACGCTGTGGAGTTTATTAATATTTCCATCAAAGCCAAATTTAATGCAGTGTTCGAAGTACAGAAGCATCTTTTTCCTGTCTTTTTCCTTTGTACTGTTGTATTTCTCTTCTCCGATTTTAGTTTTGATGATATGCTCAAATCCAAGGTCGAGAAAGGCCGACCCGCAAAGATCACCTAGATAGATTACATAAAGTTAGCTGCTAATGTAGCCACCACTTGGGGTCTCTGATTACCTTCTCCAACGCCGCATTCTTTTATCTGCAATGGACTTGGGTTTACAACCTCATAACTAATCAAATCCTAATATGAAATCATATCAGGTCTCCGTTCTCGTGCCATTCAATGATCTTTATAATATCCTCAAGAATAGTTGATACTTACGACAGTACCCCCACCTGCGTCGCACACAATGAAAACCTCACCTTTTTGTAGCTCTGCCTCATCAGATTTAGATGATAATGTTGCCAAAGCTGCAGCTTCAGGTTCTGTGACCAAGTGAATGTCATCTGGCAAACCAGCTCTCTTAGCGGCTCGCAGAGTACGATCTTTTGCGATAGGCTTCCAAGCCGCCGGTACCGTCAATATGACTCTCAAATCGAACCGGGACTCGAAATCGTGACCCTGCTTTCTAGCAATATCTTCTTTCCCCCGCAGCCACAGCCATCCAAGATAGTCCGATATCACTTCTTCCAAACTCTTCGAGAACTCTCTCAGCCCGACATTTGCGTCTCTAACATCTCTTACACCCTGAGAATAGTGATCTGGCTGAAGAAGGACTTTGAACCACCTGAATGGTTTGCCTACTGCTGTATTGCCAAAGGAAGTTGGCTTAGCGCCAGTGTAGGATATCCACGTACGAACTTTTTCGTCAGTCGCACTATATGCATTAGATGTCTCCCAGTCGGTTACGAGATTTACAGTCTTGAGACCCGAGTTGACCGCCCAAGAGAAACCAGAGTACCTACGAATATCAAGTCAGATCTCTGGCCGAATTTGCAACGAGAATACTTTGGAAACCCTACGTAGTGCCAAAATCAATGCCGACGATAAGGCGTGTCTTTGACGCCATGTCAACTGCGGTAGGTGGAGCAGTAAGAGGAAATTAGAGGTTGATATTCAAGATGATAGTCTGATATTCATGGGAAATAACCAGAATATTAAAATTCAGTTTCGGTTACCAATCGCGACCGCGGACCTAAAAGAGCCTTGAAGCAAGGTCAAACAAGGCCACCAATGTATTCCTTATGCGCAGATGGGTGGTCAAACGAGCGTACGTACTCAACCAAGACAAAAGAAAAACCTAATAATACTAATTAATTGAAATTTGTTGCATCTGGTCCCATAGCAGATGAAATGGAAGTCGGAAATTGAGAACGTTCAAATCTGCAGATGGGGAAGATAGAAGATGAACCATCGGACGAGGCTGTTAAAATTCGAGTCAGAAGGCTGAACAGGTTATCTAAAGCTACGTGGATCCAGCATGGATCAATTGATGCATCGGAACACCATTCTAATCCTTTACGAGAAGCCGGAGCTAGCGACGCGACATCGCTTCCATGGCGCATGATGGCGCATGCATTAGTCGGCAGATAAACTGCTATATTATTCAATCGGTCTGGTATCATCTCTTGAGCAAGTGGCTAATGTTATCCAAAATGGTGCTCTATACAGCACAATAAATCGCGAGAATCCTATTTAAATTTGTAAGAATGAGAAACGCAGTGGGAAAAACTAAATCCTTTTCGTATTTACAAATGGGATACGAAATTTCAACATTGAGATCCTTCAGTTATTTTAGCAGTGGCGAGATCAGCATATCGAGTGGGTCAAACACACCGTCACGCAGGTCACTCTCGGCATAATAAATGTGTAAGCCTCGATTTCCTCGCAATCTAATGGTTGGTCTTGTTGCTCTCCCGGTCTGTACCGAAGATGAATTCAGCCTCATCAAGCAAACCCAGCAACCAAGGCGACAAAAATTCGGGCGCCGTTTCAACCACTTGTTTCGGTTGGTGACGGGCACATGTTCGAGAAATCTAGCACAGGTACCAGTACCTTGTAGCTGGCTATCCAACATTTAACGGAAAAGTCACAGCCTCGGTGTCCAACACAAGCAGAGTTCGAATCGATTTGCAAATTGGTTTTATGGAATATATTAAGTCCCATAAATATATTGTCAAGACCACGCGCGTAGCACGCAGCTTTGCTACGTAATATATTCTCCTCCCTGCATCAAAGATAGAACCTTAACATAAGCCCCACATTCCAATATTTATATCTCGTCTTTTTCGAACTCGAAGACTCTAATTTGGATAAGTTTCACTGTAACAACACATTTGTCCACCAACGCGAAACTTGCAACATCAAGTTTGGACTTTGAACACCAAGCAGTCGTCCATGAGCGAAGGCCCCAAAATGGTCAAAATATCGACTGAAGATGAAGACCTAAATATGCTCATGGTAATGGGTGTAACTGGTGCCGGGAAGAGTTACTTCATTAACCAGTTGGTTGGAAAGAAGGTCGTTGAGGAGAGTGATTCACTCCATTCTTGTAAGTTCGACCACACCAAGAACAGCATCGCTGCAGTATGAGCTTACTAAATCGAACCGATAGGTACACAGCAGTGTCAATTAGTCCCTGCTACAATCGCTGGACACAAAACTCTGATAATCGATACCCCGGGCTTTGATGATTCCAAACGCACAGATACAGAGATCTTGACCGAGATTGCTAATGTTCTTACCGCACAATACGAACTCGGCGTCAAACTCAAGGGTATCATCTACCTCCATCGAATCACAGATACCCGCTATCAGAATTCGGCTATCAAGACCTTACAGATGTTCCAGAAGATTTGTGGATCTGAGGCAATGAAGAATGTCACTCTCTGTACCACGCGCTGGAGCGAAGTTGGCGCGAATCTAGGCGCGAAACGAGAAAAGGAGCTCAAAGAGGACTTTTGGGCCTACATGGTCCACAACGGCTCTGCTATGACTAGATTTTATGGAGATGAAGATTCCGCCCGTACGATTGCTGCGCACATCATCTGCAAAAACACGATTGTTTTGGACATTCAAAAAGAGTTATCGGAGGAAGGATTGAATTTAAATGAGACTACGGCAGGGCAGTTTATCGGGAATAATCTTCAAGGCCTTGAGAAGAAATATAGAGAAGAGCTAGCTGACTTGGAGGAAATGAAGCGAAACCTTCGTGAGAACGATCGAGCCATGAGGCTGCAGATACAGCAGGACTGGGAAAATGAAAAGGAGAGGTTACGACGGATTCAAGAACAACAGGTTAGTCTCGAGCAGCCCACAGCTGCCAATATCCGACAGGAAATTACAAAAAAGAGGGGCAAGCTTGATAAGATAATGGGTTTCTTACCACTCGCTTTCGGAGTTTTTGGCGCATTAATCGGTATTCCTCCAGGCATAACTGTCGGGATCACCAATTGGATGACCGGAGATGACGGCAATGGTTCATTTTTTGACTTGTTTAGCTAGATTTTTGACATACTGGTTTTTTTCTCTAACAATCACACTTCGATAGTCCTATCTCGAGGATTGATATCTACATATTTGTTAAATTACGTCTCTCGAGGCGCTTGATATCTTTTGTAGTAGACTAGAAACTTTCCATTGCGCCATATTATCTCATGTCTTTGAAACTCAAACTCAGTTCTTTAATTACTACCCGCTCCGAAACAAAAAATGACTTATACCTCGATGCCTTAAAGGCGGCTTCCAAAATGCTCACCTTTGTTTTAGCCATGTTGGGAGAGATTTTAGAAAGTAGAAGCTTTCAAACCTTCCATGTGGAAAGTAGGCAAATCGATTTAATCTAAATGGAGATTTTTAAGAGTTTACCAGGTTGCAAAACCACCCGATATATCATCGGGGGAAAAAAAAAGAGAGCTTGCAGTGCATCGATAGCGATACAATGTGGAAAGGTATCTCTACAGCTGCAACTCGCTGAAGAGGTAGTTCTAGCGCACAGGTATTTTTACTTTATTCCACTTCCCCTCGTTTTATTAATGATTAAGCTATCTACTTTAGGATAACGGGATAGAATTCTGCATGAGACGGCACATCGGAGGCGAAACTTGGGGGCGAGACAGACTGCAGCACCCAATATGCTCCAATGGCTACTCGATCTGACAGACCACAGGCAGATACGAGGCTGAATGGCTGAACAACCCACATCGCCAAGTCTAGGTAGAACAAACAACGCGCAAGCAACACGAGGCTGACAGAAGCAGGATTTTATTACTTTCGGATTTTCTGATATGTTGACCCGCGAGGCTTCGTAGATTCGCGTGACACTTGATTTTAATAATCTGCTCCGTCAGTATAGACTCGTAATAAACCGAAATAAAGCGTGGCAAATAGCTGCCGCTAGAGCCCATTGAGGCTGCAGTTGTACCGACGGATCCTTGATAACAGTCAGAACTGAGTTACGTTCGGAAGCAGGCCATGAATACGCGACCCGCTACAGTGGGCATTTGACGCAGCGATGCAACCTCTGGGGAACATGTGAATGCGGAGGGTACTCGAAGGTTCGTTAAGGTAGCTCACAACATAACAACCTTAGATGCATGGCTTGATTTCAAAAAAACCAAAACGTCGAGGTAAGTGGCTTAGTAAAGATTTTAGTCTGCTTTTTATTATTCGATTGTTGAGAATATTGAATTATACCAATTTTCTTCGTCTCAATTATTCCAAATGCAATTGGCAATGACTATTGCGGCCGCTCGTCTAAGCACCATGAACCAACAGGACATCAAACAGACTATTCCACCTCGATCTCGCGAGAATCTTAATCGCCATCAGCATGAACGCCCGCCAAATAGTTATAGGAAAGAATGTGTAGCTCAGATGGCGAACTCCACAGATGATATACCTGATCCATTTCAGCTTCAAGAACCAGATATCTGGCATTCAGGTTACAATCATGGGGCCTATCCGGTATCAAACCGAGCCGAAAAACCAAGAGCTGAGATGCAAACAGGCTCGAAACCTGCCACTAGCCCGCAAAGTTCAAGAGTCCAAAAGCATAATTCTAGGCCAATGCAGAATCTACCACCGACGAGGATTGGTGAATTTGGGATATACAATACGAATCGAAACTCTGAGGCCATAAGAACTCGGACCAAAGGTAAGAACAATTGCCCAATCGTGTAGTATGATCACTACCTAGCGATCAGAGAAGTGGGGTACTAACTTACCTAGGTTCGAGTCCCCCAGAGTCGAAGAAATCAAGGAAGACGAGAATAACAAAAGATTCTACACCTACCGGTAAACCCGGCGCATTTATAGACAGCAATCGTGGTATTGGTCTTTTTACGAGACATATCTCGGAAACATTAAACCCGGAGCTCGACGCAGTCGTTGTAACGGCCCATATTCACCCACCTGAACAAGTTGGTTTTTCCCTTAGCTCTCTAACGCGTATACAATCCCGCACTAATAAAGCTATAGAGAAGAGAAGAATTTCGCCCTGAAAATTACCAAATACATAAAAACAATCTTCAAGCTGCGTCCTTCCTTGGCGGCGGCCCAGTCTTGAATCATCCACAATCGAGGGAAACACAAATTAACAGAGAGCCAGTCGATTCTCCGACCCGGTTTCATTATCGCGCACAGATCAAAGGGGTAGAATACAATTACTTTCTAGACCAGCCGCCGCCGCCGAAACCTGAAAATGAAATTGCACGTGGCCCCTCAGGCGATATTAATGGCTTGAACCAGGAAATCGATGATCAAAGAAGGGAGTTTCGAATCCAAATCGAGGGACTTCAGCGGCAATTAGACCGGCAAGACGCATTTATTACCGACCAGAAGACAGACAACGACATATTCAGCCTTGTGAGCAGTCTACGAGGTGACGTTCAGACTTTTGCAGTACGGGTAGCTAAAATGTTCAAAACCCCGTTCGATCCTGCCGCAGAGCTTCCGAAGACAACATTATTCGAGGAAGAAATCAGGATGGTTATACCAGCCTCTAGTAAATCACTTAGGGAGATATTCGACTCAGTGAAAGGTGTGAGGCAGAGAAGATTTTTCATACAAGGCTGGGTGCACTTGACACTATGGAAATACATATTTACGTCGAGTCTTCCAATAAAAGAGACAGGGGCATCATCAGGTGATAGCCAAAGAGATCTTTGGCTTTCAGAACCGACATCAAATGCGGTCCAAGATTTAGAAAAAGAAATCGCTAGGATTTGTGAGTAGTAATGCGCTATCCGTGTGGCTTGGATTAAACCCGTTTGCTAATACACCAATCAAGCAATGACAAGCAAGCTAGGTGCTGCGGCATTCCACAAATGGAGAGCGCTGACTCTAAGTATACTGCACACCGGAAACCCAACGGGGGTCAGTACGAGCGATCATAAAACTGGAGTTATTTCAAAAAGGTGCCAAGAGATGGCCGAAGTGTTCCAAGAATTCAGAGAATCAACCGCCGATGCAAATGGCTCTGATCAAGCATCCCATACGAGAGATCGGGAAGAAAACCTCGGATTCTTTCAAGAAGAATTAGGTAATTTGTTCGAGACTGCGACAAAGCTATCTTCTATTCTGCGAACGCAAAAGGCGGGGTTCGAAATGCGATTCCCGCAGGCGCAATCAGCACTACAAACCACGATGAATACGCCATTGCAAACACGTCTGTTATTCAATTCAACCTGGATGGAAATAAATGGGGATCCAGACGGACATGGGCCTAGATCGGTTGTGGATTATGTGATTGAGCCCGCTCTGTTTAAATCCGGAAACGCGAATGGTGAGAGGTATGATGTTGAGGCTGGGTGCTTCATGAAAGCAGTTGTGGCTTGCTTGAACTTACCGCCACCTTTCCATACGCCATCAATGCTAGATGATCCTGGAAACTTCTAACAGGAGTTAGAGCTTGGTAGAAATACAAGCATATGTTTCTTACTGTTTCTCTAGAATTTTCTAGCAAGGCCCTGTGTAAAAAATAAATTCATGGTTGCCAAACTAAGTGGCCGTGCTCTTCGATCCTCATGGAGGGTTGCTTCGCTAACATTATACTAGGGCGGGTTCTTGTTTTAATACTCGGTATGCTATAGGCTCTGATTTAGTAGTGGGTAGCATCGAATAGACTAGCTATTACTACTATCCATGAGTTTTTGAAATCACTTTCTATGAAAATTCGTTGTTTTCTCCCTCGTTCAGTACAAGCAATTTTGTCCGTAGCTCGAAATTTGGAAAGGTGAATTTTGGGTCATCAGCGGGGCGGGTACCGCGAAACAAGCATTTCGCCAAGTCGTTTGTTTGACCCAGTTGGTTGGTTGGATGAGCCAACCAACAGCGTACTAAGCTTCAATTTGGCAAGTGTAATGAAACCACCTGACGATAGTGGTATCTGGGGCTGAATACCTGTCGCCAGAAACTGCGCCATCTTCGTGACATCACAGCAAGCTCGCCAGATACCACCTCAATACGCGTATAAACTGTTATTCAGAACCTATATTATACAGCATAATATCGATAGTATACTCTGTATAGTCGATAATTGATCGTTTTTCGTCCAACCAGACAACAAATCTCCGGCTGCACCCCGAAACTAGACCTGCAGCTAAAAGCCGCCCCTGGAATCGAAGATCGAAGCCTGTGCGTTGTTCATGAGATCTTCTAAACAAGCGTCGCACAAGATTAAGATTAAAAGCGAGATTATTGCCACCTTTTCGTAGCCCACTCGCTCCTTCTCTCTTTCTCCCCATTCCATCTTCCGGTTGCGATACTTGTGAAATATACTGCAAGTTCCGCATCGACAACCTACAACTTCGACATCAACAGTATGGAGTCGCACACGAGCGCCCCAAATCCCAGCCAGGATTTTTCCGAGTCCAAACCTTTGAACGAGCCAAGTAAATTTGTACCACCACCAGAGCAACGTAGCGATGACATCAACTCATCTGCTCCAAAGGGGGTCTACGAAAAAACAGACTATTGGAAATTCATCAAAGAGAAGAAATACTGGCGTAAGAATTCGAATCGAGCGCTCCGGAATATTCTTGCAGCTAACCTCTGGCTTTTGCTTGATCGTTAGCATGGTGGGGAGTCTTGGTTGTTCTCGCTGTTCTCGTGGTCTTAATGACAGTCTACCACAAGGATATAGTCCATTGGCTACAACCCGTTTCGGCCAGGATTCGAGCCCTCTCTTGGGGCTGGATAATACCAATTCTCATTCTCATCGCCCTATCTTTCCCGCCATTATTCGGTCATGAAATCATTATTGTTCTCTGTGGAGCGGTTTACGGACTCTGGATTGGATTCGGCATCGTAGCCGCGGGGACATTCATTGGTGAAAGTAAGCACGCAATTAGAACAATCTTATGTGCAACGTTATACAGAACATTTACTAATTTATGGTGACTAGTTTTGACCTACTTCGCTTTTCGTACTGTCCTACGCAGCAGAGCCGAAAAACTCGAACGGAAGAACCTGGACTACGCTGCGCTTGCACGGATAACCCGGGAAGGAGGCTTCTGGATCGTTTTCATCGTTAGACTTTCTGTCATCCCCGGCCATTTCTCAACAGCCGTCTTCGCTGTTTGTGGTGTCAATTTTTGGGCCTACGCACTTGCCAGCTTGGTAACTCTGCCCAAGCAGTTAGTCATCGTCTACTTAGGAGTAATCCTTGGTAACGACCATGGCGGGAGACTTGTCAGCGATATTGTCTTGGGCATCACCTTTTTAGTCACCATTCTAGCTGGTGTTTTCATATGGTGGAAATTGAGAAATACCCGCCGTATCATGATTTCGGAGGCAGCGGAAGGAGTGGATGGTGGCAATGATGACCCTGCTGGCAACAAGATATTGGGAGACAGAACCGAGGAGAATCTCGAGGTTGCAGCGGCCGAACATGAGATTAGCGTGCAAGAGGGAAATCTTGCGCCACCTCAGAGTAGCCATGACGAGCAGCCTAGAAATAGAGAGGATGGCAACCGGTACGCCTCGTTTGTCTAACTCTTGATTTGGTAACGCTCCTTCTGGGCGGCTAAATGACGGTTTTGAATGGCCGCATGATGATTGTACGATTAGCATGTTACAACATGACGAAAATGAATAATATATAATGCAAAATAATCTTACGGGCTGTACTTATCGCGGCGTTGGACACCAAAGCCAAAGAAGGGAAGCTTTAAGGAGACTTTTCTCCAATCGAAACTTATCTTTGACATAAAGCTTAAATGTATTCGGATTCGACATTATATATATGATTGAGTATATATTAAGCTATTCTAATTTATTCATATCTAAGCAATCTCAAACGCTAAATTAATAATTACATACGTATATACAGGGTATCATGAATCATGGCTCTCGTATCTATAGCTTTCAAAGTCTTTCTATATATGAGTTTCCCCGCTCGTCCAGGACATATCATCGCTCGACGGACGACTATCACTTTCGCCTACAATAGCCGTTCCAGATGAACTACTATTTCCACGTCGCATCCCTAGCGCAGCGTTCCACTGCGCAGGAGGCACATCGGGACGACTGCGCATCAACGGCATCCACCTCTCGCGATGAGTGTGTGCCGGCGATGGCGCCCGCACCGGCTCCGGTTCCGACCCGTAAAGCTCAGCCGGTATCATATCCGAAACAAACATCTCAACAGGTTCAAAGTCTCCGTGGAGCTCGTTTGGCGGGATGTGCCCCACAGCTTCCGCCTTGATTTCCGTCTTTTCCCCTTCAACTTCGTAGACTCGTGCTTCAGTGTCTTCCAGCTCTGGATTTGCGATCCCCGGTAGCAGATCCGGTAACTTTCGTGGCCGCCGATATAAAAATACACCAATACAGATGCTTAAAATCGCTGCTGCTGCTCCGGCGGAAGCTCCCGCTATTATCGATATTCGATTCTTGGCAGCTGCTTGCTCAGACTCTATCGTGTATCCAGCAGGTAAATAACGGGAGCCTGTCGCTCCTATGCATCGATATTCTCCCTTCACAATATCTTTTGCAAGGCGCCATTCGTTCCATACCGTGCAGTTCAAGCCAGCTGTGCTATTCAAGAAAAAGTCCCCTTCCACAGTTTCTAGACTTGGTAATTCCACATTCCATATCGGACCCGAAAACAAAACGTTCCCATATACGGATCGCAGTTTTCCCAAATTAGTGATGTTTGCCAGAGCCTGGTTTTCTGAAATTTGGAGAAGTCCATGTACAGTTACTAGCTCTGGCATGTTAATTTGTGCGAGGATTTGAGAATTAGAGACAACTAGAGAGCCGTTATTTCCATTTCCCACATTCGTCAATTTCGGGAGGTCGAGCGTGTTTATCTTGAGGATATCGAAGGCCATGGAGGTGCTGACGTTAACCAATTTCGGTATCTCAACGTTTGTAACATTGCGAATGTCGATTTCCGGAACCCATAGAAGCTCGCTCAACCGAATTCCAGCGTATTCAAGAAATTCTGCTGGTTTACGATCAAGTATATCTTGCGGTGTTTCTTTGCTCCCTTGTAAAAACAATTTTTTATTGATCTCGGTATATTGTAGATCAAAATCCCTTTCTCCGGTGCAAAGTAAATTATTTCCATATACTTCCAATTCAATCGGCGTTACCGGCCAAATGTTATCCACGGACTTCGGGAAAGAACCAATTGGGTCTTCGGCGGGGGTGTCGTATATCTTAAACGAATTCACCGCACCCAATTTCATACGAACATTCTCAACATAGTTATTGTAGAGAGTTGCCTTACCCCAGACGTTTACATGTTTGCCTGCGTATACCTCGGGACTCAATGGTTTTGCTGGGAGATTGTTGAGTCCCGTAATCTCCAAGTCCCCGTTTATATATTCCAACGCAATGAACGATACACTATTGACCTTACTATACCACTCGACTTTAGCACCTTTAGGTGGTTTGCTCCCCTGTAGCCGACTAGTAATGTAAACATTTCCTCGCACCCGCACGAGGTTGTTGAAATCTATAGACTCCCAGCTAGTTGCAACCGCAAGATTTCCAGCGAGCTCAGTGCAGTTCTCAATACCTGTCGAAATAAGGTCCGCTGGGGTGGTGATTATCGTGTCTTTGTTATCGCATGGGTCTAGGGCGGTGACCTTGGGTAGATAGAAAATTTGTAGAATAAGTAGGTAGATGAACGGCCTCAAACCTCTGCTACGGGGGCGAGTGGTCACCATAACGCGTTTTCTTGGGAGACGGTAGATGGACGCAGCATTATTCGAGGGTAGCAGTTTTTTTGCTATTGCAATGGATTTATTCTCCAGGATCGTTATCGTATCTTGCTATTGATCTGCAGGACCCTATCCTGGTAGCGGATATTTGGGCATTTGTAGGTAAATTTGTTCTGTTGAAGGCGAATGTTTTTTATGAGCTTAAGAAAGAGAGAAGTTTGATGCAAGTCAAGAATCGAAAAATCCAAGCAGGAATGTGCAGTTATTATTTATCTTTTTCCAAGATGCAGGCCTCGCATTGACAATGAACCCCAATACAATACCATTCTGATTTGATTCTGCGTGAATGCGGCACAGATTATTGTTTGTAACATCTAGCAATCATTTGGCAGGTAAACACCCTGTTTTGACGAGGAGGTGGGACTTAGGCGTGTACACAGCCAATGAGTGGCTCCATATCGAGAAATCCGACAAGGTTCTGACATCTTGGCGACAGGCTCGCCAAATTGCCATTGGTGACAGTTTCCAAATTTAACTTTAGCCTTCGCGCTTGAGAAGAGGTCAAGGTCGAATTCACGAAGCAATTAATCCATAGCTGGCTCCGCGTCCAGAAAATTTTGTGCACGCAGGCGCAAGGGATTGAGAAATCGATGTTATTTATCAACGAAATTAGAAGAACTTCAACTTGTATTCAGCTAAGTTTGATTTTTGGGCCATACCACGAACAAAAGAGAAAAGATATACAAAAAGAAATAATTTAATACATTGAACAATATTTCAGAAATAGAAAAGAAAAGAACTACCGCTAGATAAAATGTGAAAAAAAAAAAAAAAATACCCCTTAGACTCTGAAAATCAATCACGCAGCAGTGCTAGTTGGGGTTTCGCTTGAAGCCGCGGCGGTAGTGGTTGCATCAGTAGTGGCGGCATTAGGAGTTGGGATAACGAATTCAACGCCACCTGTCGAAGTTGGTGCTTCAGTTGAAGCGTCGGTTGTGGAGGTCGCGACATCCGAGGCGGTCGATGAGATTGTGGTTGGGGCAACGCTCGTAGTAGAGACGCTGGGGCTTGGGACAATACCAACTTGATCCGGTCCACCATCGCGACCGATTTTCCTGACAATATCAGTGAGATGCGTCCAGTCTTGGCACGACCCGAGGGGAAGATCGTCATTTGGCAAAGTGCAAAGGGCAACAGAGACAGCAACATTGAGACCCTTGACGTCCTTAGCTCGGTGGGCCTTTCCGTCGTTGTCTGTGACTCTCCATCGCAGGTTCTTTTCCAAGTAAGGGATGGCGTCGGATGGCTTTGTGGATTTCAGGGTAGTGGCAAAGGCACTAACCATGTCCTCTGTAAGAGGGACACTGCCAGTGACATTGTTGTTGATTTGCGACGGGTCGATTCCAGGTGCGGCCTGCATGGTGTGAGTGAATATAACGTAATCACCAACGTGCTCGGGCTGAGAACTCCACTGGGATGGATCCCGCGATGGCCTGCCGAGGAAGAAGTGAACAGTATAGGTACCGTTGAGCGCAGATTTATCGGCAAGAATGTCAATTCTCCAGTTGTAATACTGGTCCACGCCGACGATCGATTTTTCAACGCCGTTGTCAATAGCGGTCAGTCCGCCGTCTCTTCTCCTCTTGGTGTTGCTCCCGGGCGGCGTGAACTGAGTGCCTCCATACAATTTGGCAACAGCAACGGCTGTAAAATTGGCCAATCTTTTCATCTCATTATCAGAGGAACCAAAGTGGTTCTTAGGGACGTCATTGTATTGATAACCGAAGAGCTTTGTTTCAATAGTAGCGCCCGAATTATAAGGGTTCCAGCTCAGACCCACAAACGGCATGAGCGGAGTGTTGATATCGTCGACAGTGCCAGGCACGATACCATAGGTACCACCTTGGTTGGTTTGGCGTGTAGCAAAGTTGCCGTTGTCTCGAATGGACTTCCAGTTGATGGCCTGCCACATGGCGAAGAGGCGATCAACATTTGTGTGATGCAAGAAGAAGACCGGATCGAAAGAACTGTATTCAACATAAGACATATGGCCACCACCACCAATGCTACCGTGAATTTCATCATGGATAGCTTCCAAAGAGTCGTAGTTCTGTCCTGGACGACTATTCTTGTTGCTGAATGTAGCCCATTGATTGTTGTTAGCCATGAGTTGGTATACCCGTTGTCTTCGCGAATTATAGTTGCCGGCGATAGCGCTATTCGACGCGGCGTTATTGCTAGTAGCACCGGGGTCGTTACCGCTTGGTGAGCGAAGGGTATTCTCCCATGAATTAAATGGGAAATTAGGGAAGGAACCAGAGTCCTTCTGGTTTGAGGCAAACTTGTACGAGTAGATCGGGTTAGGTTCGCTGACGGTTCGGCCGCGGACGTTGGGATAGAATCTATAATTCCAAGTCGCGGCACGAATCTGCCATGGAACGTCGCCGCCACCTGTAGCCCAATCCCAGTACGGGATTCGGAGGAAGTCAAGCGCGGGGTACCAGAGCTGTCGGTATTGCCATTCCTTTTCTGTGGCCACTACCTCAGCCGCGTTTTGCCAGACTACCTCTTCGAAGTAGGCAAGGTAAGGACGATGCCAGGTAGGGAACTGAATCCAATGAGTTAGTAACCATCATAGCAGGATGTATATTCTAAACATACCAGAGTAGAGCCGTGGGTGCAGTAACCAGCTTGTCGGTAACGCGAGTCACCACTGGTCCGGCTGTGCCACGCCAAGTATGGGCGTCCATGGATACCAGCAAGTTGGTACCAGCTGTTAGGGTCAGTTCTGGATTTGGACTGCATTCGTTTAAGGGCAAGAAGGTAGAGATCGAAAATTCTACCACCTTGGTCGGCGTAAAGCGCTCTGATTTCCTGTCGAGGGATTCTGTACGCTCCATTCGGGTCATAACCCTTGCGAGTACCGGTAACAAGGCCCTTAGCAGTGTCCCTCTTTTCCAACCATCGCTTCTTAAGATGTTGTTCGTGGTGGTATCCAACACCTAGAACCTGGACATGAAGGAATTCGTCGTCCACCATGGTCGTATTGTCGACAGATGGTTGCGCAACTGGCATGGCATTTGTAAATTGTGTCGCGGTGAAAAAAGCCACCGAGAGCAATGTCGAAATCTTCATTATGTCGGGTTATAATGGAGTCAATCGACTCGCACCGATTATATATTAGAATATAAAAATAATGTGTCGTAATAGATGAAGCGAATGCGTGTCGCCGAAAATATCCGATTTCCTCCTCTCCTTTCCTTATTATCGATTAACGAGTGTTGGTCTAACGAATGACGCTGAAGGAGAAAGAAAAAAGGAATAACGATTGATTAGGTGGTCGTCGACATGAACTAAATATGTATAGAAAAGCGAGTGTTAATAACGAAATCTAGAACGGGCGAGGTCAAGTGAACATAAATGTACAAACTCAAAGTATCTTGAAATATGTGCATAAAACTACATACGCCAAGATAACTTTTCGCTTGGAAACAGTGCGATCGTACACAAAATTGGGGGCGTTGGGAAGATCATTGGGGAACGATGCGAAGACATATATAATGTTATTGCCTGCGGAAACAGGGGTGTCAAGACAGAAAGCCTCTAAAGTCTGCAGAATCATTCTGCACAACTCAGCGCGTACCCAGAAACAGTGTGGGAGCTGAATGGCTTGGGTCGCACCCATGCAATGTGGGCGGACACCCCTGTCCAGTACCTTCTGGGTAATCTTCAACAACCGAACTCGACCATCTGGCCAGCGAATCAAAGCTGCCGATGGTACAGGTTCAAGGGTCGCAACGATGAATATGAGGTTACACTTCACCCACCTTTGATCAGAAATCTATGCCTTTCCCTTTACCTAATTTTTTCGACGTGTCTGCTGATAACTCTCCAATGCAATGTGCACGACCAACCGCCAAAAATAGCACCCTTTGATGTAGTATTTGGCGAAGAAGAACGGAAGGCAAAAGTAAAACTTTGCTGGGATTTGAAAATTGGTAAACAAATAATCTCAGATGAGAAGAGAAACCCGAAGAACTGAAAGATTCGCAGGAAATAATACCTGTGAAGGGTAAAGCGTCTACAAGGAAGAGCTTTGTAGATCAGTAACCCTCGCAGGGTGGCGCTGTGAAGATATACAAAAAAAGAGTGACTGTGAATGAGTGACTGTGAACTAAAAGAATGGCGAGAAGGAAAGACGGTAAAGGAAACTTCTTCGAACCCTCTATTCCCTTCAAATCGAATCTATCCGTTGGTTAAGGGCAGAATGAGAAAAAGAGGAAAAAGAAGACGAAGCCATCGGACAGACGTTCCAAGCCTTTTTGTTAAGTACCACGCCCACAAATGCTGTTGTGGGCTCCGCTATGGATCTCATTTCGCTCAATGTCGACCGGATACCAAGGGAGATTTCAGCCTGCAGAGGGAAATAGGGGGGGTCCACAATGGCCAGGGTCTAAAAGCTTGGTGCCAATTTGTGGACCGATCCCCGTTCTGTCAGAGCCACATGCACTCGGAACAACAATAATTCTGGGCTGCAGGCTGCAGAAAGTTCGTAATAATACTACAGAACGAACGGATAACTCGGGATTCCCCGCACCAAAGCATCAATTCTTTGGCAGATTGCGGCGTCGTCATCCACTGTTGAAGTCTGGTCTTGGCTCTCAACCTGGGTAAAACATCTCGAAATCTCACCTCCGAGAGATCGGTTTAGTAACTAATTCAAGAAAGATGCAATCGTGCTGCCTCTGTTGCCTCCTTTTCCATGGTGCGCTAAAACATATTTTAACGTTATAGAATATCTTGCTCCTTTGCGTCTTTGGTATTATTTCTGAGAATGCCAGCTGCGACAAGAAACGAACTCACGGATCCCTGGGTCGTCCTGCAGAAACTCCTGCACCAGCCCATGTTCTGCAACCTCAGACTCCTCGGCCCAGCACAAAAACATAAAAACAGGCGAACACCACCTCCAAAAGAAGGAACGCCGTGGTCTGACGATCGCCCGACTAACCAAACACACACGCACAACGCACGAAGAGGCCCACCGCCGTGTCTTACGAGGTCCTTGCCTGCTGTGAATGTGTGTGTGTGTGGGCCAATTTAAGGGGCAGAAACTCGAGAGCGGGTCGAAAGACGAAACAGAAAAAATCCTCGGACACAGCCTCACGGGAAACCAAAGACGTAATCAATCAACCCTTCGCCAATACGGTGGCTCACTGGCCAATCGTTTGGCAACCGTCTTGGGTGCGGAATATAGTGTTTTCAACACATAATTTCGCTCTAATCCACTTGAGGATACTGCTTCCTTGTACACACCCCTTTCTATTTAGGCCATAAATCGATAGAAAAGGGGAAATTACACCTTATTTGGTGAGAAACCTGCCGACTCCAGCATGTCTGTAACGTGGTAATGGACTGATCTATCGATAGCGGAAACTTTAACGTTACGGCAATCTTTATTCGCCCAACACATCTATCTGGGAGGATATCGATACTGTTGTGAGATCTCTCTCTCGCTGTTACCACCCCTTTGCACCCTGTGAGCACATATGCAAAGCTAAGATTACAAAAAGATGTGATGAGAAAACAAGCCATCGCGATAGATCAGTAATGGGATGACCTGACAGTCGGGCGTTTATACAGACAGCACCGAGTGCAAAGCGTAACCACTTAATAAAACGTGTCAGTCGAATCAAAAGATTCGATTTCAATACGAAGGGTCCTGAAAGAAGAAGCCTTTCCTCCCAAAATTCTGCCTTAGCCCTAATGGCGTTTCCAAGAGCACGGCTCGAAAGTGCCGAGCAGTTTTTATTTTTCTCGGCAAACAGTTGCCGTTCGAACGCCTCAGGACGGCACCCATGAAAGGGGTAGAAGGAAGAGGCTTTTTGGATTGCGCTTTGGCGAGACGTCATGCCTCAAGAACACTTTAAGCCATCATTATTATTTGTGCTTTTTTAATCTTGCATGCTGCCAGATCCGCACCACCCGAGCGTCAGGAAAGAGCTGGCGCGTTCGGAATTGGATCTCTCACGGCGCCTTCCAAATGAGAGCTGCCTCATGAGCTCATTGACACAAGCAAACATACCGACGCGATGTGACCTCGCTATTTTTGTCCTTTTTCTACCGACTCCCTTTTTTCATTTCTGAACTCAGTTCAGATTATTGATTTCTTTGGCTGCTTCCCCGAGAGTGGGCGCATAGTTGAATGAGAATTCATGAACTCTATTATGGGTCTTCCAAGCTTCGGCTATGCTGTGTGAAAACTCTCCGAAATGGGAAACTGGCCAAAGATTTTAAAGCACGTTCGCACGAGAGCAGTGCTTCGTTGAACTCCTGAATTGTTCTGGGAGTTAGAGCTTGGCTGACATCAAGTCTTCAAGCCACCGGTTCGGTCGGATCTCGATGCTAATCGTGTTCACAGCTTGAACGGAGAAAGCGAACAGAAAAACCATGTCACAATCCAACATAATTCGGACGAATAATACCAACAATCGTCGGATATCCGTCCCGTAGGCGATACCAACACGTTGGCACCCGTCGTTCCCGAAACGTTGGGTGTTGGTTGCATGTTGGAACTGGTATTGCCAAGATTCAGCATTGGCAACCCAGCCAAGCGAGAACGGAAGCGGAAGCGTGAGAACAATCACGCACGTCAACTTGAAGATTCATTCTGCACCAAGATTGCGATGTAATGTGCCACATCAATGCACTGCTGCGGCACAAGACAGCCCTATTTCGTCAACCTGAGTCAGCACATCATAAGTTTACCAACACAGATCAAATTTCCATGAACTGGCTTATAGATCTAGATAAAAAATTCGGGCGGCTGTCAAAACGCCGATCTGAACTCAAAAAAGTCACTTGCAGTTCCGAACGCGCTTCCCGAATATCGATAATTAAGGTGCTAGTTGCTTCATGTCAAAAATATCGACATTTGGCCTTGCATGACATGTGTTGAGTGAAAGCTCACCGACGTAAACTAGATATAGCTAGAGTACACGAGTAATCTTGTTTTAGATCAGGATATTTGTTTTATCATACGCCTAGCACTAAATATAAACAAATAATATAAAATTTTCGAATGCATTAGCGGTTATTCTACCGGGTTCTCGGCACTCCGTCCAGTGTCGCTGTGCAGAATGTAGGCGCGCCGTACACGGATGGATATTTCAATAATAATAATTACTCTGTATCGTGACTCGTTAGTTCTCGGAACAATTATTAATGTGCAATTTGTACAAAAAAAAACAAAAGATCAAAGAAACTGAAAAGGACGGCAAAATAGACAAAACAGCCTACCGGTAGTCTATCCCGTCCTTTATCGATATCTTCTTCAACTTCGCCAAAATCGATTAATGGGGCATTATATGTATCCGTCGTGACAGGATGATCATTGTACGGGCCCCACGGGCTGAGATCTCGAGTCGGAGCCGCATTAGTATTGGCTTGAGGTGTGGATGGCTTATTGCGACTTCTGCCTCTAACGGTATCTATAACCGTCCGTCCCGCCTTTTTCGGGATGGATGTGAGATAGCTCGCAAATCTACTAATTCTTCCTTTGGGCTTATTCTGGGTATCTTCTGGAGCTACTTTGGTACCCGCGTACCCACCGTACGTTTGGATCAGATCCATCGGCTCGTCACTATACCAGATATCCTTGGCCTTCTCGCTTGCCGCTTGTTGGTTTCCAAGCTGTGGAGCCGCATTAAATTTTTGTTCTTCGATTACCTCCGCGATTCTTGGGCGACGGGGTTTCGAGAGTTCATTCAATGATGCTATCTGCTTCTCCACGTATTTAGGGTCGATAGATGCGGCGATGTTGATACCTGATGCCGGTTCTTCCGGTAGCTCATTCAAAGATATATCTCCCGCTGTTTCCAGTACATTTTCGATAAACTCATCGGAGGACTCGCCAACAGCTGCTCCGTTAGAGGAAATTATGGAGCCTTCTCTTTCTTGGCTATCCGCCACGAACTCATCATTCTCATCGATATTCTGGAGTGCAGCTTGAGTAGCTTGTCGCCGATATGCCTCCGCTTCAGCTGCAGCTTTGTTCATCAAAATCTCTTGCTCAAGTGTTGGAGCTGACAGCGAATAGAATCGATCTCGCCCTTCTTCATCGGAATACACCGACCCGGATTGGGACTTTTGGGAGCCCTGTGATCCGTCTTGGACAATCTCAGCTGGTACATTTTCTACTATATCGTCGAACACTATATTCAATTGGTGTTATTTGTTAGCCAAAACCGTAGTTTATAATTAACAACACGATCCATCCGCGAGCTCGCTAAATAGTCTCACTTAAGGATCTTATTTGGTCGTTGATATCACCCGTTTCAGAAGCCTCTGATGCAGGTGGCGTATCGTCGTCCAAATAATCGAGGTCTTCTGCAACCTCGTGCCCGGGTTCAATAACCCCCCAGAAGGGATGGACCGGTCTAGTTGTTCCATCAGGAAACCACTCCATCTCGTTGAGTATCCAGCCCATACGTCTTCCATTTTTGTCTCGCTTGGGCTGGTCTGCTGGACGACGGATACGTTGAGGTCCCGACGGCACAGAGACTTGAGCTTGAGGCGGAACTCCCCAATACGGATTCCGTCTCAGCCACGGGAAAGCAGCCCAGTCTGGCTCGTTCTGGTCTGCATCGAAATCTGCATAAACTGGCTCACCATTAGGTTCCGGCTGCTCGATAATATCCTCTGAGACCTGGATTTGCTCCGAGACAACGTTTTGGCCACCACCTTGGATTTCGGATGTAGTGTCAGCTGGGAGGATTGCATTAGGGCTTTGTTGTTGGAGTTGGGATAAGTCGAGTCGGTCTAACGCGGTACCTAAGCCTGTCCCCGCGAAGGCTGGGATATTATCGCCACTATCAGCCTCGCCACTATCATCGGACCCGGTGAATCGCGGGGTTCCCTGTCCATCTTCGCCCCCACTATCGGCAGCTTCATTTTCACCGAGGTTGATGTTCAATTGTGCGGGCATAGGTAAGAATGGATTATTGCTACCAGCACCACCGCCACCGGTACTTTCCATCTGTCGTCTGACCAAAGTCCCATGGTTGGATGAAGCGTCTGGAGGGAGGTATCGAGAACTCGCGAGCCCTAATAGGCCAGCAAGCATCAACAATTCGGACCTCATAGCGATATTTGCAGTACTTCAAGTGATTACCAAATGGAAACCAAAGACATCCTGAATTATTCTTCATACCTGCATGGCTCTCGCGAACATCGCATGGCCATGCATGGTATTCCTCTACGACGAGGTAGTTTGAGCATTAACTTCTAGGGCAATGTATCGTAAAGTAGAATAGCATATAGCTCTTATTAACGTGATCACCAAGACAAACTAGACTACTTCTACAAGTCATTAATGTCATATTTGGATCAAACCGGCTCGCCAGGCAGGTTTGAGTAAGGCTGAATTCGAATCCACAAAAGCGACGACCGAACAACACAAGTTTTGGAATCCTCGCTGTTGCAATTTCGCGAAGCCGTTGAGACAAGGATCATGATCACCGGGCTGCCATGAGGAATCTCAACATTCGCCGCCGATCTCTAATACCGCTGCTCATTTCAATATCCGTCGTGAGGCCGTGGATGCTCGAGCTCACGTTCTCCGGCGATTCGGGCAATTCTACTCGGTCGGAAACTTATGAACAAATTGCGACGAACCAGACTATGCGACTGAAAGGAATTCCAACGCATACTAACGAATGTGTAGATACTTGGACTGCTGCAAATGTAAGTTACTTAGTTACTGATGCTCTAGAATCTAAGGCGTTAAACGAGGAATATGCTGAATGGAAATCCTTCTGCTTTTCGTAGAAAAACGTAAGTAATACTCTGTGATAGTCTTGTCGCGCTCCTATGCGAAGTAGTATTGCTTGTTTTCGTTTCTTTTTGTTTAAGTAATTTATACGAAACATCCCATTCCACTCAATAATGTTCCTCAAATTGCAAATGGAATGAACCCTGACAATTTATGAACACGAGCGGTAGGGAAAGAACGGCACATACGAATATTTCTTTTACAGGATACCCATGAACTTTCTTTCCTTTTTACCTTTCCGAACCCATGATTACTAATTTTCAAAATCACACACATGAATAGTTCGTCGATAGCCAGTACCTTTCCGGCTCCCGTGATCCGTCCGAGGTCTCCGACCAACTCATCGAGTACAACTTCCATGAAGGCGTTGTTAACCAAAAAGGGTTCGATCTATATCTCTATAACGATACAGTTTGTGAAAGCCTCACTCCAGAGGCCGGCACGGATACCAAGGGAACCGCCTTTGATGCAAAATTGAATAATGCGCACAGAGTGTATGATCTTTCCGGTCCTGCTGGTACGACTTTAAAGAGACCTCGTAGAGTGAGGAGTTTTTATGTCCAAACTGAATTGCCAAGGCAGATGGACAGCACGATACGAAAGGGGCAGCGTCCGGTGGGTATGATGGATGACAGCGCTTAGCTCATTTCACTAGATTATATTGTTGTATCGCAAGGCCATGGCTAGAGGCCGTACTAGTTCCACAAATTATATATTATTTTGAAAAGATTTGAAAATTTATATCATTAAATATCAGTGATGTCGTATTGTATATAAAGCAAATGCCAAATCTATTCTAGATCTCTATCATCTCATCTATCATGATACTTTAGTAACGTCTATCGTGCGGAAAGTCTAAACCAGTCTCGTTGCTAGACGCTGGTGTTGCCCAGTTGTTCTAAACATGGAAACTGCCAGCTCGCTGTCTCTGAGCACCGCCATGTCTTTCTTTATAATCTCTTGCACTCTCCACCCTTGACAAACCGCTCGCCATGCCGCCATTCCCTTCCGGCCGGCCTCCAAAGCTGGCGAGCACGACCGGGTTATCGGCCGTCAGCGCATCCATGGAACTAAGTTCTGCTTCTGTAAACCACCGTTTGAAATAAACCCATCTAAGGGGGATAAGGGCACAGATCAGTACCGGGAACCCAACCGCCGCAACTGTTTGCGAGATAGCCACGCAGATAGCGACGGATATGAGTTGCAGGAAGATGTATAGTGCGATTTTCTTAGATGGTACTTTGTGTAATGGATCGTCGGGCGGCCGGAACCGACTTTCGCTGAGGAGGTGGACGAGCTTGTGGGTTATCCCGTTTCCTTCGATCGAGCCCCACTGTAATATAAAACTTTGTTAGCATGTAATTTGAAGTGATGGCTTTTTTAGTATTTGGTTTTGGACATACCCCAACGGTCAAGAAGACTCCTGCGAAAATTGTACGAGGCATGGTTCCTAAAACTACCAGTAACGGCCGGGACATGGTACCGAACAGGAGCAGCGCCATGACAACATGGGTAACCCTCTGTTCGACTACCTTCAAGATCCGTACTTTAGGTCTTCTAATTTCCTCGCCTTCGATATCTTCCGTTCTGATCACTTGTAGATCGGTTTGGTACACACATAGCGAATCCGTGTGTACCGGAGCCTGTGGTACGAGGCCATTGGGCAGAGGTACACCGATGACCGCTGACACAAACGATGTACATCCCAACAGGAAGAAGTCCCAGTGGAACCCACCAGGCTTCTTGAGTGGGTATTGTTTCGCCTGGGCGGTCAGACTGCTAACATTCTGTTGTTGAAACAAACCGGTTAGAAGCGATCGTAGTAGTACGGAAGCCGGAAATTAAAAGCTTACATGATCGTAATAGAAGAGGAGGGTGATCAAAAACCCAAAGGGCATAGCTGCAAACACCCATTTTGTCTCGAGATTCCAAAAGTCGATCTAATATAAAAATAAAAAAAGTATCAGCACCGTCAATGGAATAATAAATAAACGGTAGCACCGATATACTTACCACCCAGTCTCGATCCGTAGAAGGACGGAAAGCTTGTGTTATGGGAAGCAGTTGAATGTTCGTATCCTTCAGATTTCCGGGTATGTGACAGAAACCAACCCAGAAGACGGTGGCGATCTGCAAGAATAAAATTAGCTCGTATTTGTTGTATACATTTACGAGAGTAAGCAGGGCCCGAATCTTACCGGATATGCGTAATCAGCTACGAACCCGCGAACCGTAGGGTTGAAGAACAAGCCGGATCCAAATTTCTCAAGGGTGTATACCGATCCAAAGTACAGCATTGCGACGACGATGCCCATGAACCCGCCGGCGTTGCTGCCGTCAAACTCCGCTACCAGTTCCTCGACACCCTTGACTGTGTTTCATCGTTAGACGGGATCGTATAAATCTGCCAACGGCTAAAAGGTATTCACATACTCAAGTAGACGATCCCGACGTACATGCCGAAAGTCTCGCTGGAGAAATCCGTGACATAGCGCATGTAATCACACAGATTTGTGATTGAAATAAGCCAATGGAAGATTGCGGTCCATATTCCGGTCCAGGCCATGAACTGCGGGTATATCGTAGCGTCATAAGGTGTGATGATTTTGTATATCGTGTAGTTGAAAAGCGATATCAGACCTGGATCGGGTTAATTTAGCTCCCAGGAAAGGTTGGAGGAGACTAGCTCCGTAGAATTGAATAGTGTACCTGTGACTCTATACCCGCGTCAATATAAGTACTCTATAGAGATGAGGGTGTTCATTTTGCCTACCCGACAATTGTGATAGGCTGCGCGCTGAGCAAGCCAAAGACGGCTGCGGCAAGCGCTGATGACAGAAGCCCTTCGTTGATACCGTAGAAATGGCCGGTTCGGCGGTACATATCGAGCGTGTACGCCAACGCTGGCAGTAAGCTATATGCTGGCATTAGCTCCACTAATCCACCGCCTCATTAGTGTGAAAGAAACAACTGACTTGACAAAGTATATCCGAATAGTACTCGCAAGGGCTCGATAAGTGAACGCATCGGTGAAGTCGCTGGGGTAGTATGGTAGCCGGCGCTTGATATCGTGATAGATTCCCCGAAACGGCCGCAGGGCACGATACTGTCTCCATCCTCGGGCGCCTACGTAGGTATAAGGGTTCCTGGGTTCGTAAACGCTCTCCTGCGTCTTTTCGCGAGTTATTCGGTTGTCGTCGCCACGGTCGCCATCGTCGCCCGCGCCCGCGCCATTGGAGAAGTGCGCATGAGTGTCCGACCGCCGGGAGGTAGTCTTCTCGATTGTTTCGGGGTCTGCGGCTCTGGAGTGCGAGGACCTGATTGAGAGGGCGTCTTCGTGTGGGCCCTCCGAGGCAGCGGTATGCGCGTGCCTTTGGCGAAACTTTTGGAGTTCGGGCTCCATCGCGGTCGAATCGAGTCTCGTCGTCCAACGCGCTTGTCCGTCTAAACGAGGTTCCGAGCAAAACAAAAAAAAAAAGATATGCCGGTCAGAGCATCGCGGTTACAACCTCCTTCAAAAATGAGCGAGAAAAAGTCGAAAAAAAGGCGGCGGAGATGTCTACAGGCGATGGTGATGGATACGGCCGCCCGGCATCGCAGGCAATCGCATGGGGCCAGACTGGAGCTCTTCGCTTCCCGCACTGGGAAATTTCTGGTTTGAGTCCGAACAGGGCCCACTCCGGCCTCGAAGCTCTAAGCCGAAAATAGCAAAGCGAGCACGTCTTAGCCAATCAGCAAACATGCACGAGTCGCATCTCGGAGGGGCCTCGGGGCAATCTGCAGATTGGGAGCAGGGTCTACGGGAATATGGCAATTGAGATAGCGGAATAACATATCTGGTTTCAAGGATAATGGGCTGGCACCAAGATGAGTATCTCATTGTGTTCGGGTTATATATGTATTGATATCTATATACACACTCAAAAACCTCATCCCTCAACCTCCATGAAGACGGTCAGCGGCATCTCTTCAATCCTGCCGGTAGCTACAACCGCTTTCAAAGCCTTGTGTGCCTCGCAATCGGTGTCATAGTACTTCATATCATCCACGCTTGCGAACGTGCTGAGGGCACACAGGGTGTAGCCCTTCCGTCGCTGGTCGTCCTTGGTCTTGCCAGCACTGAGGGAGAGAATATACGGCTTGCCGTCCTGTTTCGAACGTAGTTGTGAGCAGGTTTGGAGGCCAATTGTACTGGTTTCGGAATGCTTGTTTCGTAACTCACCTTGACGGCGTCGTGCTCCATCTTCTTGTATTGCTCGAGGATAACATCTTGATGCGACTCGTCCGGGATCTTGAACAGGGTAACTCTCTTGATGACCGTCATTGCGAAATATTATTGATGATATTCAATGGGAGATATTTAAATACGAGGGGGATCGTAGTTGACACGTCGGACTAGCTGACGCCCCCCGCAATTTATACTTTGCAGTTAGGACAAGCTGAGACAAGAAGCTATTATGCAATCGGAAATAGCACCGTCTCATTAATAATATCAATATTCCTTTCGCATTTTTGCGTGTAGACGCCGCGGTTACATTCGGCAGTTCGGGTCTCCAAAATAATCACACGCAACACAAAAGCACCACAAACTGCTGCGATGTTCGAGCGGCCTATAGCTATAGAGCTTCAAATTGACAAATGAATAGCTAAATTCTCGAATCCTAGTATTTACAACGCCTTTAAAGAGCGATATTGATCTAAGATTCACTTGCATTAACCGTCGCAATTCGTCGAACAATAGTTAAAGGTAACCCTGCATGTTGAGTTCTCCCACCGGTTTGAGCCGCATGCAACGCATTCAGACCGAAGTCCCCGAAACCTGCCGAAAGTAAGAAAGAAAAAAATTAGTGGTACGTTCAATAGCCGTAGCTGCGCGTAGTCTCTCTACAGATCTACGTTCAAGAGCCTTCGAAACTTACTTCGCTTTTATTTCTGCCCCGGTCTTGCCCTGCTTGTATTCTTCCTGGTCGTCGCAGGTAAACAGAGCGAGACAGTACGCCAATTGACCCTTCTTCCACGATCTCGTCTCGTCATAATATGTGGTTGTATTTTTGAATCCCATTCTTACAGCTTTCTTACAAGCGTAACGGTCAAGCATAAGACATAATCCAGATCCTTTGCAGTCGATTGTACTTGGGGCGTCGTCGTCTTGGAGCGACCTAGGCAGTAGTACATCCGTGTTATAAATGGCCGGGGTGGCAAGAATTAAAACTGCTATCGAGAGAACGAGGCCTAATGTAAGACGCATGCTGAATTATTTCTTATTCCTATTTGGGAACTCTGGGGAATCTTGGTATTCTGAGGTCGTTAGTGTGTGCCCAGGTTGGTAAAGAGGGATAGCCCGAGAAGGGCTGTTGGTCCCCCGAATTTCCATCATATTTATACTGCATTGGTCCGTTCGGGTCTCCGGAGGCTCTTTGAGATAGAATCACTTGTATTGTTCATTATATCTGTTGACGATCACGAAATTCTCGCTTGTCGATCATCGAGGTCTGAATACTGTTGATAAAAAATCATCGAAACCAATTCACCAAAAGAGCTAACCTAGGCGCGTCTGTAGTGTATTCTGAGGCTTGCACTGAAGTTCTTTCAAAATTTGCAGGAAAAGTGACCATATTATGCCTGATTAAGAATTGGAGGACATTGTGAAATATACAGACTAAAAAATTGTCGGCGTTCGAGAACACGCCTGGCTGACAGAGTCTTCGTGTCAAAATAGACACTTCAATGCGCATGTTCGCGAATTTACCCGCAAGTTTGAGCAAGGCAAACTTGAGTACCTGAAATCGAATACGATCTAGAACCCCACTATCAATACCGCTCTGAAGTTTCCATACCGTGAATTATCTTTTGCGTCGTATAGGCGTTTCAACATCATGCAGTGCTAGTATGCTCTAATTTGTACGCTTACGCAACTGTACTTGAGTAGAGAAAACCTAGATTCAATCACAGTGTCTACGAAATATCAATGGGAACAATAGTCAACGAAACGGCTTTCCTAGAGAAACGGGCCAAGGGACTGAGTAACGTTATATCCAAAATCTTTGTCCGCGAATCGTATCGTGATGTATACCTATATCGTCTTGGAACCTCCTGCTTCGGCACGCTCTCCCCGCAAAACCGCTATTTGAACTATCTGGTTCGGGATGCCGTTTCTGTCTTCCTATATTTACAACGAAGGGCGGGCAGCTCGGTTACCTACCCTGTCAAAGCCGAATCGTGCGACATGACATTCACCATATCTCACAACGAATATATAGATAATCGGATATCACTGTTATACCCGGTTTCATGCTCAACCATGACCGTGCAACGCCCGCCGCGGCAAGGTATCCCCCAAACACATCTAACTCTCGCTTTGATACCTCCAACCCTTCGTTCGGAATCACAGATAACCCATTTACACAACAATGCAGACTATGATATCCAACTGACCTTTTCACATATCCCTTATCTTCAAGAAGCAGCGGGCCCGATGTGTGAAATAAGTGCTGTGGTTATCCAACGGCGTGATATCGAGACCTGGCTTGAGAGGTGCAGCGTGCGAGGTGGATGTGATGACATGCGACTTGAGATTGTAAGAGGTCCAACTAGAGTGTTTGATGGGGCTGGGGAGTGTTGGGTTGTCTCTTTGGTTCTGATATAAATAGAGAGAGTCATGACGAGGGATTAGATATGGTATTTGAGAAACGTACGTCGTCCCCTTTTTACTTTTGGTTCTATTTGTTCTATTTTTGAAAGGTTGGAAACAGTCAAAAGTTGTTGTTGTTGGTTGTTGTGAAATTGTACGGGTTAAGCTATAAATTTTCATTATGGCTAGCTAAAAACTTAGGGTATTTTAAATAAGGAAGAGTTAAATATAAGAAGTAATACGTATTCGTATTGTTATTACATTGGTAGTGTACGAAGTGTATCACAAAGCATATCTCAGCTCAGTTGACAACCATCAAGCTTTTCCCGTTCGTAAACCTCCAATCGGCTTACCTACAAACCGCCTTGATACCAGTGCTACTGAGAACACAAGTCTTACCCGCCAACGAGGCTTCATTACCCTGCTGATAAATCCAAGCATCCCACTCAAAATAAACGGGGTCTAGGCAGATAGCTAAGGAGTAGGCGCTCCCATCCGGCCCCTTGCAGCTGACTGGGAAATCCGGAGCATCGCCAAGCTGGCAACTCACAGGGTCGTTCTTGACATTATAATGAACGTTTGCTTGATCCGATGAAAACCAAAGCTGATAAGGCGGAGGGCCGGAATCTAGAACCAGCATTTTTATGTCCGTGGGTGAATAGTAGCTGACGATATTACCATTTCCATCCACCGTGAGTGGGCTGCCACCGCCAGAGAAGACACGCAGATAGATTCCTTGACCAATCGAGTTGATGAACCCAAGGAAGCCGTTCGCGCCCTGGTAGGTCTGCGAGCTGGTTTGGAAGTAGAAGCCAGTTCCTGTGCATACTGGGGGTTGTGGGCCTGCGGTTTGGGTTGCGACGACGACTGTGGTGACTGTGGCTTCAAGTTCAGTGGTCACTGTGACAATTTCAGTGGCTGTAACTGTAGTGCCGGAGACGACTGTAGTGTAGACAGTCTGGGAGAGAGTATTGGTGAGGGTCTTGGTTGCGGCGTGGCTAGTCACGGTTACCACGTTGGTTTTGGTTGCGGAACGGGTTTGTGTGACGGTCTTCACAACGGCTGGTAGAGTGACGGTTCTGGGTTTAACATCCAGGCAGGAGCAGGCACGAGTGTACTGATAGCTGTTGCAAGCGCTGGCATAGGCTGGTTTGGAGGGTGTATTATAATAATTGCTACGCTTTTTCGGCGGTGCGACGACAGAAACAGAGTATGGAACTGTGACTGTAGAGAATGCTGTTTCCGTATCAGTGCTGATATTGGTCTCAACGTCGGTCTCGGTGACCGTGGCTAGATCCGTGGAAACACTCTGCCTTGTCAAGGAGAATATTGTGGTAACTGTGACGGCCTTGGTGTCCGTCACTTTGCTCACTACAGTTGAAGCGACCGTTTTGGTAGTACTCCTGTAGACAGTCGTGGTTCTGCAATGTTTAACCCGTTAGAATACCATGTACCCATCAGAGAACTTTAATTCAAGATAAGAAATACATACCTTGTAGGCGTGATATACGTAACAAGGATAGAAGAACAATCCCGTCTACCATATCTCGCCAAGCCAACCGGCTTACCACATTTATCATTGCAGCAGCTTTCCGCAAAAGCGGCCTGGGCAAGCCCCAAGGCTGCCAACGCCTTTAAAAGAAACATCTCGGTAGGGAATATATTAATATAGCAAAGACCGAGTAAGGAGAGGAGAAAGTAAAGATCGAATTGTATTGAAACGGCAAGGACTCATATATACTGCCAAGGTAGCGCAAAAGAATGACTAGAAATCCCAGGTCAAGAATTTCTTGAGCGACGCGACACCTCAGCTGAAAGCGCCTGAAAGGAACGTGGTGGCAAACCGGAATATATATTGGAAAAGGCAACAGCGCACCTCCTATATATTGGCCCTTTATTCATCACGAGTCCCCTTTAGACCATGTCTGGGTGCATGGAAAGACCAAAAAGTGGAAAATGCAACCACAAGTTAGCGCGATTATCCATCCATTTTGGCTGGATGGGAAATTACGAAAACGCCATGTTTTGCAGACCATTCTCGATCTAACCTTGAACCTTAAACTAGCGTTCATGAACCAGCCCAATTTTCTCAGCCGCAGGAGCTTGGCACAGAAGCTTGGTATAGATTTGATCTTCGGAATGCCCCTGGAGCCAATAAGAATCAATTAGTCACACTGACTTGTGCTGATGCACATTCACGCGGCCAGGTGGGTTTCTCATGTAGCCTTTATGCTCAAGCGCCATGAGCGCTGTTCCCCTTCCCTGCGTAGAAAGGGTGCATGTTAAGTGGCTAAGGTAGTGCCCTGACTTGCAGGAATTATTACGTTTGTCTTTTAGCATATACTTCTAGCTGAACAGCCTAGCCCGAGAAATCCACGCTAGAGAATGGACTCTCGAGGCATGCGGGGAACATTAATGCATGAAATCGGGAATGCAAAATACCGTTGGAGGTCAGTTTTGTACGTCAACAGCGTACTAAGATCAAGTACACAAGACCGGTTAGTACGTACTCCAGGCAGTAAGTAAATATTGATATGAAACCTTGGTCTCAAGAACGATTTCTATGTATCTAAATTGAATCGTTCCTTGAGTATTGCTTTCTCCCTTTGCTAGCGTATTCCGAAGCGCGCCGGGCTGAAAGGTTCTGCAGTGCGTTGGTCAGTTGAGTGGTATCGCGATTAGACTTTCTTGGCCCCTTTTCTGGGGGACAACCAAATCAATTTAGGCAGGGGCCACGCGGAATGCATTACGCATCCATGCAAAAGGGGCAAATCTAGAACCAGATCGAATTTTGCAAATTTTGCACTAAAATCTTAGATATCGATCGCAGTACGCCGAAAACGGTGATTGGAAGAGCGTGGAATCGGGGAATAAGAGGTAAAGAAAGAAGTGGAATTACATTCCCATTTCTTTAATTTAGTTATTTGGCGGAATAGAATCATAAACAAAACATTGAAATAAAGACATCTCCAAATACAAGTACGCCAGAGGTTGTATATGACTTCCGGCGTACTTGTATTCCCGATTTCACTACCGCGACCAGAAAGGTACTATGTTATTATATTCATGGTGCTGAGATTGATCGGATTAGCTGAACCAGGACACAAATTTACAAATTTGTGTTCAAAAATTCGACTTTTAATGTCGATTCTTTTCGACTGAATCTGGCTTGCGAGACAAGTTCTTTGATACATTCGCCATTTTGGCCATCAAAAATAAACCCGCCATATTTTCTGCTGGTCGTATTTTCTAAATAGAAAACTCACCTTGCTTTATCCAAGTAGCCTCTGAAGCATACTGTTAGTATAATCGATTGATATAGGGAGTTATTTGGTAATGTGTCTACGTACTTCGCGACACTCAGATATCCTTGTTTGAGATACTGTTCATCTAGTTTTGCATGTTTAACTGCTACCTCAAGACGTCTATCTTCAAAAGAATCTTTATTTTCCGCTTTCCTGATGTAGTATCCTGCAAGATTGCCTTATATCTGAGCTACCCCAAAATAACTCGAACTAACAATTTGGTTGTAGCACTTGAGGGTTCTTGTATAAGTCACAAAGCTTTCTTCGTGCAAACCCGCGAGTGCCTGTGCGTTACCAAGAGGGTGCAAAGCGAGAGCAACTCTAAGGTTACACAAAGCATTTTTAGCCATAAAATTTATTCAAGGGGTCACAAGTTTCACCCCAAAAGAGGAGTAAAGGCTCTGCCAAATGTCGTAGGATATATCAACTTAAAGTAGTGTTGAGTTATCTTCTTTTCCACCTTTGTTCCTTCGACGGTTAAAAGCCTTGGAACTCGGAAATAGCCTCTTTTAACTTGTTCATACCAACGAGGCCCCATCCAAGGTATATCGTTGCGAATATTTGCCACTTGTCGCCTTTCTGCCCCTTTGTGAATCCAATGCCAACTGTTTGGACTTTTGACACACTTGAACTGCCATTTTTGAATCGGTTTTAAGTAAATACGCCATGCCAAGATTATTGTAAGTTGCAGATAATTCGTTCATCCTTTTGTTTGCTGAAAGACTAAGTTTTCATTTTGTTCTCACAATAATATAGGTAACAACATGCGTATTGACATACTGTTTGAGGATCCAGGCTCGCTTGAGCGCCGAATTTAGACAGACAGAATGATAGATCTGCCAATAAATCGGATAGTTCAGCCCGGTTAATGATTGGCAAGGCAAAGTGCATCCGCTGCTTTGAATGATGAATATGCAGCTTTCAATAAAGCCCTTTCTAGCAAATGCCTGATAACAACTCGACCTTAGAATAAACGTACTGAATTTTGTCCAATTATTAGATTACTTACCATGCACTTTTATAGAGAATTATATATGCCCAACTGAAGGGAGGGTAACTTCGAACCTCACTAAATTAAGACTCAATTTCTAATAATGGTGCCCTCAAAAAATATATCATCGCTGGCGAGAAGCTTTTAGAAGCAACAGTCTCTTCTTGGTATATGACCCCAGTCTCTTCTTGTATACCTACGGATGGGACAAGATTGTGGATTTGAATTCAAATTTAAAACAATATATTACAAAAACAACGACTAATAGAATCATCTATATGTATACATGGAAACTTAGAATATATAAGGTATCATGGCGAACAGAATATATAAAATAGAGTGAAGGTATTTTCTCCCTCCCCCGCAAAAAAAAGGATTGCTGCGCGGGTATTAAACTGAGATCACTTACCAGTGACAGAGCCGTTCAGTCGGGTTTAGCAGCGTTCTAGTATAAATTTCGTGTGCCTTGACGTGATTTAAAACGTTATCCTTAACTGCCCGAAGTTCCACCCAATGCCCTAATAGCTAATGAAGACCTTTGATCCTTTGGTCACGCGTTGGATATATAATAATAATTGTGTTGCAAGGTGTTGGCGTTGGTTTGGATGTGAGCCCCTTTTCTGTTCTACCGGTTGAGGTCGTCACGCGCCGCCCGAATCACGCAGGTTTCTTGGATGCGCGACTGTTAGGGAAAAAGAGCAAGAAATTCAATAGAGTCGAAATACGCCTGATAATGGAGTGCGTATAAGTGTATAATATCATGATTTCGAGAACAAATCGGAAAATAAGTTCTTCGAGGCGAGAATTATTCTGCGGGGAGGAGATTGTGAGGTTGCATTCACCCGTGGGCTAGGTCGCTAAAGCGCCCTCAATCTGGCATAGGTGCGCCCAGAAGGACCAAGGGGACCAAAGTGCACAATGGCATCTCTATCGATAGCGCGTCGGAACTCACTCCAGTTCATCAAAGAGACGAGGCTATGGGACGACAGTATAATCTTATTTATGCGACAAAGTTATATTTATTTTAATTTTTCAATTCTCATTACAATTAGATATCGTAGACCCACAAATCGGAGAAAATTTGTAAAGTATGAACAGGCGCTCAGGGAGAGACAAGAAGTAAAAAGGCCGGGTATATTACATCAAGAGCAAACAAAAAAAGATTTCAGAGATAAAAAAAAGGTTTCTTCCATGGAGCTTTCCTTCAAAACATGCAGATATACATGTTGATCCGTTCCATTATTGCGATGAGTGGTATAACAGAGGCTACGATCGAATCGTGGAGAAGATGCGATCGCTCAGCGCGCGCGGGGGTCAACAAAATGTTGATAGTCGCCTTAGGCAATGATCGCGACAATGGCAGCGATGGCACCAGCCAAAGCAAATCCAGAGGCTGGCAAGGTGGCGCCAGCGGCGGAGCCAGGTCCGAGAGTTTCAGTTGGAGTCGAGGTTGGGACGTCTGGGACACCTCCAGTTGTGGTGTTGACTGAAACGACGGTGCTCATGGTGTAAGTTGGGATTGCGACGGTGGTCGTCAAGTTGGCGGGAGGATAGGTTGTTGGTAGACCGGTGTAAGTAGGAGCGCAGTCAGTACCAACCACGGTCTCAGTGACCCAGACGGTTTCTGATACTAATATTAGCGATCTTGAAGAAATATCTCGGGTGTTTCTTGAATGAGGGGTGAGCTTACCTTGGGCAGCAACAGCCGCGACGAGAGAAAGGATGATAGTGGTGAATTGCATTTTGTCGGTATTTTGATATTGAGTATCAAGATGGGTTGATTCCAATTGGATATTAAAAATTAAAGTGTGTGATGAGTATTCACAAGACCAGAATGCTGACGACGTCGGTAAACGAACGTTTATTCCTTTTGGAAATCAACTGTAGCGATTGACTTGAGGCTAATTGCTCTCTTGCTTCCGTATAACGAGTGAGAATGAGTTGAGGGACAATGCTGACCATCATCGAACTGCGCGGGGAGGATGATTATTAAATACAGCTCGGCAACTTTTCTCAGTTCAAGCGCCTTTCTTTGGACCAACGAAAAAAAACTGGCTCTCATCAATCTGAAAAGTGGGTGTGAGTTCCCACTACCATGCATGTTCGCACTTTTCTTCTTTCGAAGACTTTGGTTGTGGTAACTCCGCGCCCAACTGAGGCGTACAGACAATGATCCTGGGTCGCCATTGCGTGTTGTTTTTCTTGCCAAGGCCAACTTTAGGTTGTGACCTGGCATGGAAGAATTGCATTGAACCAATGATACAAAGACCTTTGACGGATTGGGTGGAGGGGGGCCAGGATTAGCCACAAGGTGGTTGTCGTCACTGGCCTATTAGAACTCGTTTTGACTGGGATTCATGCACCGAGCCAGCGCTGACTAGGTACAAGTTCCAAGTTTTTTTCCATTCCGCCAGTGGCTTGAGCGGGCGATCAAGAACGAAGCTTCCCAGTTTTCTTGGAAAGCTGAGGACTCGAAGAGTATCTGTCATTTTTGCCTGTCCATCGCCATCTATTTCGCAGGACTTACGAAATGAACACTTGACATTGGTGTTGGGGGTTCCAAAGATAGAATTTTCGCCCCCTCAAACGATCAAACAGACCTGACATCAGTGGTTGCAGCACAGCAGTTGGATTTCTCGTTTTCGTAGCAGGTGATAGGCGTCAACGAAAGTGGGTGGATCTCTCGCTGGAGTCCCCTTATTCGTTTCCTGCATCCTATCAATCGAGAGTTTCACACGCGCAACGGCAAGTCCGTGGCAACTTGTGTTCCGATTCACACAGCCGGGTGGGAGGTCGATTGCGAACCGCTATCGGGTGTCTTTGACTTCCATTCCTTAGTGACAACATTGGGTGAAAGACATTGAAGACGATACCGAAAACGGCTCGGAAAGCTGGTTCTCATGGCGTTCATGGGCGAGTGCGAAACCTCCGTTGCACGATAATTTGCTTCAGTCACGTCGTAGCTACGAATGGTGCTGACTTTTCGCAGCTGTTCTCAATCGGCCGTTTCTTGTCGCACGGGCGCACTTGCATGCATGCGAGCACGACGTTTTCTGGCGGTGAGCGCGCGCGACGAGCTGTTGCAGGATGTCATCGGCTAGTCTTTCCAGCTGGGTTTAGTGGAAAGACAAACCGCGTAGGGAACGGAAGATCAGCCGTCCTTTCATTTTGCGTGCCTCAGAGTAATGGTTTGCTTTTAGCCAGAACCGTAGATACCCATGTATAGATACAGTAATGATGACCGAAGGATGGTGTTATAATATAATTCTCCCAGTAATGTGTTTTACCTGAATCCGCCAATACGTCTTCTCCTCGAACGACGGGAACTTCTTTAACATTATTTGCCGTGAACAGTCGGGTTCTTAATGCGCATTTGTGGTTTGTACCTGCATTTGAAAACGTCGGTCGCGGTTAGCGGCTGGCTGCACCGCCCACTCGCTCCCCGCCACTCTTCGCTTCGAGAGGTGGGTTGACCGCTGCTAGGCCCGGTTTGCCATGAACTAGTGAATACTCAAGTGGGCACGCGATATCGATCTCCGTTAGACTTTTCGGTCAAGAGAATTTCATATAATTCCTCATGTACACAAGCGACCAATGAGGCCGTGCAATTGGGTGCGCGATTGCATCGAAGATGAACTGGCTAATGCTGGTGAGCTCATGAGCATGAGCAGAAGTAATGAGCGGTCTCGAGGTGATATTTGTGTTGGCTGCCAACAGCTGCCGCGAAATATCACGCTGCAACACAACAAAACTTCAAGAATGCTGATGAGCGTGTAGTCGCGTTCCAGTGTGGGCCGACGGGATATCCCAAGGCTGACCTGGGACTCGAATTCGAGTCCTATCAGAGTATTTGAATTGATTTTAGCTTCTTTTTCGATCGTGATACGGATCAGTGTCGCTGTCACTCTTCATCGACGGTTGTGGCTGGCGTTGGTGTGGCCTATCATGACCCCATATCATGAGGCTCAAAATTCGCCTCGATAATGCCAGCTATGTCTTTGGGGTCTGATAGCCTCAAATTGCCTTACAAGGGCATCCTTATATTGTCTCCTTCCGAGGATAGCCTGCAAATAATACGCAGTAGCCTCAAGAATGACGACCGAGACTAACTGCTCAAACTCCGTCCTCCGTCATTTAGTCCTGTTGATCAACACCAGAATTGCACATTATACGGCGTTGTTCAGGCGGTATACGAGAAAATGGTAAGCAAAATTTGAGAGGATAGATTCTCATCAGGCTAGATTGTCATTGGAAAATGTGCGTTCCTTGTTATAACCATATCGTTGACTTTTCGTTATCCCCCTCTTGCAAATCTTTTGGATCTTCACTACCACTATACTCACACGCTTCTCTGAAGCTGTCCGACCTTTAACTCGCTTTTTGGCCGTCTCGTGCTTTCTTCCCATATATGTGGTACTAAACAGGAGAGGATCTGTTGATAATCCGTCGTTGTATTCCACATTGTGGTGCCGCTATCACGGGTGCAAGCCGTCGCGTCGTGTCGACGGCAGCACGGTTTTGAAAATCATGCACTACCCAGCGTTTGCAATTGTGTCTTTATCACTGTTACCAGTGTTGATACTATCGTCTCCTGTTGAAAGAATACCTATGGTGCGAGACTCGCCGGCCTGGCCACTGAGAGGGAGAGCCATTATGCATGCTGCGACAGGCGATTACACTGGAGGTGATTTTACAACAGAAGAATATGACAGGCTGACAGGTAATAATATAGATGAAGAACGTGAGGCGGGCTCTGGAAACTCCTACGAGAACAGCGATAAAGGACCGGTTGAGAAGGGTATCCCCAGCTTGGCCCTAGAATACACATCTAGTGGCAACAGTTCCGATGCAATCGAACGGGATCTATCTTCATCGTCAGACTGGAGTTCGAGGACTTGCAGCGGCTGTATAGACAACTTGATAAAATGGCTTGATGAGAATCGGTCCTCATTAGCAATTTTGTCAGCCCCCGAGAAGGCTAATTTGACGAACTGGGCCCGGGCCTTCACATATTTTTCGGAAATTGCAAACACTGGATCTTACGACTCCGGGTCTGAATCGTTTACTGGAACAAGTATACCTTCGTTTTATTCATATATAGCTCAGGTGGGTTTCCCTTCCCTGATCTCTCTCCTAATGTGGACCAAGGGCGCTAAGCAATCAGATATAGGCAACGGGCCAGGATGTTGGCGGAACTACGTCTAGTAGTGGAACATCAGGAAGCGGATCAGGGAGCCTAGATCTCGCTAGCGGTGGCGGATCAGGATCTTCCGCGGGGGACGGCGTTGTAACTACAGCTAGCAGCATACTCTCGTCCATCGCGGGTAATGGTTTTCTTGTCGGTGCCACCGGCTCTGGTGGTGGAACTTTAACACTTACCGTATACCCCAGCGGAGGAAGTGCTAAATTGACAACTAGCAGCCCAGGCGCGAGTGGAATCTCAACCAGCGTCGCCTTTATTACTAGTGGGATCGTTACCAAACTGGTAACTCCAACTCTGACTACAACTCTTCCGGAGAGCGGCACCAATCCTTACAGTGTGAGCTACTATACAACGAATGGCACGCTGACGTTGACGGCATCTGATACTGGAGATACTAATATCGACTGGCTTACGGATATCGACGATTTTACTGATAGCAGTACCGATGTTGGTCTTACCTCATTGTCAATCAACACCAAGCTTCTGACGGCAACAGCAACAACTTCGAGCTCTGAGACGTCTAACTCAGGAACTAGTACTCTAACTACAACGATAACAGGGCCCGGCTCTGATGGCTCCGTAACTCGAATTGTTACGGTAACTTTCTACCCTACGACAACAAGTGGAACGGATTTCTCTTTGACCTCAAACTTCAATTTGTTGACTACTAGCACTATCTCGACCGGAACTGGCGCTACCACCGCCCAGATTGTCACTACTTCTCAGTCATCTGCTGGCTCTGGATCTATAAGTTCGATTGTTACGAATGGTAATCTTGTGACGTCGACGACTAGCACTGATCGTCCAACTTCCACTCAAAGGGTAGTCCGGAGTAGCGGTACGGTCACGGAAACTGTTACGGTTGATGCCTCGACATCAACATCAACTGCTAGTGGGGTCAGTTTTCTGAACTCTCTAACTAGTAACATTAATCTGCTACCCACGTCGTCTACACCTGGCGTTGTAACTATTACTAGTGGCACAACAACCATTACAGAATCAACTGATGTGACTACTTGGACGACTCTAAACCAACCCACCAACACTACCCCAACAACATCTCCTACAACAACCACTAGTAGTATTAGCTCCCTAAGTACCCAGATAAATCTTGGCTCCACGACCACTCCTAATTCGAGTAGCTCCACTGGTTCTTCCCAGAGCACTAGCTCAGCTACTAGTTTCGTATATGTTGAGAGCACATCATCGGTCTCTGTTACACCTTCGACGCCGTTGACATCGTCTACTCTGTCTACTTCCGTTACCGGACTGACAAGCTCACCCAGCATCCAAATAAACCTAGCGACGACGTCGACCACGGGTATTTCTGGATCTAGTTCGACGACATCAATTAGTGGTAGTACTACTACCCATACTCAGGGAACCAGAATAGTTAACGGTCCGATACTATCTGTAACGGACGGCACCACATATACCGACGACCAAACTACTATTGTAGTATCTGGCGACAGTACTGTGACTTTATACTCGACAGTGACGCAGCCGCCCGGTGGCAGTATAGCATATACTACTCAAGATATCTACACAACGGTTGAACAAATAACAACTCTCACGCAGGGAGACAGTACACTTACAAGTACTATCACGCAACTTATCACAATCCAATCAGCTGTTACCTCTACTACTCGCACTGGAATCGGTAATCCTAGTAGTATCGTAGTTGATCTTGTCACAACAGATATTTTTACGACTGCCGTTGAAACAAGAGTTCTCACGGATGACTATACTTTTAGCGATGAAACTACCACTTATACAGAGACCGACGATTTTACAATATCTGTCCTTACTACAGTCACTAGTGCTCGAATATTTCATGGCATGGTCGCGGTATCAACCACTGACGATGTATATTCGACGATCGGTGTAACTAAGGTAGTTACCGATGACTTAACGAACTCGGATGCCACCACTACCCGCACTATCACCGATGATTATACCATTATTGATTATACAACTTCCACAAGTACAAGGCTGCCTACGAAAGGGCCCAGTACACAGGTTGTCCTCACAACTGAAGACGATACCACAACCTTGGGGATATTCAAAATTGTTACTGACGACTTAACATACACCGATTCGACTACGACCCAAGTGGTTACCGATGACTATACAATCGTTGATTATAAAACCTCAACTCAAACTATTCTTCCCAGTCGTAGCGGGATTACAAACACGATTACTGCAACTCACAATTTGTATACAACGATGGGCGTAACAAAAATTGTGACCGATGATCTGACGTACACCGACCTCACGACAACAAGAACTGTTACAGATGACTATACAATCATCGACTATACCACTTCGACTAGCTCTATATTGCCGAGTCGGAGTGGGACTACAGATACAGAATTCGTCACTCACAATTCCTATACAACTCTCGGGCAGACCAAAATCATCACGACACAGATAACTTATAGCGACCAAACTACGACTCAAACGTCCACAGCACTCTTGACAATTATTGATTATACTACTTCTACATCGACTATATCACATCCGCCATCAACTGTAACAGCACAAGGGGTGACAACACAACAGACTACGGTTACCATCACGGATGATATTACGTATAGCGACCAATATACCACATTCACACTCACAAACGATCTGACAGTTACAGAGGCAGTCACTTCTACGTCAACTTCCGACATAACTGCTCCACTGAAGGGTACGACTTTGTATACTGGTCAGACGACGACGATCCTTCAAGAAGTTGTCGTCACAGACGACATAACATATACTCAGAATGATCAAACCGTGACCCTTACGAATCCTTTTACCGTGACGCAGTATCGAACTTCCACACTCTCCCGGGCTTCTACTAAATACCAGAAGCTTACTACGACGCTTCAGCAACAAATCGTTGTTACGGACGACATAACATATAGTGATGACTATACGACCTTCACCGTCAATTCGGATTTTACCACCACTCAATATCTCACATCAACATATACGAACTCCCGTGTGGGTAGGCTAGGGACTACTGTGACAAACCCAGTTACTGTTACTCGAGACGACATGGTTTTTGTCACAGATGACGTTACATATACTGTAGACGAGCAGACTTATACAGTGACTCAGTCATATACTGTCAATCAGGTGTCAACATCCACATCTATTAGCAATACTTCAGTCCAGCTTCCAGCTCAGACGTATACAACTGATGTGACAACTACCATCTCACAGACTACGATCCTAACTGAGGATATGACAATAACGGGGAGTCAAACTACTTATACTCTTACGTCAGGTCATACGTTTGTCCAGGTGATAACATCTACAAGCCAAGTCACTGCATCCACACAACTGCCTGCTACCACAGTGGAGAACGATATTACAACAACAATTACCCAGACGAGCGTCCTCACAGATGATACAACTATAACTGGTATTGGAACGACGTATACCTTTACGTCAGGGCATACACTTTTAATAACCACCACGTCTACGAGCTTGCGAACCGACTTTACTCAGCCGGCAGCATCTACTGTTGAGAGCGACATTTACACTACACTGATCCAAACAAGTATTTTAACATCTGATACAACGGTTACGGGCATTGGGACAACATACACTCTCACTTCTGGGCACATCTTGCTCATAACATCTACTTCTACGAGTATACGCACCGATTCCACACAACCACCAGCGGCTACGGTTACCGATAATATTACGCTTACGCAATCATCAATATTTCTCGTAACAAGTGATTACACCGTTACCGAAAGTCAGACTACGTACACTGTGACTGACGATTACACTACGACATCTTTGTATACAGTGACTAGCTCTGTATACTTTTCGACCCAGCCGCCAGGCGTTACTCTGACTAATTTATACACAACGGCCATTCCGTTGACAACATTGATCACAGATGATATAACTGTGTCAAATGCGCAGACGACCTACACCATCACGGATGACTATACTGTTACGACCTATGTCGCTTCCACGATTACCTCTTATACAACTCCAGGACCGGTATCCATTACGACCCTAGTGGGTACTACAGTCACAAGTACAGAAGGCCCCCAAACGTTTATTTTATCTTTTGATTCCACAACAACATACTATGGGACCGAGTCTGGTGCAACGTTTACGACTGTTATTTCAGGAACAACCTACACTACAACTTTACCCGGCTCTATCTCATCGTCAGTTCCACGTTCTCCCGACACACCACTTTCTAATTCCGTATCATCAACAACTACGCCTTCCGTTAGCACAAGCACATCGTCTAGTGTTCTTACCACGGAAGTTGTCGTTACAGACGAGGTCACACTAACAGCTTCTTTAACTATAACCGATGATGTTACGACTACTCAAACGACAGCGATAACATCGAACCTGACTACGATCCTTACGGATGAGATCACAATAACTGAGGATACTACTACTCGGGTGCTGACCGATGTTACTACTACTATCGGTGTCACAAATACAGTTTCGTATGAAACGACGATAACAGATGATGTTACAACTTTGACGACCGTAACAACTGGGGTGACGAGTGAGCTGACGACGCAGACGACTATATTTCACTCAATAGTAGTCACCAGCGAGGCGGATGTGACAACAACAAATGCGATCACGCTAACTCTTACGGACGACGTTACTACGTACACGACGGTTGTTGATGTTGTATCCCAAACAGAGACTGATGCAATTACCCTCACGTTAACGAACGAAGTCTCTACGTACACTACTGTCATCAGTGCTACTTCGGTAACAGAGACTGCAAAATTCACATTGACAATTACGGACGAATATACTACGTATACGACGGCCCTTCCTACTGATGTGATAACGCAAACAGACGCCATCACTTTGACCTTGACAAATGACCAGACCACTTATGTCACCTTGATAGTACCGACGTCAGGAACCAAAACCGATGAAGTTATCTATACTATTACCGACGATATCACCATATACACAACCGCCGTAACGGAAGATATTACAGTTACACGCACCAGTGAGTTCACCCGGGTGCTCACGGATCAAACAACCTATACGACCGTTATCACCGGTATAGATGTCATCACTCTCAGTACCAAAATCACAGAAGTCTTTAAGGATCCATGGACTACATACACGACTGTCATTGATGAGTATGACACTGTCACAAGAACGAATGAATATACCGCTACGATCACAACCAACGACTACACTCTTACGACTATCCTCCACGGGACTACGCAAACATTGACCGGTCCACGTACTGGTGATAGTATATCGGTGATCTATTCTACTTCTGAAGAAGGTACTACGTATAGTACCGTTAGCTTTACAACGGAATCTACATCATACCGTACGGTTCATGCTCCTAATACCAGGCATCGCCCGACCTCTAAGAAGACATCCTCATCATCCAAGAGACCTTCAACATCGTCCTCAAGGAGCACACTAAACCCGACTTCAAAGGTATCTTCGTCATGGCGACCTGCATCACGAACGAGTTCAGGCACGAAGCCGACGACTACCCCACGGAAGACGTCGAGGCCATCGGTAACTGTGATAACATCAGCTCATACGACATCTCACACCGTACCTATAAGTTATTCTACCTTCAAAACTGGGACTTCATATAGCACGGTCTTTTCGACTACCCATTCCACCTCTTTCACCACGGTATATCTCGCCAGGAAGTCAAGCACAACTCCCAAGTTAACCTCTACCCGGCGGACCCGAGGCAATAGGCATCCACAGGAGACATCAATACAAAAAATACCTGATAAGAAGATTTATGTAGCCAACAAAGGTACTCAGAACACAAGATCTAGAGGGCCAGTGGAGAGTGCCGTCTCGCGTCCCCATCGTCGCCCCAGACCTCCCGCTAATTCCTCTAATAATGTACGCAATTCGCGAAAGAAACCCAAGAACAGCAAGCGCGATGAAGGGACAGCGACAACTCCACTACACTATCCGCCCACAATGACAGATACCGCTTTGGTGAAGAGGGAGTCGATTACGATTGTATACCAGATCAATGGAACAACACATATGCAACCTGCTGCCGCAGATGAGGAAGGCAAATGTTTCAAGAATTGTGGTAAAAAGAAAGTTCCTGGATTTGATGACTGACGGATGAGATGTGTCTTCTATTTTAGGAGCTTTTATTTTTTTTGTAAACGTTTCATTTTATTTTGGATCGGCGCGTTTAATCATGGCTGGCTGTTATTTTCGCTACTTGATATTTCCGTTTTCTGTTGCATGTTTTGAGATTAATTTGTTAATGCATCTCTAAATGGCCGTAGCCCTAAATTTTTTTATATGACTTATAATCATGTTTGAGCTCCATCTCTCGTAAGAAATGGATTTTACAACTGTTAGGCGTATAACTATTTTGATTACTTTTGTTAACTAGTCGACGACCGAGAGCTCGCTAGCTGTAACCTATCTAGATAGAGTGACGCAGTCCTTTAATTGGCTAGGACTGGGGCCTTTGAGAGTTACAGAGCCATAAAATAGTACTATAGTGCACCTAGAGACCTCCAGTCTGGCATTAATTATAAGAGTCGGCGCCATTTAACTCTTGAGGCTCCCCACAAATGTTCATCTTCAGGATCGCCATGGTATTCCAAGAGCTCTCTTCGCTGAATGATGTCCGCTTTGATCAAGTCGGCTAGGAACCAATATACTTTCATGGACCAATGGTCGTATCCGAATTGCTTGATGTCGTCTTCGAGGGCCTCCCACATCCCCCGTGGATGGTTCTTTAAGGCCCGGAGACTATCCGTGTGGAAACGAGCTCCGCAGGTGTGGGGCTCATTTGCTGCTATCCACAATGTAATATCCTTTCGGCCACTTGCTTTGCGAGCCTTTTCGAATTCGGAGAGGCGTCGGTCCATTATATCTACGAGATCTCTCGTAATCTTCTGGTCGGAAAGGTCGCTGTAGAGGGTCCTCATAGTTTCAGCTCCGTAGCTGGTTAGATGAATTTCAGAAATTTTGAAGTCCGCTATCAGCCGTTCTGCCAGGTTGGCGAATTGAGGGGTGTAGATCGGACCCGTAATTGTTTCGGGGCCAATGATCGCGGTTGGAATCTCAATGACATCCTCCGCAACACTGAAAGCTGCAGCATTTTGATAGTTGCGGTATGAATTAGCTCTAGTAGATGTATCTATAGCGCGGCTAGTTTGAACGGTTTGAAGCGGGCTCTGGATCGTTGGCCGTTTTTGAATAGAAGGGCGTGGTTTCTTAGTAGCAAGAAATATTGTTCTGATAGTGGTCTGCGAACGAACCCGATGGCTGGAGTACAAGGTACTTAATAATCTAGCCTTAGTCATAGGAATTGTATGACGAAAGGCTGTGAGCATTCTCGTATGTTGGCCAGCGGGTTTTGGTATTCGGTTAAATTGAATAGGAACGAGCGTAGGGTGGAAAGTGATCGATGACTTTGAAACATCGTGACCTTACTCTAGATAAATGAATATACTTATGTATAAAATATTGGCCAATAATAGAAATTATGTTACATTTGATATCCGCATTTCCCCTCAGATTTACAGAAGATCGTGGTATCTCTCAGGAACCGTTTTCAAACAGTACGAATATACAACACAACTCGGTTAACTGAATTAAGCTCGTGGCCCCTGTCAGGCTTAAAACTAAGCGAGCGAATTGGATGTCAATCATGCATCCCCGCAGTGGTCTGACTTGGCAGTGACGTGACCGTTGAAATAATGCCTGCAGACGCGTGTCGTTCTCAATCTTCCTCTATTCATGCATTGAATTGGACATTCTGATGGGATCCAGATCCAGTCTTTTGGATAGGGTTTTTTTCGAAGCCACGAACCTGGAAGTTTTGTGAAAAATTGTGTCGGTCAGCAGATCCCCGAGCTCACTCGTATTTCCTTCTTTGTTCTATGAGGGATTTATTTTCGTTGGTGAAGTTAGAAGAATCCCCATCTCCCCACCAGCGAAATGAGGTTCAAAGTGTCTTACAGCCGTTCGCCTAACTTCGTTCGTTTAGCTCGGCTTGTTGCATTTGCTAAAGCACAGCCCCAGTGGATCCAGGTACATGACCTGCACGGAACTCACTGCAAAAGAAGATCTCCAAAGGGTGCGAACCCACCACCTGAAACGGGAACAAGTGTGGTAAAATTTAAAAACTCTTCCACGATTAGCGAACGGCAAATATTGAAGCCATGCAATACTGTTGCAAGCATACCCAAAACCTGTTTGATTACGCTACTCTGCATGGCTTTGTACCTGATACTCGTGCCTTCTTTGCAGCTTTGCGAGAGCTATCTAGTAGAGTTTTTCCGCACCATGTGTTGCATGTTGGGGGGACCATGCAGGACTTCTATCTATTGAGAAGTCTCCGCTCTTCCGCCCAATCGCGAAACGTCCCGCGAACATGCTCCAGAGGCTGGTGATATCTGCTAAGGCGAAATTCGTGTTAGATGCCACCCAACATTTTGGTGCTCGGTCCAGCCTAGCCGTATTGATTCTGTTGTATCATAACATGTGAATGATAATTTTCCCAGCTCATATTCTCACACCATCAGCTAGTGCTGCATAAACCCCTCAGGTATAAATTTCAGGGTCCGCACCCAGAGGATTCGATTCTATTTCATAAAATTACATAAAATTTTCCCTCTCTTACTCTCAAAAACAACTTTGAGTCGCCGTTCTTCTTAGAAGTCGTGCGATCTCCTTCTCAATTCATACCTAAGCCTCACTGGCTACCAAATACTCGGGATTTACTTCCTTACAACAGTCGCGTTGTTGCTTCACCATTCCATTTCCGGCCAGGGATGCATACGCAGGGTGATCATGATGGACAAGCAATGACAAAGGTAGAGACCGGTCGGGACGAGGAGCCTGTCAAGAACTTCTCGACCGCCGGTGATTATGATGACGGAAATCTCTATGACGTTGAAGGAGACGTTAAAAAGAAGCAGGTGTTCCATGGCACAATGCTCCTTTGGTAGGTTCTTCTCCCGGAGACACGGCACGGATAGGATGCTAACCCGTTTAACCAACTTGCAGGGTCGCTTACCAGGCTACTGGGTATGGCCTTCCAATATATTGTAATAGAAAAAGGTTTAGAATGCTAACGTGACTTGGGTAAATCAAGAGTTATATATGGCGACATTGGAACTTCTCCGCTCTACGTTTATAGTTCTACCTTTACCTCCCAACCATCTTGGGATGATCTCGTTGGGGCTCTCTCGCTCATAATTTGGTCGCTCACGATTATCGTCACGATCAAATATGTGTTTATCGTGCTACAAGCCGATGATGAGGGCGAGGGTGGGACTTTCGCTCTGTTCTCCCTGCTTAGCCGTTATGTAAGGTTACCTGAGAGTTGTATGCTTTGCATTGGATGCTCATATTTGCTATCTAGATTCACATCGTTCGACGGGATCCTCAGGATGTCTCGGCAGTCAAGATGAGCAGATACTCCACAAATGAGCTTGGCGACTCACACCAAGCCGTTCGTTCAACTGTGGAACAGAGCAAATTTATCAAGATGATGCTGTCAGGGCTCAGTATATTTGGTGTAACTTTGGTTATGTCTGGTAAGAACAACTCGGAGCGATGCCGCGGTTCCTTTCAAAAGTTTACAAAGGTAACTAACTCAAACCTTCCTTAGATGGTGTTCTGACACCGGCTCAATCTGTACTTGGTGCCATACAAGGCCTTAGAGTTGTGCACCCCGATCTTAGTACCAACGCGATTGTGGGAATTAGCTGCGCTATCTTGGTAGTCTTGTTCCTCATCCAGCCCTTTGGTGTTACCAAGTTGACGATAGGATTCTCACCTATTGTTATATTATGGTTATCATTTAATGCGGTTTTCGGCGTATATGTAAGAAGGCTCCTAGTATTTAGATATAGAAGGTTCTGTTCGGTAACAATACTGACAACCCGTACGCAGAACTTGGTGAAGCATGACCATACGGTGCTTAAAGCATTTTCACCTTACTTCGCCGGCGCTTGGTTTGCCCGTAATGGCACCGAAGGATGGAAGGCATTGGGAGGCATCCTTCTGGCGTTTACAGGGTAAATAATCTGTCACAGCTGTTGCAGATACGCAATTGGTATTGATCTGAGCTAATTGGATGATCTAGATGCGAATGTCTCTTCGCAGATATGGGCAGCTTTTCTAAACGCGCGATTCAGATAAGCTGGGTTTGCCTTGCTTATCCCGCCTTGATTCTGGCCTATGCTGGACAAGCTGCTCATATCTCCCGTAACGAAGGCTCTTACTCCAATCCTTTCTTCAACACGGTTCCACCTGGCATGTTCTGGCCAAGTCTTATTCTCTCTATTCTGGCAGCGGTTGTCGCTTCCCAAGCCACTATTACCGCCACATTCCAACTTCTCACTCAAATAATGGCCCTCAACTACTTCCCCAAACTTAAGGTGATCCATACTAGCACTAAGATTCACGGCCAAGTTTATATTCCATTTGCAAACTGGCTTCTGATGATTGGCTGCGTCGTTGTTACAGCAGTCTACAACAATGTAAGTCTATCCGGTTGCAATCTTCACTTTTACTTGTGAGAGACACTTTCTAATGGTTCTATACAGACCACAAGTCTTGGTAATGCTTATGGTGTCTGTGTCATTCTTGTGACTTTCATCACGACTTGTCTTGTTGGTATGGTCGCTATTATCGTTTGGCGTCTCAACATTGTCCTTGTTACCGCCGTTTTCTTCATATTTGCCTGTTTTGACGGTCTATTCCTATCTGCCGCCCTTACCAAAATCCCTACTGGCGCGTGGTTTACCCTTGTCGTCGCAACCATTCTCGCCTTGGTTATGTTACTTTGGCGATTTGGTAAACATAGGCAATGGGCAGCTGAAAGAAATATGCAAATACACGACAAAGCGTTCCATAACGCCGTTGTTACAAAGCAAGACGGGATGTGGCTCTCCAGTGGCAAGAAGGCAGTTAGTGGCATGAAAGGTATTCTTTGCAAGGTCTGATTTCCGGTCATGATAGTGTCAAACTGACCCTTGAATTATTTAGGAATTGGCATCTTTATGGATAAGACGGGTTTCTTGTACCCAACTGTCTACACCCATTTCCTTAGGTCCTTCGAAGCGCAGCACGCCATTACTGTGTTTTTAAACATTAAGCACGTTACAATTCCTAGTGTATGAACCCATGCCTTTTGAGTATGCTATTTCAGTGAACTAACTCTCTGTGTGTATTTTAGATTGACGATGATCAGCGTTACCAAGTTTCGAAGCTGGAATCTCTCCACAATACGTACCGAATTATTGCCCGGTACGGGTATAACGAGACTGTACCAGAGAATCTCAGCGAACCCATCAAAAATAAGCTGAGCGATTACATTTCCCGCTTTGAAAAGCCTATTGCCGAACCAGACAATGGCCAATCCGCTGAACTCGAAACTATTTCCGAGGTCGTGGGCGCGAGTGAAAATACTCCAGCAATCAAATTCTCGTCCGACGATGAGATAACGCCAAGTGTGGTCCGGAAAAGAAATACTCAGGTTGAAACCGCATCTCGTATATCTGGAACAACTGATCTCTCCTCTGCCTTCGAAGAGCAAGTTGTATTTTTGCTCGGAAAGCAACGTCTAATCGAAAGAAAAGATCGTGGCCCTGTTTCGAAAGTCTTCCTCGCGTGTTACACTTGGTTGAGAGAACAAACTACTAATAAGGTCAACTTTTTGGGACTTCCCATCGATCAAGTTGTGGAGATTGGAAATATTACCGAGATTTAAGTGCAATGAGCTTTACCTCATTGCTACAATCTTTGGAGGGAGCGGAGGGAGCTAGAAGGAAAGGTCTTTGGTTGTTTTCGATTCACTCATTTTAAATTTTATTTAAATTTGGAGTCTATGCTATACGGGATAGATAACTGGCATTGATGTTTGCAATAGTGTCTTTCATCTTTCATCCAAAATTCTAGTGGACACTTCATCAAATATATATGATTCTAGCACTACGTTAAATTCTGAATCAATATGCTGTTCAAAAAAGGCGGAAATTATTGTTTAATTGTGTGAAACTCAGAAATTTCATTGCTTATGCAATTTTATACACGGTTCTCAATCGCGATGAACGGTATATCTGTGTTCTATGGAGAAGATTGTATATGAAAAATAGCGGTCTTAGGAATTGTTTTGTCTGGAGTTCCCGAGGGAACACCATAGTTAATTTCAAGGGGTCTCTTCATTTAGAAGATAGTGTGATTGGTTATGTACAAGTTTGTGATCCTTATTGTGTGAATAATATACAAAGAAGAGAAATCTAAACAGCCGAAATGCTCCTGGTATGAAACGCCATTTCCCGCTGTTAAAAAGTAAAGGAGGATCCTATCTAAATGCAAAAATGGTATCTCAAGCGCTATGCCGCAGACAAAGGAGAACAAAACATAAACAGCAACACGAAAAGTAAAGTTTGATGCTATTAAAACTTTTGATGACAACAAGAGATTGAAAGACACGGAGAAGACGATATCCGAGGTTACCTGTGCGAGAGTGATTCGTTGCTCTTCTCTCTCCTTAGATCTTTTTCTTCGTCCTTGGATTTGTGAGAGCTTGTGGCACTAGGTCTTCGAAATGTGTCCATAGGAATGAAGTTGCTTAGGCTCAACCGCTTCCCACCGGACTTCTCTTTAGGTTTCGAGGCACCCTCTGCTTCAACTTTCATTCGGATATCTTTATCTATCGGAGCGCTGATATCGTCCCGTATATTTTCCTTCCAATAGTCATCCCAATTCACCGGCTCGCCAGAGAGTCGGTCACGATTAGAAGAGTTTATTGAATCATAAGCCCATTCCCTTTTCACCGTACGCGGAGACTCCGGTGTCTGTGGTCGATACGTGTAGAGGTACCCCGTATTTGCGACATAAGATTCGGAGCTAGAGTTTGAGAAAACTCGATTGGCAGTTGTGAAGGTGCTGTTCTTGGTGGTTTCCGATCCATCCTGTTGATTATGGGGAAGTTCATTCACAGTAACTAAGGAACGATTGAAGAAGCCCCAGAACGGGAAGTGGCGGACAAGAATTGGCTTGATGGAGGAAGCAGAAGCGCAAATAATTGCGACGTCAACTTCAATAACCGACCAAACGATTGGCAGTGTGGATGAGTCTATTTGTACCAACGTTAACATAAGGCATTTTTGATGCTACAAAGCCACACGAGAACCACTTACATGTTATATCGAAGTTTTTAAGACCATCTAACCTAATGAAACGTATAATGGAGGCAATACAGGCGCTGGTCAAACGGTTAGTATGTAAGTTTCGGGTTTATGTGTTGGGAGAGGATTGAGAGCACTCACAAAGAAGCTAGTGTAACCAAACTTGCAATTGCAAACTTCTCTCTTCTGGACATTTTCAAGTTCCAAATCATTGGTATCGGAGCGGTCGCCAATATCACATCGGTCGTGACATTGACGCCCGCCATCGTTTGGAGAAATACCATCAAGTTGAGACATTTTGCGTCCGGTATTGTCCAATCCCAGCTCGCACTTATCGGCTTGCAGTGGAAGACAACAACGAACAATGTCATGAGGAAAGATGCGACTAAGATGAAACCAACGCCAAAGAGAAAGAACCGGAACCATTTGACAGGGAAAACGCGAATGTATAGAACGACGATGGAGCATTTAACGAGATTTAGGGAGAAAGAGTATAGTATTCCGGCTCCATCGTTGAGAATCTATATTGAGTCAGTTTAGTTTTATTAAGTCAGTGTGATACTATCAGCTGAAACTTACTTTCGCGAATAGACCGATCTCATTTTTGAATTTGTCAAGATCTGATAAATCTTGATTCCAAATGTGATGGCCAAGTCCGAGTCGTATTGCTGGTGGAGGGTTCGTTAGCAATTTCGTCTAATGAAGCAATCCTGCTCTTTGGAGAAGCCTTACAGTATAATATAATGCTTGAACAAGCGAGAGAAACCAACTTCGCAAATATTAGTCACGAAATAAGTAAGATATGATTAGGGGTAGTCCTACAGTTGCAGCGACCATCAATGCTTTAATTATATGTGTTAGTATCCATCGTAAATTTCTTCTGGAGGAAATGCGAATAAAAACATACCATCATCAGCCTGAAACCTACTCGCCAGTCCGACTCTCGCATATATTCGTGCAACCATAAACAAAACAATCAAACCCATTAACACCGAGTTAACGATAATAATGAGATGAACATAGTTGCTCTTGTCGTTGAAATTTATTTGCGAGATATCCGGTATCTGGTATCCAAAGCTTTCGGCCGATGTTCCGGAGACAACATTGTCCATGATATTTCAGGACTTGCGACACGATTTCGAGATAGCTAGTTGTATTGAGTTGCTTGCTTTCCTCCGTCGCCTTTACCACCTTCCATCCATGTTGTGTGGGCGTGACCTAGTGTATCGGAGTATAAAATCCACCTCTGAGCCTCCAAAGTGCCTTCTATTTTGGAGGTTGTTTTCGCGACCAGCTGCGGAGACTAGTGGAATTCCCAAAAATTGAAACACCTTTGGGTGGTATATAAATGGTACAAACAACCAGTTAGAACTATCCTGGGAGCCCAGCGGAGTATATTATAAAGCTATGGTGGATCTTGAGCAGGCTAACCTTGCGTTCCTGTTATTAACTTAATAAGATGCGATAACGGAAGCGCAAGAAAGCAAGGCACAGGCTCTAAGGGTTCTCTTTTCGGCCATAGAGAAAAGTCTGGAATTGCATTTAGCCATCCCTTCTGACACCTCCACCAGTCTCTAGGATAAAGCGGGACATTTAACGACAGGGCATTGGAAATTAAACAACGCAATGTTCTTTCGTTCCTTGGGAAGGAATTTGCCATGGCCAAGTCCTAGGCCTATTGTTCCACGATAGTGTGGATGGGCGGTTTGAGTTTGCTCTGTTAGAGAATATGCAAAAGGTGCAGGAGAAGGAGAAAAAAAGCTATAGTACAGGCGCAATATAGCCTGTTAAAGCTCACGAGTTTGGCTTGCCCCTCTCAATATTATCATGGGATCCACTCTCATGCAGCACCAAAAAACATGGAATTGACATGGGTTCTGAAGTTACAAGCTTGATTCTGCCAGTTTGAGAAACCTGGTTCGACTCGCCATCTACCGTCGTCAAAGGTTAAACTTGTATCAGACCCCACAGATCGAGCATGGCCAGGAACGGGAAATTGACCATCGATTCTGATTTGCTCAGTGGCGTGCTGGAGGGCGGGGGTTAACCTGTGTAAAGTGGGTCCGTGCTGGAGCTCGAGTTCTCAGGATGGGGGTTGCTGAGAGAAAGTGAGCTGTTAGTTCGATGATAAAGACGGCACAAAACCATGAACCTTGAACGAATAGCTCGTGCCAGATTTTGGAACGAGGAGGGATCGCCTGTCAGGGTATTCTGCCCTTCTAGAAGATGTGTAGAAAACACTGGCTTCGAGCCCTCATACCAACCAATTTGTGTTGTTGGATTGGGCAGCTTATCATGAAAGAATTCAAGCTACGGGCACCTCGGTACCTTGGCTTTGTGAGATTAGACTTTGGAATTAATTTGGTACTATAACCACTCTCGGGCATAAACTGCTAGCTGCTGTTAATAATGGGAACGAGTCTACATGTAGCCATCTTGAGTTTTTTTTATATCAAAATTATATCTTTGCTTAGTCCTGAAATCATTTCCCTATAATAACTTTTTTTTGTTTGCTCGTACGCGTACACTGTACACTCTTGATCGTTAGTCGGTTCCGCCATCATATGACGAGAATTCAAACTTTCGACGTGTAACTCTTTGAATCATTTCAGTTACCTCACCGTCAACCTGCCTGTGAAGAATTTTTATCCTTTCTGTGACTAAAAAGAATAAAATAAAACAAAGAGAGAGTAGAATGCCTTAGTCACACAACTGTTTCCTTGGCTTGGAAAAGGGGTCAAAACGCTTTTGCACTTGTTGGTCGCGCGTGGTTGGTTTGATGAGGTTCTTTCCTTTGGTGAGGATGAGGGCACCATAACACGCCAAGCCTAATTTTCGACCAGGCCGACGGCTATTTCGGACGAAAACTCCGATTAACCTTCCGCCACCTCAACCTCAATACATCCTGTTGGTCAAAGCACAACTTTTACGCAGCGTCTAAAGGTTCTTCGATTCTTTCGAATATTCGGGCCCTAGTAAACATTCGCTTCCTGAAATGATGAAGTGGGGTACGACAACGGTGCCTCACCTTAATTTGCTCGTCTCGAGCGCACTGTTGAGCCGCTGGTCTGTGCTGGCAGGTGCTCGTGTTCGCGCTCGTCGTATTCCCGATACACGATTAACAAAGCTAGATCGATCAAGGCTCCTCGAGATCACGTTTCTGGATTCAGCCGGATTGAAAACAAAGCCTCTCTTACCTCTCCACAATTTATTTTCTAGCTCCTGTTGCTGAGCCTTTAGATTTTTCTTTGAGAACACCATCCACCCAAGGGGCTGAGGAGGCTGACTCTGAATCGAGATCCTGGGTCACCGGCACATTCGCCCACTTGCATACAGCCGTGAGGCCGTCTAAAACAATCTTACAGCGGCCAGGGTTTTAACCAGACGTATGGAATTTCCCGCAGCCCATATTTATATCAACCAGAACCTCCATCCAGGTGATCAAAGCGAGGCTACCTAGTGAGATATCTGCTTGAAGTGTCACCATCCCAGCATCAACTCTGTTGGCTCATCACAATAACTGACCCCCCACCGATTTCACACGTGTGAGGCGCAGAGTGGACCAACTGATTCCGCGTCCGTGCAGTCCTGTCATCATTTTTCTTTCTAGAATATCCAGCCGCTCATTTCTCTCCGGGGATGCGACTGAATTACATCTGAAATGCAAGATAACTCCGATATATCGGAATCACGGCACCTCCCCATTGGGGCAAAAGCCAAGGCCACCGTAAGAATACACGACAGCATGCAATCGACGAGTTATTCCGATATTAGCCCTGTCACCGCATTTGCCGCATTTGGGTTATTCTGGACCCTGCTATCGATTCGGGTGTTGATGTTATGGGTTTTTTCATCCGAGTTCCAACCGGCTCCGATTCTTCCAAGTGATAAACCAACAGGTGCAGAGTTAATCGCCCTTAATCTATTCCAGTATCAGAGTGTAATACTCGCTTGTGCTATGGTTATATTTTTTGTCATAGCACCGTGGTATGCAGATCCACTGCCGTCACGAGCTAGGCATCCTTCGGATTTCGATAAGGAAGATATCTGGTTGGATGCTCGATTGATGCTAGGTGCAGTATTCTGCATGTTCACCGACTCATATCTGAATGCGTATGACTACGTGTTCGCTTGGAACGCGCACGCTGTGAATTTCGGAAGCTGGGCCAAGTTTATGCCGTTTGCCCAGCAGAGTGCTTCAAGTCGATATGGTGTTGGAATCCTGTGGGTTATTCCGTAAGTATCCCTCAGTTATATTGCTAAAATACCGAAACATGGAGCATGTTAATACTGGAGGCAAATTTCAGGGTATACATGTATTTTTGCTGCGGTTCCAAGTTGATAGGTGGTAGGGTTGCTAGCCACCTTCGAAAGAGGTTCCCTTGGATTTCTATAACCGGAACGCTTGCAACCATCTGGGGGTTTCAATTCTGGCTAGATTTTGCGGTTCAAACAGCCACACTTCGACTTACAGGCGCATATGCTTTCGCGAAAACCTATGAACCCCTAACTATTTTTGCAGGGGACCGTTACCAGTACCCCGTCTACAACTCTTTCTCCGTGGCTTGCCTCAATACCGCCTTCTCGTATATTGGTTTGAGCGGTACACGGGAGCTGGGAGAGCGAATAAGTTACATCGAAAAGGGGTACTCAAAATACCCAAGGCAAGCTCATATTTATGTGAGGACATTGGCTATTATCGGATTTTGCGTTCTCAATACATTGATTTGTTTTACAATTCCTTTGACAATATTTTTGGTTTGTTGGGTGATTCATATGCAAAACTTCCTAGTTACATGCTTCCAGGTTAATGAGTGGTTGGAGGAAATGTGCAACTAGAAGTAAAAGACAAGAAAGAAGAAAGAATTTGATTGTGCGTCGAAGTAATTCGATCACCACTGTCGTTAATGCGCTGACCCGGCAGCATATTCGCCGGTATATGGATTCAACTTGTCTCTTAGAAATTCTTGTGCCCAGTGCGGCCACCTATAAGGATAAAGCATGTTAGTACATTGATTTAAATCCAAGAATTTTATGGAGGATAACGATGCCTCTTACCCTCGAACACTTGGAAGAAAGTTGAGGATGCTTGGCACTATCAACCGTGTACCATATCCGCTATATAGCAACTCCATGATAGGATCCACGGCTTCTTCCAACGTCATTGTCGCCTGTCCTCTCTCTTTCAAACCTTTCTCCCAGTCTTCTATAATGGGAGTTTTGGTCCAACCCGTATGCACAATACTAGTCCTGATTTTATCAGCTTTGTGGACGTGCCTTAGTTCCTGCCGAAGTGTCTCATGTAGTGCGATGAGACCTGATTTGGTAGAACCATAATCACACAAGCCCACCATTGAGAGATAGCTAACAACGCTGGCTATGGACATGACGTATCCGTGATTTCGCTTTATCATCGCCGGTAAGAAATGATGAAGCATCGCAAAATGACTCGTAAGGTTGACATCGACGAGCTTTTTAATATCCGAGAATTCTTTGTTCATTATTGGGGTCCTGCTCGCCACTCCTGCGTTGAGTATAAGAACGGTAGGATCGCCATGCTCCGATTTAATTTTACTGGCTACTTTGGTAAGACCATCCCAGTCGGAGAGATCAGCTTGGTAATGATGAATGTTCTTGTCTATATATGACCATGTTAGCAAAGATCTCAAGTCCCTCACAAGAAATTCAGACGCAGTGCATGTTATCTAGATACTGAGGACTTACAAACACTAAGCTCAGGTTTGAGAGGCCGACGTGACATGGTAATAACCTTTATACCTCTTTTAGCTAATTTCTCTGCCATTAACTCGCCGAACCCACTGCTAGCTCCAGTAACTAGTACAAGCTCATTGTCCCAGTCATACTTATCTTCGACCCAGTTATTTTCTGCTTTCCAGGATAACCAAGAATTAATCCTTGAGGCCATTCCAGCACAAAATAACAAGCCACATCCTTTCAATATATTGGATAAAGCGTGGTCAGAAAGGTATGGGGCCAAAGCTTGAATAACTGGCCCATTAATATGGGGCGGTGCATAATTAAAAAAGGCATATAAAGAACCAGCAAGTAATGGGATTGAAAGCTTCGGCATCTTCAATGCTGATTTTTTAGGTAATGGGGATTCGTGTAGAAGAGGTCAAAATCTTCTATGGTTTTTTGAAAAAAGAAAAAGAAAAAGGAGCGAATATAACTCTTTCGGTTGATAAAACGAGAATACGGGAGTGACTACGATAGAAATTACTGGCATGACAGCGGCGGGCGAATTTGGTTTCTTAAATACGCAGGGCCAGAACAGCGAAAGACTGAAAAAAAAATCTCATTGTCGCCACAATAGTTGCCTATCTCTCAAGGTCGCAAAGAACTACTCCAGAACTTATCCTAGCGCGAACTAACTCCAAATATGCACGATTATGGGGATGCAGAATTCACAAAATTCTCATGACGAAGTGGGGAAGCTCTATGTTATCAGTCTTATAGACTGTTTTATCATATGATTGGCATAGCGGGGAGGTACATCGTCGTTGCAAGCCCGTCTACAGCCATATACCTAGCTCGCATCCGCATATACCTCTAACCCTAAGCGTTTTGCCCGTGTGTATCGCCCTGACAAGTATCGCTCAGCACTGTACGTGCTCGAATGTTTCATGAGTGGAATTTCTTATCAGTATAAAAGCAAGCTTGGACGGGATGAAGTAAAGCTACTAGGATGATCTACTCCACCAGCCATTTCCCCACCAGTCGACCGGAGAATACGTCCGGAGGGATTCGAAAAAAACGGCGACGCGACGGGAAGTCAAATGAACTCTATATATTATTAATATACGTAAGGCGTCTTCATTTCAGCATCTCGGTTGTGATATGAGCTTGCATAGCGTGAGGTGAACTTAAAGTTTCCGCAAATCGCAGGGGCAATTAGCACTTTGAGTCTTGCCTCCGGTGTTCATGAGGGCATCTTGCCCCCCAAAGAGGGTATATCGATTTTATACAACTAGAAAGAAATCACTAAAATACCCTTGGAAATCCGCCAGAAATTTTGCTAGCCACCTCCGGCAACATAAACCTTATTTTAATATTGTGTCATTATATGCATTGCTAACTGTCAGCATATAGTAGAAATATTGAACGCGTTATAGTTCGAGCAAGAGCAGACCTTGTAACGAATACACACACAGATGTGGGACCTGTGACGCTAACCACTTGAGGGAAACCGATCCTGGTAAATTCGGAAATGCCTACCAATTGGAACGCGGAACCTTCTGCGTTCCTGTTAGGCACCGTCACGCGTCAATTGACCAACACTATGGATGTCGGCACCCTATCGTCGAATCTCAAATCTGCAAAGTACCGGCATAATGTTAGAGTAGGCTGGAAGAGATCGACAATCATACTGGCTCATGTATAAACTATATCATGTTTTGTTAACATACTCATTACGTTTACCCAATAGCTTCGACCATAGCAAACGAAATATACTTCCGACGGGATAACGCCACCAAATTTACAATCGAACTTGCCAAAGGCGCTAAAGCCTAATCAATTCTGGGATTACGCACGAAAATGAGTTTCGCTAGTGTGAGAAACTCTCTTACCATAGTTCCTTGGGCTCTCAAATTTTTTCTTGATTGGTGGCGTTTCTCCCAGCGGCCTGGCGACCGGAACATCATAGAAGCGTATGCAGTCCAACTGGTTATTGGTTTGGGAAAACAGAGCTCAAGGTTATATTCCCACAAAGACGATGGCGATAAATCCTTACATCAAGATAGCGTGGTATTTGGTCTTGTCAGGTGGTAAGACCAGGGCTACCCACTCCGAGCGCGACTTACTTCTAAAAAGTGGGTCCTGAGTGGGACCCTATGGGAAACCTACATATCGTTGAGAGGGACGAATGGTACTTCAAACGGATCAACAGTGCCTGTATCAACATCTAAGACTCCACAAAACAGGAGTGGGGTATTCCAGACAGAGTTGAGCGCGACTAGTCTAACTTTCAAGTTATCTCGAACGAATATTACTCGTCAAAAGTACTATAATATCAAATAGAGTTCGGAACTCGGATTTCTGCTTTCGGTAAGGGTGAATATGTTTCAATATCAAATTTATAAGATTATATTGATTATAGAATGCATAAAGAAGGCCAATCCGATCACCGGGTTGACAAGGCCTAACTACGAGTTGAAAGTCAAATCAACTATGCGGGGCGGGACCAAAAGAGGCCAAGCCAAAATACACAAACAGAATATGAAAACCAAAACGAAAAGAGATAAGCAAAGGCAGCACGCGCAGAGATAGCCGGCCCAATGCCTTCCATCTAACCTACAAAGGATCCGCCCCAACTTGAATATTATAGATATAAAGGTAGTTGTCGATAGAAAGTGCGCCTTGATTTATTGCGGAAGCGTAATTTAACCAAGAAAGCCCAAGACGGAGGTATACCGTTGTGGCATTTGCAGTAAAGTTACCAGTCATGGGAGAAGCACCTTTCGCGGAGGGATCCAGTGAAGCTGTTATATCGGTGTTTGCCCAGGCATAAGTGGCCCACCTTGGCTCAGGCTCACCGTACTGGTCAGCGGTGGTCATAACATTTACCCTGAAATAACTGTTGTTATAACCAACTCCGGACCGATCAGCATAAGAGTAGCGAAACCCTTCGTTGTACAGGCGTGTCCAGTACCACTTATATAGGATCTTGAAATAATAAGTGCAGCCGAGGCAGGTCGAGATTTGTTGGATTAAGAATATAGAAACCCAATCGTTATCATCAACAATCCGCCGGACACCACGGACGTAACCGATAATCGGGGAGTTAGGGTAGTCTGCGGGTAGGTTTTGCCAATAGCCATACATTTCGTCCGTTCTATTGGTTTCGTATCTAGCGGGTCGTGTCACGTTGAAGAAAGGCCCGGCCACCCCATTAGCATTACGGACGCCACCGCTCCTAACACGCGGAGGGCAGACCGTTCGGATAGCCTGCGTCAGAACCCTTGTTGAAATCGAAGCTCCGTCCTAAGATAAGGGAAATGGAATTAGTCTTTAGAACTTTTCAAGAGTATTTGAATTATTAGGGTTGAGAGCTTACCGTTACTATAAGAGTTTTGAGGGCGTAGGACTTCACAATATTTGTTGTTACATCAGTCACACTCACAGTCGTAGTGGAGTTTACGTTACGATAGTCGATATTACTAGATACGGATACAGTAGTACTTGTGACAGTCGTAGTGTATATGTAGCTTGTCTTTGTGCCAGATATAGGGAATGTAAGTTCCACTGTAGACGTGAGCGTAGAAGTGTAAGAAATATGCGTGGTCGGGATTGTTGTGGTAATATCCTTGCTGAATGTAAAAGTGGCGGGCGTCACACTCAAATTGCTTTGCAGGTACTGAAAGTAGAGAGAGCAAGCCGAAGCGACAATTTCGGGTCCATAGCCCTGCAGCGCTGTTGGTGTCAGTCCTTGAGCTTGAGTTCGTTTCTCCAATTCCAGTAAATCTCGTCGGAAAATGGGCAAGGAAACCGTAGTGACACTTTTCAACACTATCAGGTCACTGGTCGTTGTTCTGGGGTAAAATGTTTGCGTTTTCAATATCGTCGACGTGATGCTGACTGATATGGATGTTCTTGTCGACCACTTCAATATCCTTAACAGAGAAAGATAAAATTTTGTGGAGGACGCCAGCGAAGTGGTTACGGTCGTGCTGGTAGTGGCGGTGGTAACGCTCGCGATTTCTGTTTCCGCGTAGTTGCTGTTTGCAACAACAGTATAGGAATATGCTGATGCGGTAGCGACGGTTGAATATTCGTTTTCAACGACAACGGCAGTAGTATAATATCCCAGTTCCGAAGAGCAAAAATCGGAGAACTCTCCTTCCTGTAAGAAGTCTCTTGCAAAGTTGACGGCATTGGTTTCTGGGACCGGAATTGTGACCACAGTTGGAGTCGGAGTGGGCGGGGCTGTGAATAGTTTCTGGGCGAATAAACCACCGTTATATAATGCCTGTTGGATCGCAATGTTGTCCATCAGAAACAAACCAAGATTTACAATTGTGCAGCCATCAAGTACTGGACAATCCGTAGGGAGAACCTGCGGAACATTCGGAGCACTGTCATTGCACAAGACAAACTCGTATCCAACGAGCTGTAAGCCGAAATCAGGATCGGTAATAAAGGGACCAGTGGTAGAGCCTTCGGGTATCGTATCTCCGGGTGCTGCGGCCAGAAGATATACGGGTTTCGCATCACAAATTACTCGCTTATCCAGCGAGTTGTCAACTTGAACTGATGTGTTCGCATATATTGTCGCCCCGGCACCATATAGAATCATACCATCACTGGGAGTTGTTTGAAAGCCATGGAAATGAGTATAGTTTGCCTCTTCTGAAATGAGCCGAAGGTTATCTCCCACAAAGATATCTGCTCCGTCAAATATCGACATTGCGAAAATAGGATATGGGTTGCCAGGGCTGGTAAAATCACCTTCAAGACTCCCGTCCTCGGTCAGCAGATTGTTTTTATTGTCCGTATATGTTGCAGTGTCGGTGGAGGAAGAACTTGATTGAGAAGTTGTGCAAGTAGAAATATCAGTATATTGAGACTTCGCACTCAATCCGGCCGAGTAGTACTGGCTGTAGGATGCCGTGGGAACGCTGGAAGCGCTCAAGTCAACAATCCCACAGGCTGAGGGGATGCTATCGCTGAGGGTATCGTAGACTGATATTTCACTTCCAACGCAGTTAACGAAACCGTAGGTTGAACCGCCTGTGATTAGCTGCAGCAAGTTGTTGGTGAGGGTGAATTGGCTGTATGCAGTTGATCCACCCTGACGTGCGAGTAATGCGGTACCTCTCCCGTATTCATTACGGTGGAGTAGACTGCTAGCGCAAAAGCCCGCACCATATATGATATCGATATCCCTAGTTGAGATAACATTCGAGAAGTCGACAAAAAGATTTAGATTTGAACCATAGGTCGTTAAAGTTCCATCAGCATTCAAAATAAAGGCACTTGTAAGACCTGATGGTGTTACGAGTATCATGTTTCCAGCCGAATCGATATCAACCGCTTCAGCATCAGACGCTGTAAAGATATATAAGTTCGTGGGAATTGGAATACTGGTTGATCTAGTTGATGTTGTAGTCGTTGTTGTCAAGCTATGACTCGAGGACGACATAGATGAAAAACTGAATGGATTCCATGTCAATACTAAATCCGAACAGATATCAACACTGCAATTGCAAGATTGGTCTTGGTCAACGGTGACGGTTGGGGTTAAAGTAGATGTCTGTATGTTTACGACTGTACTAGTAACTGTTTGTGAGCTTTGGGCTTGGATTATAGGTAAGCCAAGCCCTAAAAGAAGGAAATAGGCTGCCATGGCTATTATTTTCGCTCGCACGAGACCGAAATTTGAGGGTTGACTCGATTATTCACGCCCCACGTCGAAAATTGAGAGTTTTTGATGGAAGTTTCACGCCTTAAGGCAGGGAGTAGTTTGAAGCATTGTGGCATAGAAAAGGTGCGCCTATTGGTGCCCATATTGCACCACAAAAGCCTCAGTAGGCCAGATGTCTCATACCTTGGACAGCTTGATAGCTGGATAAGCGGTAGCAACGATGGTAAAAATAAGCTTGATGTGTAAATCTTGCGGGAAGAAAATATAAATTTTGAGGCGAGATACAAACGATGTGCCTAAACTTTTCATCAGGTGCACATCATATACAAATCAAGTATGATTTACGGGCCGACAAGCATTCTGGACACGCTGGATACATTTCGTTCATGAGGGAAAACATACTGAAATGCCAAAACAACTATAAATAAGACTTTTCCGAACCGAAGTCGCAAACTTACCCTACCTTCTAGAATTTAGGGCTACAGCGCACGAGCGAGTCTTAGTATAGCGCTGGTACACTCTAATATATCGTCGGTGGACATATGTGTTGTCTATGTGGTTTTTTGTGTATGCGAACCACCGCGAATTAGTCAGCTCATAAGTAGCAGCAGCTTTCTTGTAAATGTAGTTTCAAGCTTGGATGTAAGGATAGTGGCTTTTTTCCGATCCAGAAGCTCCACCAAGGGAGCTGTATTCTGGTCGCGAGATTGTCACGAATCCACATTCCAGTCCACCAGGCCAGGCTGTGGTTTTCGTCAGCTGCGAACCGAGGTTTCACCGTGTTGAGGTGACCAGGCACCCACCGCGGACCTTACTACTTGGGCTCGTACGCCATTCGGATTGGAAAAGTCTGTTGCGACTCCTTGCAGGCCGACGCGTCCGACGGATTTGAAGAATTCCGCCAGACGACTATATAACGGCCAGTCTACCCAGTATAACTACCAGTCTTCGAAACCCCGCAGTCAACCCTCAGCTGCTGTCCGGCACCTCCTAGCTCCGAACTTCGCGACATACCGGATCCGTAAGGAAGCCGCCACTGGTCAAGATGAACCACAACTTCAATTCGGACCCATCCGCCTTGACCGGATACTGGTCACCACAGACATCCGCTGCAAATTTCTGCGAGATCGACTACGAAGTCACCCACTACATTGCCGAATTCATCAACACGCTGAGTAATCTAGCGTACATCTGGCAGGGAGTTATCACTTTGCCAGCCCATCTACGGGGACGCGGTCGAGAGTTTCAGCTTTGGAGATGGCCAGTCGAGAATCTGGCATTACTGCTCGTGGGAGTGGGAAGCATGGCTTTCCATTTGAGTTTGCTCCATGAGATGCAAATTGTGGATGAGAGTGGCATGTATCTGCTCGTGGGCGCGTTGGATTACAGACTGTGGGGCCACGGCATGGGCACGATCAGCCAGCAACTGTTCGGTTTGCTGCTGGGAAGCGTGATCTTCGGGGTGATCGGTTGGAATTTCATCGGGACCCACGACGGGAAGGCCGACAACGGAATCCATCTTGCCTTGTTCATCGCATTGTTGACGGCACTGTGGCCGCGAGTCCTATATACGATCAAACGGCAGAGTAAAGAGCGGAAGCAAGCGAAGGATTCGGAAGGAAAGGACGAAATTGCGCGCAAATTGATGTGGGAATATCGCCTGGGTATTATATATTTCTTCTCCGGGTTTGGGTTGTGGTTGATTGACGGACGGTTTTGTTATGATCTGAGGAACGTCAGAGCTATCATCCGAATACCCTTGGCTTGGGTGCTGGAGTTTCACGGTTGGTGGCATTTCCTGACGGCTCTTGGAGCTGGCAGGTTCGTTTGGGTGGTGCGAGAATTAACCACCAGCCATCCGAAGAAGAACTAAATTCATTCATTATTGCAATATCGATTGATTGACAAGATAATTAATTTAACAGTGCGCTATACATGATCGATTATCTGAGCACGATTCTGCACGATAAGACCTTTTGAATACCCCCGTAGACACCTTAACACCCTGCTATTATTTTACCTGGTAGACACACAGCCACCCGTGTATGCGAGCGAAAAAATGCTTAACTGGTTGATCCGACCCGATTCGGTCGTATACGCGTTTAATCTAGAAGCTGTTTGACATAATTTTTTCGTTTCATACACACCGCCATTCGTAGGCACCCGTCGGCTCCCGTTTGGACCGACTCGCCTAAGCTTTCCAGAGAACCTTCGAATCGTCAAGTCCGACTGCATTGAAAATCGCACTTGCTGGCCAACCACGCGTTCCGAAAGCATGGATACGTCAGCCTCCTCCAACGTTTCTCCACGCACCAAGGATAACCAACAGGCAGACTGGACGGGGCTTTTCTGCTCGCGCTCGGTGCTATAGTCACGGTCGGAGGAAAACGAGGGTATCGGACGGGGCTTGGCAAATTAGCGTGAATTTCGCGAGCCTTCGACCGACGTCCACGGAGATGTTTTGGGAATCCGACATGACGCTTACGTAGACATTGTTCTTTGACCCTTTATGGCACCGACCAGAGGCTCAAGATAAATACTCGCGGTGTCGGATGCCCAAGATTTCGCGATCCCTTCCACTTTCCTCATTACCTCAGCAGGTTACACACACAAAGCTAACTCCAACACAACACATTTTCTCTCCTCCCCCTCATCTATCGCGCTGCAGACTATCCCAAACAGACAAAGATAGAATCACTGCTCAACCCATACCCTTCCCTAAGATCTCTTAAGCAGACCAAACTACAAACAATATGTGTGCTCGTCATCGTCGTCAACAGAGAGGCATGCTCGCCGCTGCCCTCTTGACCGGCCTCCAAGAGTACCAGAAAAACAAACAATCTCGCGCACAAGCTCTCCCTCCTACGCAGCGGGAAGGTTCTTTCCAAGAGCCAATGATGCAGGGCGTAACATACATGGCGCCTCAATATGTCCAGCCTGTAGACCCAAACCCTCCGGCCTACGAAGAAGTGGCAACAGAGCAACCGAGAACCCTAGTCGACGAAAAGTCGCACATGTACAAACTGAATACAGAGGAACAACTCCCGCCTCACGCTCATGAGACCTACAATCCCAATACGGGCCTTGACTCGGTCCCACGATCCGTCTCTTCTCCTATCACTGCTCCTTCAATCCGCTCAACGCCACGAGACTCGTTCCACAGCACACGCACCCAGAAAACCTCCGCTGACGTCTTGGTGCAACTTCAAGACGCAATCTCCCTCTATTTCGACACCCAGATCAAGCTCAACGCGGACAACCCGTCCAAATTGCGAAAACTCGAATACAAGAAGGCTAAAAAGCTCGCCAAGGCCGAGAAGAAATTCCACGAGCACATGGCCAAGGGCAAGGACGGCAAACACGAAGCCAAGATGGTCAGGCGCGCGGAAAAGATGGAAAAATGGACTGAATGGGTCCTGAAGAAGTCGATGGAGCATCAAGGCCACTCATCCGATAACCACTGCCAGGGACGCATGAGACACGCTGAACGGCGTGGACCCGCCCAGAGATTCGGGCATATGGAGCATTCTCCTCGAGCAACGGCGGTGGTTTAAATGGGGAGTCTACATGGGTTCTAGAATGGGTGTAGCCGAGCTATACGGACCATTCTGCTGGGTTTCTTCCTTTTGCCCTTTCCTTCTTTGGTATATATTTTCTCGGACTATTGGGTCCTTACTTGCGTTTTTTATTTAAAAGGGGATCAGCGGGTTGAAGTGTGGAGTTTAATATGGGAATAAGTTATCCTTTGCGACATGGGAGTCGGCATTATGGCTAAATTGCGTTTTTCGAGAATACGACACGTTTCCAAGGAAGAAAAAAAAAAGAGAGAGAGATTTCTTTCGGAGTTTTCAGGCGCTAGATTTTGGTTTCCGATCTGTTTCCTTTGCTTGTTTCCGAATCGCTTTATGTAAATGTACGTTATAATGTTAAAGATATGAATCAACACCCATGACCACCTGAACTTTCTTGAACCTGTTCGGCCGCAACGCGCCCGGCAGAGCCGTGTCAATACTACCCGTCTATTATATCATAGAGCTCCAGATCACGGCACTGGAGAACTCCGTTGGCCGTGGAAATAGCGAGCGACAGTAGCTTCACCTCCAGTATATCAATTATGCAATCGATTTGTCCGTCAAATAACTTTAGTGGAGATAGGCCGATTGCCCGCCACCGTGCCCCAAAAGCCCGTATTAATAAAACGAATAGAAAAAAAGCATTGCTACCATATGCGAACCCTAAACACGGTGCATGTGAAATTCAGGGCCAAGGGCTAAACGGAAAAGACCCATTACCTCCAATTGATGCAAAAAATTCAAGCTAAGACCTCGAACCTGGATGTGTTAATTGGGGACCTTTTGACCCCACCCCGGATTATCGATAGTCCTGGTCCCGCGGACGTCGGCATCGGCACCGCGAGATGCGCTGTGATGCGAGCCTGCAGAGTGCTCGAGTTGGAGGAGTTACCAAGTAGTCACTACTGTGTTCCATTAAAAGCTTTACTCAATCGATCGAACCGCACGGGGCAACGACCGTGATCCGACGACATTTTCAGCCGTCGCCGTATCATATCATATCAATAAATTAATAAGAAGGCATGGCACAAAACAGACCACACCTCGCTAACGAGCAGCCACCAGCAAGCCCAGTCCAGGTTTTCAATTATTTTTCAAATCGATGGCCGCCACCTGCACGAATGGTTTAAAAGAAGAAAAGGAAGTACGGAAGACCGAAAACCTTGTCTTGGCGGGGCCGGTCCTCGCTCAGCTCGTCGCTCCGAACCCTTCCCTTCCCCCACCAATGTCAATTGTTCCTCCATCTGCGTCGCGCCCAGCGTTAGTTGATTTCCCACAAATCGGTTTTGTTTCGTTTCGGCTGCTTCTGTCGGCATCTACACACCCTAGCTCATGCAGTGGGCACTCGTGCGCGCGCACACATGCACCCCTCAACACACTTACTCCCAAAGAAGAGATACCGAAACGTACGAATGATGAAAATAGCGTCAGAGGGGCTCCATAATTATCGTTGTAGCAGCCAGGCGGATTTTTCCTAGTGGACCAACAGAAAGAGATAGAGAAAGAGAGATCAGCGCATTGACCACCAGAACTTACCACGTCGCCGGGTCTCCCTCTGCGTAAAAATTATAAGCCGAAACAGAAAGATAGGTCCCCCACGACCGCCCGCCGTGTTTCGACCATGGCCGGACTGGGGCCCATCACATCGGAAGGTCAGCACCATACAGGCAGGCTTTCGGACAACCGCACACCACACAGAGAAAAGTAAATGAAGTAAAGTAATAGCTCCAAGTCTACAGACAAGCAAGCACAAGACACACATAACACGGGCGCGGCACATCTACTGCCGGTTCGATGAGCCGAAAAACTTAACACGAGATTTTATATTCCGCTTTTTCCCCTTGGTTTTTTTTTTGTTATTTTCGTACCGTATCATATTATTCGACTGCGGCGTCAAGGTAATCAATTGCATTAAACTTTTCGTGCATATGCGGGTCGTGCCTCGGCGCTCCGGCTTGAGTTTTTGTAATCATACATATCGTATCATATCATACCATACGTCCGTCCATACCATACGATGAGGTGCGTATACCTAGGTAGGTATATCTGCGAAATGAGATATCGGTGAGCGCAGTGGCGTATTCCCGGATTACCAGACCAGACCAGGGCCACATGATTGCCGTCGGGCCCACGAGGTCGAAAAAAAAGAAGGGTTGTTGCATTGGCTCTATGATTGCATCGTTTTTCTTTTTTAAGCGATCCGATTCACATTCACATCTCACTTTCGCATTTTCGTGAATTTTCAAAGAAAAAAAAAAACTATACCATGCCGATTCGTTGAAAAATGAACGAAAAACAAGGCGGAGAATTTGGGGTAAAAGAGCGACAGACGCAAACTCGTGCAAAGCAAAGAGAAGGACAAAGCACCGAAACTAAAAAAAAAGAAGTACTACCCCGGAATTGGAACTCGGGGAAAGATTAAGCCTCTTCTTGTGTTTGTGGAGAGCGTCCTTCTCTGATTCAGCTAGCTGAGCAGGATAAGGATTAGCGTTTGGAGGTTTCTTTTTTGAGGAGGTTCCCATATGGTAATTCATTTCGGGATATCGTGCTCCCGTCTGTTAAGAGTAAAAGGTCGTGGAAAATTTCCCAGAAGGAGTTTCCCCAAAGGCTAGATGGGTTGGTTTTCTGCCAATGCCGGTCAAGATATGACAAGGTTCGCCGCTCGCTTTGGCGCTGCTGCCGGGAAACGGTGCCGGCGTACACATGTTGACCTTTTTTGGATCGTAACGTTGGCTGGTTGGGTCAGTTGGTTGGAGGAGGCACAAAAGGATTAGAAAGGCGCTATATATAGCGAACTGCAGCCGTAATACTTCTCAAATGTTTTGTGTACTTTTTGTGGTGATTTCTTTCGAATTCTTCTGGCGGCCCTCTCCCCAACTTTTATTTCTAGATTTCAATATTGGTGAAGTTATTATCGAAAGATGCCTCTAACAACACAAGCGAAATCCAACAAAGCCAACGCGACACCGGTGGTTGATACTAAACCACAGTCCTCGAAAGCCGCCGCTCCGATAGTAACACTGGCGGCCCTAAGTTCTCATGCGACACCTTTTGACGCATATAAAGCCACTTGGTCAAATTTTAAAGCTAGATGTCCGCTCAAAGTACTTGTCATAGGGGCTGGAGTCGGGGGGCTCACAGCAGCGATCGGGCTCACCTTGTCTGGGCATAAAGTGGTAATATACGAGGCAGTTCCTACGATCAAAGAAGCCGGCGCGGGTATCCAGGTTGCTCCTAATGCATCAAGAATACTGGAGAGGTTCGGGGTGTTGGAGGAAATCAAGAAGGATGCTATAATGATGGAACGGAATTCGTTGAGGGGGTGGAAGGAAGACGTGGAGATCGGATGGGTACCCTTGATGCCGAGTGTAAGTTCGATTAGAGTGATAAAATATGAGATGTATGAGAGGAGGGGGAGCTTGCTAAACCCGGATGTATTTCCTTTTAGGTCGGGGAGAAGTATAATGCTCCGTTGATGGTTGTGCATCGTGCCGACTTGCAGAGGATACTGCTGGCTCGAGCCGTTGCGCTAGGCGTAAAGATCCATACTTCGTCACCGGTCGTAGCATGTTCACCAAACTTCTCGGCATCAATAATGCTCGGGAGCGGTGAGTGGGTATCCGGCGATATTGTTATCGCGGCCGATGGGATCAAAAGCTTTGTGAGAGCGGAGATTGCCCGACGGAAAGGTTACAAGGATACCACTGTGAGCACCGGGGACGCAGCGTACAGAGTTGTTATCGATGAGGAACGGATGAGGGGAGATGAAGAGGCATTGAAACTGCTGAGAGGCGACGTGGGGTCTCGATGGATGGGGCCGGGTGGTCACGTAGGTCAAGTACGATTGCTTACAATGGAGATGAATATAAAACTAAGTGCTCGTATAGATAATGGCATACCCCCTCCGGTCTCACAAGCTTTACAATATGGTATTAATCCACCCGATCCGCCCGCAACAAATCGACACGGAATCATGGACATCCCCCGGCTCGAAGGCTGAAATGTTGAAAACCTACGCTGGGTGGAATCCTACCGTGCGGCATCTACTGTCGTACGTCCCTGACGATGGCGAAGTGATGGAATGGACATTGAATTCCCATAGCCCGCTGCCGTCGTGGGTGGAAGGGAAATTCGTTCTGATTGGGGACGCGTGCCATCCTATGTTGCCGTATGTGGCACAGGGAGCGGCGAATGCTATAGAGGATGCGGCTGTCTTGACAGTCACTCTGGGGTTGATAGATTCACCAGAGAAGATAAAAGATGCCCTGAAAGCTTATGAAGTCATCAGAAAGGAACGAGGGGAGGCGATTCAGGCGTCGGCAAGAGAAACCCAAAGAATATTACACTTGCCTGACGGGAAAGAGCAGGAAGAGAGGGATAGAAGAATCAGAGAGAGCACGGAGGCTGCCAGAAGAGAAGGTAGCGGGGAGAAGAGGAACCCGGATCTCTGGGCGGACCAGCAGTGGCAGGAGTTCATGTGGGGGGTAGATGTTATGAAAGACACAATGGAACGATGGGAAGATATCACGAGACGGTAGACGGTATTAGAAATCAACTGTCAAATCACGATGTGGTTTTTCTCACGATAAGGTCCTGAAGGAAGCGCTGAACACGCAAGCGAGCCCAGGGTGAGGTGGTGCTACGTGTTTTGTTGTTGGACGTTTCATGGCGGTGCTTGGATATGGGCAGGCGTTTGAGGGAGTTGTACAAGATCTTGGCGGCACAAAAGAGGTTGTCCTACCATCTCGCGGAGAGAGACCACATAGCGGGGTCTGCTGAAGCGCCGTTTTCTGTGTGAAATTCACGGAATTTGTGAGCACGGGTGTATGGGCTGCGCATTAATCGGAGGTCTGGTGTGCCCGCGAGCCCGATGCGTTCGATCGTATTCACAATTTGTTTGCATAATTTTTCAGACATCATTTTAATATTTCGATAGTTAAAGCTGGGTAGATTAGATGATGCTCCTGTTGCGCCCTGGGCACGGATGATGTGGAGTTTTGAAATGATTAACGATTATGCCACGAAAGAAGAAGATATCATCAGCCTAGGTTCCCGTGCGCCCCCCTTTGGTCATACATTAATTTTAAAAAATTGGATCGATGTATACAGTGCTAAGGTTAGTCAAAGAGTCCCGATGTTGTTCGCGAGATCTTTCAGAGTCGAGCAGGCCGGTAGATGCTGCCTTATGGGGCAGTTCGGTACATACCGACGCCACAGCATATTGACGCAGGAGTGAGAGTACAGGTGGGCTCCTGTCAAAATATGAAGAGAATGCCCGTGACGACGTAAGAAGATATGTAGGTCGCGATCTCAGCCTCGCACTAAAAAGTAAGCGTCGGTGTCGCCTTGGTGATTCATATTGAGTTATCCGACGAAAAAGGGCCCAGTTTGCGAGCCTGTCGACGGGCGGACAAGGGGTGGTAACCGAAGTTTAATCTATTTCCCTATGCGGCTGTCGATGTGCCCTGGGAGAACTGCAAGCCTGCGAGATTACGGATGATCGCAGTTTTCAAGCAAGAAAGAATTGCCGGTTTTTCTTTGTGGTTGTAACATTCCGTTTGTGGAGGAGGCGAGAGGACGAGAAAGAAGGCGGTGCTAAAATTAGCCCGACAAGCAAATAATGTTTCCAAGTTCCGCCTAACGCCCGGGCAAGCGAATCAAATGCTACCTCCCAGCGATTGAACAAAGACAGCAGTTAAGCGGTAGAGCAGACCCAAGCCTCAGCAGGGAGTTACGTATGCGAGCATGGAGGGGAGCGAAGACTGGCTCTCGATTCTCCTGCTCGCAGCCAGCCCTACACCACAGGCACGCAAAAACCGGGCATGCTTGGTCAGAGGGAGCTAAGGGAGCTAAGAGATGCTTAGTCCGCGGCCGCCAAGTCGGTACGGTGCCTTTCTCATTCTTCGAGTTGCAGCCAATATACGTGAGAAGGTGGTGCTGCGATGTGACTGGCGGAGAGGAGCGGAGGAGGCGGTTTCAATCTGTGCGTTGAGTGGGCGAGTGATTGACCGTCAATCAGCACATTCTGACCTCGCCGCCAACACCAACCCCTTTTTGCGCCCGCTGTATAATACGCACAAAAGAAATGCATTTAAATGTCTATTTTAAACTGCTTTAAAGGCGAGTGAGTACACTGGCAAGTATTGAATACCTGTCTACATACCGGCAGACGTGTGCTCAGAAACCGGGCTACGGGCAAGACAGTTTGGTAGGACAAAGCTGGTTAGCGGTACCTGTTCCTGTTCTGTTGCACCGACGTAACGCCGCAGGACCCCCTGGCCGCTGGCTGCTCCCTTCTCTTAGCCCGTTCCGAGCTGGCGGCCACTGAAAAGGCGCCGCCGAAACAGCTTCGTCTGAGCCTCCTGCCCGAAAGGCGTCAGATTGAATTCCTCTCTGGAGTCGCATCTCCGTTTATAAAGTCCCGACGCCCCTCTCCGTCTATTCTTGGCCCCCTTTCTAGAAGATATATTAATTCTTTCTCCTTTCTCCTTTCTTCTTTTCTTCTTTATTTTTATCTCCTCGCACCACTCTCGCTATCGATATCTCCTACACATATATTCGCCGGTCGAAATAAACACCCCCCAGACGCCCCATAGTACCAGAAACGCATCCGAATACCCACACACACACACACGCAGCTTAACGATAAACGCAAAAGAAAGAACGAAGCATGGGGCTTTTCAATCGGTCCGATTCCCCCAAGCCTGAAAAGGTGGCCCGGGAACCCATAGTTCCCGCCTATGAACCCTTCAACTGGAAGCGGTACTTTATGAAAAAGAGATACATCCGTACGTCACTTTGCATCCTCCCGCGGTCGCGTGTGCCCAACACTTTTTTTGTTTTCAGTCAATAGAATCGTTACTAACATAATTAATTGTATACAGCATGGTGGTTGATATTGGTTATCATTATCGTCCTGACCGTCTTAATCGCCGTCTACCACGAACAGATCGTACACTGGTTGACCCCGGTCTCCAAAAAGATCCGTGAGCTCAAATGGGGCTGGATCATCCCAATCATCATCCTCTTCATCATCTCCTTCCCGCCGCTCTTCGGTCACGAAATCGTCGCCATTCTCTGCGGTATCGTCTACGGCCTCTGGATCGGGTTCGCTATCGTTGCTGCCGGTACCTTCCTCGGTGAAATTGGAACCTATTTTGCATTCAAGGGCGTCCTGAGACACAGGGCCGAAAAGGCCGAGAAGAAGAATCTCAATTATGCCTGTTTGGCAACTGTCACACGAGAGGGTGGTCTCTGGGTACGTTTTCTCAATTCGATTCTTGTAACTGGATCTTTCTAACATTTTATTTCTCTAGTTCGTCTTTGTTGCCCGTCTCTCCGCTATCCCATCCCATTTGACCACTGCCGTCTTCGCCACCTGCGGTATCAGCTTTTGGGTCTTCTTCATCGCCACCTTCCTCTCCCTCCCCAAACAGCTCGTCGTCGTCTACCTCGGTGTCATCATCAACGACCCCAAGGGCGGCCACCTCATCTCCAACATTGTCCTCGGCCTCACCTTCTTCATCACCATCCTCGCAGCCTTTTACATCTACTGGCAAATGCGTAAGGTCCGCCCCCGTCTCATCGCCGAGCACGAAGCCATCAAGAACGTCGATACCACCTACGAAGGCGCCGGTGGCATCGAAATGGGCAACGGTACCGGCACCACAGGCCCTGTCAACCCCGAACAGAGAGACGAAGAGGCCGGCGAGGCTCGAAGCCCGTTGATGTACCGCCCACCTCACCCCGGCCAGCTCTCCGGTATCGCCCCGCCGCCTAGCGAAAGGTACGAGCCGTTCAGATCGCCGGTTGTCGATATGCCGGAACCGTATCGGGCGTACCCATCTTCCGAAGCCGGGTACCTGAGTGATAGGCCGTACGGAAACCCGTACAACGAGGGCCCGGAGAGCAGGAATGCCTCCACCGTCGACTTTGGGCGGAAACCCGTCCAGAACAGAGAACTAGTGTAGTATACTGGTAATGAAACTTGAAGTCTTGCTTGTATTATGTTGTTTTTTATATATCAAGGATACAAATCTTTTTGAGATGGAGTTTGGACGGATACATTGCATCATTTAATTTCCTCAAAGGAATATGTTTTTGTTTTGTTGGGATGGAGGCATTGAACGATGGCGTTTCTAGGCGTACCTTTTAATCTTTTTGGTTTCTATCTAATTTTTCTTTCCTTTCTGACCTGATTACTGCCATATACGATTCTTGTACAAATACTTTGCTTCCGTACCACCAATTTTAACGACCCTAACCTGCTATATGGCGGAAGGGCGTACTTTTTCCAAATACATACCTCGCTCTCACTCTCGCTCTCTTCGTGACAAGCGACATTCCAGACCCTGTTTCCGTCCTATCTATGACGTGTAGACTGAGTATGAAACACTGTATTCAGCATTTCTCGCGAACGGAACGATGCCATCAAAATTAAATTAAACGGCTGAATCCGGAATGTTTTCATTCCCCGATACCTTTCTTCTCACCACCCCGACCCCGCCGCTCTAGTAATAACCACCATCAAACTCGATGTCTTTTCCCGCCTCAGCTGTCGAAGTAGCCGTCGAAGTAACCGTCGAAGTAGCCAACGAGGACTCCGTCGTGGAAGCCGCACACGCCGTCGGTTCGATCCAATCCGTACGGATGCTGCAGTCGCAATCACTAGGACATCGTGGGGTGACAGTCGTAGTAGTGGGCGGTTTATCAGAACACTCGCACGCAGCGGTGGAAAGTATGATGGCTTGAATACAGAACATCGGATCCGCGCAGGTCGCCTTGGGATCACACGATCTCTCCGCCGTAACGGTTGCGGAGAACGGACAGATCATCTCTGGCGCGGCGGTCGTGGTAGGTGCCTCTGTCGTACCGTTTGTCGAGGTGGAAGTCGGTTCCAGGCGAGGGAAGACCATGGGGGTTGGAAGCGGTAACGGACCGGCGAGGGCGCATGGGACACTGCTCATGCCCGCGATGAAGAGAGAGAGTACGGCGAGGAATTGCATCGTGAAGTATGGGCGGTAAAGAGTGTACCTGGCTGGCAAATTGAAAAAATATGAACCCTGACTTGACCGAGAAGAGCGAGCCTTTTTAAGGAGATGTTCTTCACGGAGATGCTAGGAATGATATTCCGAGTGGGCGGTATACAAATAAAAAGATACCTCGAAAGTCAACTTCTCTTCAAAATCCTCGCAGGTTGCCGGCTAGGGTGGATGGTGAGTGGGAAATTTCCCTGACGGAATGCAGCGAAGGGTTTTTACTTTATATCCGTGATATTTGGACCCGACTGGGATATATATTCTTCTTTACATTGACAGCTAGCTATTGACATGCGCATGATCCAAGCACTCAGCTCGAACGTTTCGCAAACGACAAAAGACGATGACGGAACCGAGATCCGCATATTGTGCTTTCCCGAACATGGCAGCTGCGTTCATGCGGCCGTTGGGGGGCATTGGTCGCACAGGCGATATGGGGAAAGCTCAAGCGGGAGATCCAAGACTCGAGTGTCACAGATTAACACACCGAAACTGCGTTAGGGGTTAGCGGGATTGCTATGAATAGTCACAAATTTTTCATCGGTGATCACGACGGTGATTTTTCTTGGTAGGATACGGTTAGGATGCCGGATCCTATAGTCTACACCGCGGGAGCTAGGATGGACTGAACCCATTTAGGTCCTCCATAGAATCACGCTCGAGAATCACTACTCGATAAGCTGATAACTTTAGTCAACATGTCGAACTTATCCTCTCAAGACCCAGCTGAGCGGAGGAATGTGTTGTTTGAGACGTCCAATTTCGGCGGTGCGAGCTCGCCGCTTGGAGCGTCAAAAGCAGCAATGGAGACACCGGACGTGAAATTGCAAATGCAGGGCGGGAGGTGAAGCAAATTCTTGAGAAGACAGGGGTCATATTTCGCTCCGTTTTATCGATACATAGAGGAGCGCATTTGGTTAGATCCCACGATTCATCTTTTGGAATTTATAGCATTGGAGATAGTGGTATTGACTCCAGGCTGCCGCCAGCGATTAGGTTGAAATGATTCGATATCTGATGCATATAGCGGGTTGCCTATTCAAGTTTTCGCTAGATAAAATATATGACACTCTCAGATGCTTATAAGCTTGCACAAAATTGTATTATTGTATGGAGTGGAGATGTCGGGGGTGTCGTCTATCGATTTTGTCAGCTGTACGGGGCATGAGGACGTCGGTGAATACATGATAATATGCCCTGTTATTTGTGCGTATGCCACCCGGGTACCCACATGGTTACACAAAGTTTTAAATTCTATTTCGTTTTTCAAGGTATCTCCAAAATTATATATATTATATCCGCTTAACCGGGTTTGTAACACAGCGCTGACAAGATCAGTGCCCCTCTCCTCCAACAATAACAGCTAGCTTCTGTGGCGCCCCATCGTTCACAAACCCGCTGTGATCCTCCCCACCGCTTGCCGCCACATCGTCGTAGGGGTGCGCATACCCCCTCCCATCCACGTTAGCATCGTGCACAAGCCTGGCATAGTGATTTGTCACATCGTGCCGATAATATTCCTCTCTTTTCTTACTGGGGACCTCACAATCGCAACTTAGCAACACCGAGCGGTTGAACTCAGCATTCAAACGTGGTATGATGGCGTTCCGCTTCGCATCCGGTCCGGTCTGGAAGGGCCCAGACGACGCGTTAAATATATCCCTTGTCGAGGGTTTGATAAACTCCAGGCCATCAACCGTGAGGCATTCCCCATGCTTGTTTACACCGCCGGAGACGACCCCGAAATGGCATTGAGTGTCTAGCTTTATATCGTGTTGACGGTAGTGAGACCATACGGCTTCGATGTATGGCTCGAAATACCCGGAAAATAGAGTGGGGTTCAGAACGATGCCCTGGTTCGGACTCAAAATGCGTAGTAGATTTCCCTTGTCATCTTTAACCACTAGATCGCCCCATTTTTGTCCATCTTTGTCCTGCTGCGCGGCAAGTCCTGCTGCTATTCTTTCCGGTCCACCACGGGAGAGGCCGAGAACCTTCTTCTCAGCACCGGTGGAAGTCGTGAGCGTCAGTGCTATCGGGAACCCTACAAAGTCCACATAACTGATGTTGGCGTATAGCTGGTCGTGATTATAAGTGAACTCCATGAAGGACCAGTTGGTATGGTAATTTGCATCCGTTGGATTGGTCACCGACGGTTCCACCAACGCCGGTCCTGGGTTTAAAAGGAATGTTATAGGTTTGTCGATTGAGAGATATATCCTACCCCCGGCAATACGTGGGATAGTGATAACTCTGGTTTCACCGGAACCCGCGAGTTGTATCGCGCAGTTCTCGGTTAGTGGTTGAAGAATCTCTGAGGGTGCAGCCGGATAATATGGTGTCTTCCCGTCAGATTTGAGAAGAAACCATGAGTTTCCCCGGTCAATTGCCAAACCGCTTACAGTGGCGAAGACTGAATTTGAGGTTGTGTGGTTGACTAGGTGTATATCGAGGGTGTCGGCTGTCATGGTGGGCTACTTGTTGATATGTGTTGCTGTGGTATTTTATATTGCACCTTGAAGCCAATGAACGTGAGCCGGAGGAGGTTAGAGGCCGAGTATCACGGCGACGGTGCTTGATACGGTATGGATAGACGAAGGAGGAGGAGGAGGAGGATCAATACGTTTGGGAAAACCCTATCTATCTATGGAAATAAACAAACTAACTCCTATCTGATCCTTACCACGGCGCAAGATACATTCGGAATGATGTCATGTAGACTATACTTAAGTCCGAGATTCAATTCACCCAGGCTAACTTAACCGAGTCGGTCCTCACGACAATTATTGAACAACGGGTATTGGTGAAAAAGTTTGAAGATAGCAGTATATACAACTAGCTTGATTGAATTATTTACAATTTGTATTCACAGTCCCAAGTAAAACAATGGAATCCAAAAGGAAAGAAAAAAAGTATCCTACAAGAAGAAAGGCCCGGATAGGTTACTTTTACGTACTCCCGCGACAGAGCACCTGAGAGAGAGAGAAAAAAGGAAAGAGCAGACCGAAAAAAGAGGATTCGAAAACCTAGTTCTTCGAAGCCATCTTGGTGGCCCAGTTGACAACGAAATTGGTCCATTCGTATGTGTCGGCTGGGTAGATGGAGTATCCATCATCGTAGGACTTGCCCCAGTTTGGCACGGTGGTACCGAACTGCCAGAACATGTCACCGGCAATGCTGTTGGCAAAGACGGTATCATGGTATTGCTGGTGGTAGGTATCACGCTGGCCGGAATCACGGGTAACACCGTATTCCTCGAAGAGCATTGGCTTGTTGAGCTTGTCGGCCTGGGCGGCGTGATCCTTGATCCACTGGTTACCCCAGTCCCAGGTCTTGCCCCATGGGATAGGATACTATATATCGTCATTAGCTGTGGTTCATCTTAAGCGTACTTTATTTTGAAAGCTTACCATGTGGAAGGTACCGAAGTCGATGGAGGCAAGGGCGGTCAAAGCCTCGTTGTCGATACCCGGGCCACCATTGTAAACGTAGTCACTGTTTCCGGCAATGTTGAAGAAACCTTCATCACCGACGGCAACCAAATGGCAGGAGTCAATAGACTTGATGTACTCGGACATCTCCTTAGCCCAAGCGGTGGTGACAGCTGGGGTGCAAGAGCCAGCGCCAAGTCTTGGACCGGCGCAACGGATCTCATTAGACAACTCCCAGGCCATGATGGCTGCGCTGCTCTTGTATCGGTTGACGATGGTTTTGACGTAGTTCTTATAGATGTTCTTGACAGCGGTGTTGGTGTAGAAGTCACCGTGGTTACCGCCGCTTCCGACAACCTTCTCGACGTAGAGGTCGATACCACCATACTCAGCCCAGTTGTTGACGAATGGGAGGATGACCTTGATTCCTCGGGTCTCGCATCCCTTGATAACGTAGTCGAGACGTGGAAGACCGCGCTCCTGGGTCTCGAGGATGACTGGTGGAACAGTGGACCAGTTCTGGAAAACAGTGACGTAGTCGTCCTGAGGACCTGTGTTCACAACATATTTAGCAATGCTGGCTTGAAGTTTTAGCATCGGGTGTACATACCAGCGAAGTCAGCGAAACCCCAGGTTCTCAAAACCTTCAATCCGGAACCAGCGAACGCATCAAGAGCAGCGTCGATATCACCAAAGTCGTTTGGTCCGTACACTACGAAACTCGATTAGAAATTTCCCGGGATAAATCCACATCAAGAGCAGTTTACTCACTTGGTATATAGTAGGCATTGCTACCGGCAAAATAGAACTTGTTGCCATTGAGTCTGAACTCCTTGCCGGAGGTAGACACAAAGTTGGATGGACAAGATCCACCAGCGGTAGTCGTGCGACTCGATGTGGTAGTCGTACGACTAGAAGTTGTAGTCGTGCGGCTGGTGGTTGTAACCGGAGTCGTGGTGCGGCTAACCGTAGTATCGATGACCCTGGTGGTTGTCCGGCTGGTCGTGGTGGTTGTTCGGCTCGACGTAGTAGTAGTACGGGAGCTGGTGGTCGTCACAGGGGTAGTCGTGCGAGTAGTAGTTCCTGCGGTTGTAGCACCAGGAATACCTGCACCGATATCAGATCGATATTCTTATATACCATCATTCATATTCACTCTTACATTGGAAGTAGTAAGCGTTATAACTCGTGCAAGCAGCGCCTGCGACACAGCTGCTGGCACCAGTCCATCCTACGGCCCAGTCAGCACATAATTATAATTGTTACTTCTCATAGCACAGATAACATACCAATACCACCGCATTGTCCCCACACGGTTTGCTGAGCGGCTGCACCAGCAGCAAGAGCGGAACCGATAGCCAAGATCGTTGCCTTCATCTTTGCGTATATCAACCGACTCGTGTCTTAATTCAATAAGGTCGTTGAACAAGAGTAATAAAAAAAGTCTGGAGGCCTGGAAGCCTCTTATATATTTCGATACACTGGCACTGGCGTACTGGGCGTTGTTTTGCTTCTATGTATACACGGACAGATTGGGTCCGTACATAAATGCAATGGTGTCTGCGTATAAAATTATCACGTACTTCCCAGTGTGGTTACCGACGGAGCTACAACGAATGCTTGCCGAACCACAATCTCATGAAACCATCGGACGAAAATTTCCTGAGCAGGATTGCGCACCTGCATGGCAAATCGGACGTTGGCACTTTCTGCGCGTGGAGAAAGTGGAGCCGAAAGCAAGATCGTGGAATGCGCCAGTCCGGATAAAAGTATTGTAGAAGAGGATTCGACATCCATTTGCAAAGCTTGTCTTGAATTGCCTTGTGGACCGCCGGGCTTCTAGAGAACAACATCTAAGGGCCACGGAGGCAGATAATCCGGCCGTCTCGACCTATGGAAAGGTTGGTTAAGTAGCACTGCGCGCCACGATCTAATTCTAGTTCATATCTATTGTATGCACTCTCTGGGCAGGATATATGAAACATCGACCGCTGGGGAGACGTGAGCCCTGCCGAAGCTAAAGCAGGAACACCGGCCCGTTTGCTTGTTACTCTACCAGGATTGGAGCCGGGGTGCGGCCGTCACAACCGAGTGGATCTTAGCGAACTAACCACTTCAAATAAATGATTGTTGTTTATAATCTTTCTGATACCTCGATTAAATTCCTATTTCATTAACTTAATTAGGCATAAGTAGCTCCCATGAAGAAAGAACTGGTTACTGGTATTTACCCTGTGACAGATCGCCGGAGACGATGGCGCCAATTAACTGGCTTTGGAGCATCAATATCTTACCAGCGGCAAACTGGTGATAATTGTTGCGTTGGAGTTAACGAGCTAGTTGGCTTACTTATGGTGGCTAAATTGCACCATGGTCACAATTACTGTCACCGGAATTTGAAGATCGGGTACCGCATGCCGTCCATCAAAGTTCAAAATTGATTACTGCCAACCACTTCGGATCCTCTCAGGCCGGTAACTATGATCCCTATTTTAGCATGCCAAATTTGTGAACCGTGCATCGTTTGTTCTCGCCGCATTCTTCAACATAGTGGGGTCTTATGCAGGAACCCATTAGTTGCGAGACTATTCTGCCCGAGAAGCTGACCGTGGAACGGTCGGACCGGTTCTGGAAAACTGTGTGCCGCTTGGCGATTAAAATATTTACTATAAATGGCGCCGAGATGGGCTTCGAATCCGTCTATATTCAGCCAAGGGATTCTCCAGCACTATATTGCTGGAATCTTCCTTGGCTGGAGACGGCTCAGAGTCGAAACCCATGTTCTTGATCTTAAGCTTCGAATCATTGGGGTCGGGGAACGAAAACCTTAGAGAACTTAGATACAAACGAAAGATCAAGGGAGCTCCCTAGCTGCTAGGTTAGTTCTTGTATTCATTCTGAGAGGATGCTCTTATGGATACTATTTCGCCTGGATATCTATTTTCTCCTGACGTATATGGGTCTCGTAAACCAGACTTGGGGTTTGTTGTGTTGGTGCCACTATTGTGATTTCGGTTTGTCCTCAACACCTTTCCACCTGCAGCATTCTATTTCGAGGCATTACTCTTTTCAGTTAACTAAGCAGTCCTGCGCCCTAAGCTTGGAACGGCTGTCCACGGCTGAGCCAAGTTTCCCAGGGAAAGCTTAAGTAAGGTAAGGTACCATTGTGCACTTGGATTCTATTGACTTAACTTTTACGTACATAAATGTGAAAAAGTGTCGAACTTTGCAAACTGCTCGGAGTTGTCCGACCTTGAAGCTCTCAGATATTCGCTTGGCCGACGCCATGAGGAGATTCAATCACTGAGATAACGGGTATTCGGTATCAAGGTGGAGAAATTCTGAAGGCAACTTGAAGCTCAACTGGAAGATTAAGCCGCACCTCTCGCATATCGCTGGTAACATATCCCGGCCAATCAGAGGTCCTCCAAAGCGAATAATTATATAATGCGATGTTTTGTGCTCTGATCTATGGGTCGGATGAATCTTGGGACGAATCTTGGATTGGAGAACGTCATAATCTTCTTTCCAAGCCCGAATGCTTTTCAATCGGTTAAACCGCAAAAATGAGCGATCAAACAGTTCCTGTTTTGAGGTCTTTTTATTTTCTATCATGATAGTGAGAAAAGAGTGGGCTTGCCGCACCGAAGTTTGGTTTTGGCATGCATCTGGAGATACCAAGACCCACCCCTGCTTCTGCTCCAAAAGCTTGACACAAACGTCATTGCACGTAATGACGTCGCTAAAAGCCGCACAAAAAGCCAGCCACTCCAGAACATGAGAATCGCTTTGATTCGAACCCCGGAACCCGTTTGAATAAATATTTGGTATAAACTTACTTACTGATACACTAGCTCAAAGATTTTGAATACGCGCCGTTCTTTTCCTCGTTAGAGAATGGATGCTGAAGCCTAGCATACGAGTAAGCGGAGATGTTCAAGCTCCTAAAATTTACAGCATGATAAGGCTGTTTGAAAGTTTTTTCTGCCAGGAGGACTCTCACAGGACCATGCTGCGCCAGTTGTAACAATGACGATCCGAACTCTTAGCTATCTAGCGGCCGGCTCAGCATGCTCAGCATCGGAGATCGGAAGTCCTAGTCGTTGTGCATGTGTCTTACAGCCTAGAAGTAAATCCACGCTCTAGCGTTACTCGTTCCCGCAAACTGTTATCTGGACGTAGATCACTGTACCAAGTTGTACGAAGAAGCGTGGGAGCGATAGCGCCACCCACAGGAAAGAAAGAGATAAATTCTAGTTACCGAATCGGCGAATAGGTGGTGTTTTGTATGTAATATTCCTCAAGGTTGATTGCGGAAATCATGATATAACGATTCTGGGGTGGCCCGAAGGATGTCATGTAGGTAACGTGCGCTGCCCAAATGCGTCAGAGGCGGCTTCGGCTCGTGGCCAAGTATTTCAAGAACTTTTTAAAATTCGCACGTTCATACTTAAATGGGCAGGAAGTCGCTCGACCGAATCTTCTTGTAAACCATCTTTTTAATTCATTTCCTTTCGATTTCGGTAAATTTGAAGTCGTAGGTATTTTTCGTATGAGTTCAATCGAGTCAACTTGAGCATTTGTGCAACACCTGGAATTTCTTATCCGGACAACACGGCACACCAGGGGAGAAGAAGGCTTCATTCAAAATGCATAACCCTTTCAACTCGCGGAGAGAAAGCGCGGGGTCGGATGTCGAAAAGGCATCTACAAACCCTTCTGAAGCTGGCCACGGGGCAACCCACGGCCAGCAACAGTTAGACCCTAAAATCCTAGACCCGAATGCAGGGAATCGCGATATTTCGGAAGGCCAGGAAGAGCTTCTACACAGGAAGCTCAAGGGTCGCCATATGCAGATGATTGCCATCGGAGGCTCGATAGGAACCGGTTTGTTCGTCGGCTCTGGTAGCGCACTGCAATCTGGCGGACCGGCATCACTAGTTATAGACTTCATAATCATCGGTGCTATGCTTTTCTTCACGGTTCACGCTCTGGGAGAACTCGCGGTTATGTATCCTGTTGCCGGCGCCTTCTACACGTACTCCTGCAGATTTATTGACCCAGCGTAAGTTTGAATATCCGGGGTGCGATCTCTATTTCGGAAACAAAAGCTAAATTGTTTCGGTTCGAGGTAGTTGGGGTTACGCCATGGGTATCAATTACGCGCTGGTAAGCGACAATCAAACCTGCAGACTGCGTTCGATGCACTAATAAACACTTAATAGAATTGGTTGATCGTATTACCTCTCGAACTTACTGCTGCCGGTATCACACTGCAATTCTGGGAAGGAGCTCGAAACATACATATATCTGTGTGGATCACAGTCTTCCTCGCAGTAGTGGTACTCATCAATTTATTCGGCGTCCGAGGATACGGAGAAGTAGAATATATATTGGGAATTCTCAAAATTGTCGCTGTAATTGGGTTCATTATCACGGTACGTAGGCTTATAATTAAGCATTCGAAATCAAGTTTGGCTCGCCCGCTAATAGTAGCAACCCGGTAGGCTATCGTCATCAACTGTGGCGGTGTACCGACTGACAATCGCGGGTACATCGGTGGAAGATACTGGCACAATCCTGGGGCGTTCAGAAATGGCTTCAAGGGTTTCTGTTCCGTGTTTGTGACGGCCGGTTTCGCGTTTGCTGGAACCGAGTTGGTCGGCCTTGCAGCCGCCGAGGCTGACAACCCGCGAAAGTCGCTACCAAAGGCTACAAAACAGGTGTTCTGGCGTATCAGTTTGTTTTATATCGTCAGTTTGACTTTGGTCGGATTGATTGTGCCCTCGGATGACCCTCGATTGCTCAACGCCTCTGGTGGAAACACTGCAGCCTCGCCGTTCGTTATCTCCTTCCAACTGGCTGGTATCGCTGCCTTACCATCCATCTTCAATGTTGTTATCACTCTTGCTGTGATTTCTGTTGCAAACTCTTGCACTTACGGATCTACGAGAACTCTCCACGGTATGTACCCTTGGTCGAAGTTTATGTTGGAGTGACTCGGAGTGGCTAATAAATGTATATTTATAGCTCTTGCTGAACGCCACATGTTGCCTTCATGGTTTGGATATGTTGACAGTCACGGACGTCCCATGTTTTCACTCATAATCGCCCTTCTGTTCGGATGCTTGGCATATATCAATGAAGCCACTGGTAAGTCCCGACGACGATATATTTACGGCGAAATCAAAGAATCCTGATATAGAAATGAATACTAACTGTTTACATAGCTGGTGACGAGATTTTCAACTGGTTAATGGCTCTTTCCGGTCTCTCCCAGTTCTTCACATGGGCCAGCATCAACCTGGCACATATCCGATTCCGCCACGCCTGGAAAGCACAGGGTAGGTCGCTCGACGAGATCCCGTTCCGCGCCGCCGGAGGCATCATCGGTTCATATATGGGTTTCGGCTTGAACATCCTCGTGTTGATTGCTCAATTTTACATTGCTATTGCGGTATGACAATACTTCCTCCGTTCTTGACATTTAAGGGGGAATTGTGCTGACAACGAGATTCCGTATAGCCGTTGGATAAACCTATGAGCGCTAAGAATGTAAGTCTCACCATCGCGAAGTAGTCCTTGAGATTGTAGCTTTGATTCGTTACTAACTCGTACCTTCCAGTTCTTCCAAAACTATCTCGCAGCCTTCATTATCGCGATATCTTATCTTGGATATAAGATCTACAGCAAAAACTGGAGCCTGTATATTCCATTACAAGATATCGATCTACATACTGGACGTAGAGAGCTAGATCTTACTGAAGAAGAGTTGGCTAAAGAACGCGAGGAGAGAGCACAATGGCCTGCTTGGAAGAAAATTTGGCACCTATTTTGCTAGAAAATTTCGAAAGTCAAAGCGGAGGAGTTTATCTATGTGGGCGGTACTGGTGATGGGGCTTTCAAGGATTTAAGCTAATGAATTAACGATTTCGTGTAATATTTAAGCAGATGTTAACACTTTTGTCGCATTTTGTTGGAATATACGGTTATGCAAATATCCAGACCCTATAGGTCTCTTTAATGATATAAAATAATTGTAAATTGCAGCGTTAATACAAACAAGCCCAAGAAAGAAAACTAGAGTACACTTCGAGTCCATGGTAACGATGAGCTTTTAGACCGAAAGAAAGTACTGAAAAAAGATTAAAAGTAAAAACCTGGCTAATTACCGAAGAAGCAAGAAATTGGAATATCTCATGCAAAACATAAAAACTTGGAATAAAAAAACGAAAATACCAACCTGTTATTGTAACCTCCAAAATATTAAACCTTAATTTCTGATAAACAAAACAGAAAAACAAAAAAAAGAAGAACTTATAACCATAATGCTCCAAATTTGCAAACCCATTAACTAAAGCAAAAAAGTGAGAATATCATTCTCCTCAGTTTTCTCCCTGCGATGTTCGTACAGATTACCAAACCTTTCTACCAAGTAGTTCCGCATCATCGTCTGCGGCCGTAATATCAATTCTTGCCTTCCTCGGTACCAAATGGGGGATAGAATACATTCCGTCTGCGAGGGGACTAGATCGAGAGGGGACCGAATACGAAGTTCTCGCAAGCTTATAAAGTGGCATTTTGCGTCCATGAAGAACTCTATCCATTCCATTTTGGGAGGAGAGCCTATTTCTGCAATTTTGAGACTGGTGAATTTATGGAGGAAGTTGAGGACCTAGAATATTGTCTAAAGTTAGCAATAATATCTGGTTATTAGGATTTCGTGGAGGAAATCACTGACAGTTTCATCCGAAGGTAGGGTGTCGAAGAGTCGTGATAGGGTTATGTGACGAACTTTGCTGGGGTTGACTTCGAAGTAGCTGTCGAACGCCCATAGAGTGGTGTGGCTAGGATCTATTTTGATGGTTTCTAGAGATGGCAAAGGCCAAAAAATGTTGGATTTCTTGATGTAATTCGGTTCTTCGTGTTTCTTTATACGGTCGTCGACGTAGTGGAAACAGATGTTTTTCAAGGTTGACGTTGATGGCATCAGAACTTTAGACAGAGCCTCGACAAACCACAGCTGCAGCTTGGTGTTCGACTGGTTTAGATCTCTGTGGTGGAGATAGAGAGATAGATCTTGGAGTTGGGCACGGGGCTTCGACAGGTCTGCATTGTCGATGAAAGTGATCTCGTCTGAGCAAGGTAGTGCGTCGAAGAGTTCTAATTCGAGACGTTGGACGGATAAACAGGTAGTTAATACCAATGAGATCCCCTCAAAGAAGTCGTTAAGAGGAAGGCTTGTGGCTCGGCAGAATGTGACAGATATCAAGTTTGTGAAATTAGGCAAGAGCATGCCGAAGAGTCCTGATAATGACCGGTACCACGGCCGCAGATCTTGGACGAGATCCCATGTGCAAGCCGCAGTAGCAGTCGAGGCAACATGGAGTTTTCTAAAATAAAATTCGAGTGAGCGATTTCTGAATAAAAAGTGGAAAGGGCTAAATCATATCTTTTTCCGTAGAATTATATTGCTTGGAACGAGTGCCTACCTCACACAAGCACCACTATGCCGATATGCCTGATATTTTTCAGGGACATTCTCAAGACGGTAGCCGTATACATAATATCCACTATCTGTCGTATTATCAAGACGAATATTACACCGTGCGAATCTTCGAAGTTTGAGAATCTCCCGGAACCGGCGACATGTTAAACTTAGTTCTGTCAGGGCCCTGTACCCTTTATATCTGTATATTATACCATCGGAGATGTAGGTGTAAGTGTCGTCCAAAACGTCATTTAGGATCGGAGCGAGTAGTTCTGTCGGAAGGTCGGTAATGCTTCTTTTTGTAGTATTCGGTCGTTCCTTGACTAGCCCGAGGGCCACGGCTAGGCTGAAGCGCTTTTGGAGTACCGGTCGGGAACAGGGGGATTCTCCGGACGCCTTTGGTTCGGAGGTTGAGTCGCGTAGCCGTGGCGACCGTCCTTTCTCGCGGAAGAACATTTGGAGGCGGAAACGCGAGCAATATGAGGTATTGTCTCGTGCTTCGTGGGTAGACTAACGCAGCATTGGGTGGGGGTAGGCTGGCAGCACTTGGAGACAGGGAGATTTGAAATTACAAGATGCAAGAATATCTTCACCGGACAGTCATCAACAGGAGATGGTTAATTTTAAGATCGATGGCCATCAAGTCGGATGCGAATTCCATTTTTGGGAGCCACGAACCGCGTTTGAAGCCTTATTGTTGTGGTCTCCGTCTGCAGATGGGAGGTTCTCGGGCTGGGCCAGATCGAACGGGGTTAGAGACTCGAGATGTCTCGACGCCCGCCAGCGGATGTGTTGCTGCTATTTCGGGCGGCTATTCTTTACTTTTAATGCTTAAAATATTGAAGCGATCTTTTATCTACATCTACAGTCAGTTGGGATGATACCTGTGTCATTGGACGGTGGTGGTATTTTCAGGGGAGAAATTATCCACTCTCAAGTCCTCTCACAGCTAACATTACATGCTTCATTCCTAGGAGCAAAGGCAGTGCGGGATAGCACAAACTGGTTAGCTGGAGCCCTGGCGAAGCATCTATCTGTATTACTGAGATTTATACTGCCTAAATGCATTTTTTTGTGAATATCAAGAATCCTGAAATATGAGAAGAGCAGAGGGGGAGACATAGTCCCCATCTAGAGAGAAATCAATGTTTGAAGTCTGGTGTGCTGCTGTGTGCCGCAACACATATTCACCCTTGCCTCTTACAAAATGCAACACTACGCCTCCAGTTCTACATAAGCCTACAACTGCAACGGACAAGCTGAGCTGGTAGTAATTCGGATTAGGATAAATGCTTCTCTCGAAGAAACATCCTCATAATAGAAACCACCTTCAATCTTTGCTTGTTCAACCGGGTTTGCATATCCTCTTCTTGTTTCAACAAACCACTCAATCGTGCCGGACGCTCCTTCAATTCGTTCAGCCTTCGGTCATAGGCAAACTCATGCCCTAGGACCAGTTCTAATTGTTGATAATCGAGAACAACCCTCGGTATCTCTGCAACAGAAACTTGTATTGAACAATTTTTTACTACTTGTTGGTTAGAATTGTATCGCATTCGCTTTATCCCCATCAAGAACATATCTACTCCAATTTATCGTATACGAAATCCCTTGCTCTCAAGGTACGCACACCAGACTATTGACTTTCTGGTCACAGTAGCGAGCTCCCTTGTAAAGCACACAAGGGTTGTCAGCTCAGAATTCTTCATACTCTGAAGTACAGCAGAAGTCTTGTCTAGAATAATAGAGACAGCCTAATTTGTTAACGAAAAACATTGGATCGTAGCCGCAAAAATGGATGATAGGACATTCTCAGACGGCTCAGAACCTTGGCTGCCGACAGACCCCACAGCGGGAGGTACAAACCCGGATTATCAATTAATTCCTTCGGACCCTATGAATGTGCCTGGCTTACAATTTTACTCTGGTGGTTTTGGTCAACCTGTGCCACCATTTGCCTCTCCCCCAAGTATCCCCGAGAACTTCCAGTTCCCTCCTGGGTTTGCGGGGCCACCATTACATAGCGGTTCAAGTTTATATCCTGCAAACCCTCAAATCAATCAATTTCATCCATCAGATTTTCAGCTAAACCAAGGCCCAAAACCGCAGTCCAAGATGAATTATCTACCTGGAGGCTTCCCCCCGCTGGAATTCTCGGCGGCAAACCTGCCACAGAATAATTTCTCACAGAATGGTTTCCCACAGACAGATTTTTCACAAGTAGGCTTCCCACCGAATATTCCACAAGTCTTCTCATCGAGCTTCCCGCAGAGCTTCCAGCCCATGGAGCCCTCACCCATGGGATATCCACCTATGACGGTCCCATTTTTAGGCTTTCCACAGATGCATTTTCCATATCAAATGAATCCTGAAGCCGCTGCACGTGGGCCTGGATTCATGCCCCATTCCTACCCCGGATCATCTCTTCCGCCACATATCGAAGCAGCCGGCACTCATTCTACAGTGACAGAATCATCAGACTGGACCCCGAAAACATGGGAAGAAGAACTGGAAGAGGCACGGAAGAAGTACCCTCCTGGCGTAGATCCATTTATCAGAGGAACCAAAGTTGACCCTCGTGCTCTCCCCAAACATCCAGGACTTCATCCTGCTCAGTCGCTTGAGAGTGAAAAGAAACTCCGTTGCGGTCACCCGGCATTCTCGGGATCGAAGCTAGTCATGAAATCAAAGGATTCTGAAGGCAGTATGATCGCAAAACAACCAGAAGCTGAAAGCGAAGAAGAAAGCGAAGACGAAGATGACGTTGAGAGCGAAGAAAGTGGGGATGAAGATGAGAGTGAAGATGATTCAGATGAAAACGATGAGAGGGGAAAATGTAACAAAGGCAAGGGGCGGGCTAATCAAGAAGAAGACTTGGATGTAAGTTTTCTCCTTATGTTTTCGAACGGTACACCAAACTTAGTTTGCTTCGAGAATATCCTGTAACGGCTTATAGGACTTAGTGAAGTTCCTGCCCGCATTCTCGCCCGAGGTCCAAGCATCAATGATGAAAACATACAAGAAATCACTTGCCAAATGCCAAGCGGAATCGGATGCCATCGTCGCCGCTCGCGAGGCGGAGAAATTGAAAAGATTCGAGAAATTCAACAATCCAAGGAGACCCCTCGGCTCGAAGGAACGGCGGAGGCGAGTCTGTCTCATCCCGGGGGAATCACACGAAGAACTTATGATCCATGCATTTGACGAAAATGCTTCCCCACCGGAGAAATCGATTACAGAGAAACAAAAAAGGCGTACAGGGAAGGGTGCTATTCCACCTCCACCGGCTCCCGATTTCAAACCGCCATGGGCTCAGTCCACGGCGCCTCCACCAAGACAACCTGGCCGATTTGTTTGGCCACCGAAGGAAGCACCACAACCTCCCAGCAGTAAGACCGTAGAACCCGCTATGCCGAGAGTTAACATACAAACTCTTCAGGCACAGGGAGGCTCACAAATTAAAGAGGAGCCGTCAAAGAAGAAGCCCCGAAAGGATACCGCGAAAAATGCTACGACTGAAGAAACAAACACTCAGCCAAAAAATACTTCCCCTGAACCGGATCTAAACATGGAGGGGCCGATGGTTGGGCTTTGGTCTGGAGACCACCAGAGTGATACAGTTTTAACACCGCATGGCAAGCGATCTAGGCAGTATGAGGCAAATCGTGATGGTAATCTGTTCGAAAACATCTTTATTCCAAAGACAGTTTTCCAACGGCATGAGGACTTGCCTCGTGAATTAGACGCGGCGTACGAAGATGAGGACTTCTAGAAAGCACCGCCGCACCTGGTTTACGAGACAAAATATGGCCTAAAGAAGCTACTTCTTGGAAGTATACGAACATACTTTTTGAAATCAGCATTTGCATGAGTGCATATCTTCTAGTCCCTAGATGACTGAACATGTATTGCTAGAAAGAATTTTCACCCGAACTTGCCTCTGACCAGTGAAGAGGACCCGCTTACCCAAGCTTTAATCCCAGAGCTTGACCCAATGCTTTCTTCTGCCTCTTTTCCCTTCTCATCCCGCCATATTCCGTCTTTCACATCCCCGGCCCCATAAACAAAGCTGTTTTGATTTCCTTTCAACTGCTTCATCCAATCTCGGCACACATCCTCGCTATCTATCATACAATTTATCTCTTGACTATGAAACCAACTTTGCGAGTCTTGGTTCCCGGATCCCTGAATTCCAATTCTCTCATCTACGATCATGAGTTTTACTAGATCTTATTAGCTAATATGCTAGGAATTATCAACCAAATTAAAATGTAGAACTTACTGTGACACGTTCTAATTTGCTTCGTGGCGTGTATCGGTCGATCCATATCCCTCCCCACATACCAGTATACCTTGAAAAGTTTCTTTTCCTCCTCATTTAGTTGTTGCTTCATTCTAACCACAACAATTTCATTGTGTCCGCCTTGCAGCGGGAGCATCTCGCCGAGGTCGTTGTAGCCCATGCATAAAACTAGCGAGACTTCAACCCCTCGCTTTATCGCTTCGATTAGAGCGTTTACAACGGGAGGCGCATTTAAATCCGGTGTTTGTATGAATATCTTCGCTTCAGCGAATTTGATCCCTGACAGCCAGGCGATATTTTGCGGCGCATCGAGGGACTGGTTACCCGGAGCTGGATGAAACTTTGTTTAGTAATTTATTTGCATCAGGATATATCAACATTGAGAGAGCTACCTGAATGCGTTGCCCTGTTTACTAAGGCTATCGGAAACTGTTTCTTTGTGTGAAAGTTGTATGCACAAAACGGACGTTCCATTAAGTCGTCGATCCCTTCTTGGGCCGTTTTCTGGCCCATGGATTTGTCTATCTCTAGTTAGTATAATATCCGTACATATGGTACAGTTGAATTGTATTGTCTGATACTCACTTAAAATCTTATTAAGCTTAACCATCGTCAATCCGATTCCCTGGGTTTCCATGGGTGGAGTATCAACATGCCGCCAATCTTGAATCTGCGAAGGTAAAGAGCCCCTCCGCGCACTCAGCGAAGGCAAAGTGGGATTCAGTCCGTCGCCCCAAGTGATAATTGCATGCTCGTAAAGACTCTCAATAATAGGGCCATCGAATTGACACATCATTTCGAGATTTGAATTATCCTGAATATTGCAGCTATTCAAGGCTGCGACCTGGCGGTCGATAACCATAAATTTGGAATGAAGCGTCCCGAGCGGGAAGTTGTGATAGTTTATAACCTCGAGGTGGATATTTCGCATCTGTTTACTAGGAGGTAGGCCTAAAGTAATCCATTCTGCCTCTTCGACGCGGACGCGAGATGACACGAACTGTTTTTAGAGTTAGCTACGATAGCCGACTTAGGACTGTTGCGAACCAGCAATTCCTACATGCTGAAGGCTGCCCCGGTCAAATAGAATCTTTACGACTACCGGGCTTCTTCCATCTTGTTCAATTCGGTTCGAAAGCTCTTTGAGAGCTTCGCCTATTCTTCTAGACGCGTATGAATTCTTCCAGAAGTTGGAAAATATTAGGATATCCAATCTCGCTTTCACAATGAGATTATAATAGTGATCTGCAATTTCGGGGACACTTCGAATAGATTCGTCAATACATTAAGGTCAGATATAGCAATGGTAGTGTATGGATATCTTACGTCGAGATGACCGTCAACGGAACTGACCCTCGAGATCCTGTTAACCCGGGAGAAGTGAGGTTCCCAGCCGGATTCCTTTCTATTGATTTTAAGACATTATAAAATATCTACTTAGATATTAGTATAAGATTTAAATCGGCTATTTTCACAAACATCTGGATAGAATCATTCAAGGACACACGATACCTTCACGAACAAGTCGGAGAATTCCACTTCTTCAAAGTTCTCGTTGGAGCGGATCAAGTCAATTTCTTCATTCGATGGGAGAGTTATGTCGCCAATTGGGTTTGCCGATGAGAATCCTACAATGGAACCTAAGGAGCTTGTCAAACTGGGAGAGGAGTTTTCGTATGATTTCTGAAAGAGTTTATATGGATTTATATGAGTGTCGAGTGCGCTATCGAGACTCGCGCTAGATATCTTCGATAAAACTGACGGTGCTTGGAGCAAGCTCTCCAGTTCTGCGGAGCCCTTGGTGCTTGGAGACTCCATTTCAACCTCAAATACATCCAATACCGTGGTCGTATTCAGAAACCACGAGATCGATCTCACGCATCCAGTTGAGGTATTTGGTGACGTAAGATAGAAAGACGTTGTAATTTTATTGGGGCAACGCATAATATATTTTATACCTATCTTGTGACTTATGGCTAAACGGCTTCAAGGCTAAGCAAAACTAGATAGCAATATAGCTCAACAGGTTCTAAACTAAGGAAAAGACCGCCCGTTTCAAAGTTGAAGAGACGCAGCAGCAGCCTCTTTTGCAGCTTCATCATGAGCAGTGAGACCCCGGTTCGCCGGACCAGCTGCACATCGTCCCGTTTGCGCGTCGAATCTACTCCCATGCACTTTCGCTCCCATTAGTGACCTGAACCAAGGCTTTGGGGATCATAGATTTTAGGCACCTACATGGGCAGTCAAAAGTCTGTTCTTCACCATTCCATACCAAGATTCCATATGCATGAGGGCACACTGCAGTAAATGCTCTCGTTTTCCCTTCTTTGTCTTTCCATACAGCTAAGGGCATTCCGTCCTTTTCGTTATTGCGCAACATAACGGTACCCTCGCGCAGCGGCAGATCTTCTATATCGGTGATATAGGTTTTTTCTTCTCGTAATTTCCGAATTAAGTCTTCGAGGTGGACTTTTTCAATCTCTGCGCCGAAAAGTTTCGATTTCGGCATGCGAGATGCATCATAAACGGCTTCCCAAGGGTTTGGTACTCCGGTTATTTGATCAGCAATTATCTTTGCTCCAATAACACCATACGTGAGACTGCCTGAGCTACCAGTTATCACAAATATACTCTTTTCTGGCTTTTCTCTACCGATATAAGGTAGATGGTCATTCGATTCAATTATTTGACTTGACCAACGATGGTCTGATTCGCGGTTCGCAGTAGGGAAATTGCTGCTCGTCCAATCCTGCAGTCTCTTGAAATATGAATCGTATTCTTTGGAGTCAATATGACCCGTTTTATGCTTCCCACCCGTCACAATAAGATATTTTAGATTTTCATCTGGATGCGAAGCGGCAGTAACTTGAATATCGGGGTATCCCTCGACACCATAGATAACGCATGCTGGGGCATCTGCCGCTGGTATTGGGCTTGAAATGTGATAAGTCCTATTTGCAATTTCTGTTATTAATGGAAAACTTGCGGTTTGGAGGGCACTATACGCTACTAACCTGTAGCAACCATTTTTCATAATATATGTTGGGGTGCCTTAAAGAAGTTAGTTTTGCCGCCTTAAGGGTTTTGATCATAAAAAAAAGAGATCTTATGCTTACGAACAGGCGCCCCCACCGTCATAATCATATTTCTAGCTTCTATCGAATGACCTTCCTCCGTAGTCAACAAAACTCCACTACCAACTGCTTTGTAAATCTTCACACGGGTATGTGTATAGCAGGAAAATAATTCGGGATTCCGGCTGGCCATTTCTCTCAGCAACGCGTGTACATACTTTGTGGGATTGAATACGGCTTGATTTCCAATTGTTATTACACCATTCTCACACACCAAGTTCTTTTCGCCTTCAAGGCTGCTGTAAGCTTCCACCTCATGAGTAACATTTTCTTCGGACCCACAAAAGATGCGGCACGCTAGTTTATGGTAGTCGCAGTCGATCCCGTGGTTTCTTACAATATCCTCCACTCTATCGATCGCATAGCAATGGCTATTGTGTACTAGCTTCGCATTCTCGATCCCGTGTACTTTTTGGACGCCGAATATTAGAAAGACCAGTACTGCCATTTTAGCCTTCTTGAATACTTACGCCTAATCAGATCGGCCCATTTCATTCCCAAACAGGTACTCAAGCTACCATTACTCCTTCCTGACTCACCCGAGGTGACTTCCCTGGCTTCTAGTAATACCACCTTCAAACCTCTCTGAATTAGTTCGTAGGCGGTGGAAATTCCTGCAACTCCTGCACCAACAACCACAGTATGGGTTTCTAAATCTTGAGCTAGTTTGTTGAATATCGGCCATGAGGCGTATGGGTTCGTTTTGGTCCATACGGGATCGTTGCGACCAGAGGTAAAACAAAGCCCTGGATTTGACAAATTGTCGTTTCTCGGCATTGTTGGTAAGATATATTACTGTGGTTCGAAGATTCAGCCCGACAACTGAATACGCCGAAAGGACAACTGAATTGGCAGAATAAAGCTAGTTTGGATAGAACGAACGTCAGAATAAGGAAGCTTGATGCTCCGGTTGTGAACAGCCAAGAAAGTCTTTAAACCCACAACCTCCTCGATAACCAGGGATAGCCCGAGAAACACTGTAATGAGAGACATTGGTGCGTGATCTTCCTTGTAAATGTCTACGTATCATCCCACAATGATTACGCTTACGTGCATACGAAGAAATGTTAGCATCCCGTTTTGTATTTGTGGGACAGAGTAGGATCTCGTGATTTGATTCTCGAAATTCTCCGCTAGGAATTCTGGACTTGAATCAGGGTTCGCGGAGAATTCAGACAGAGATTTTGAATTTCTCTCCTCGTTAGCCAGGTCCAGATCAACTGAAGTTTAATCCTTGCCAACCCCACGATTCGCAAGCCCGCAAGATGTCAGAAGACTTGTTGACGTGGGACAGTAAGGATAATATTACCAACCGCTATTATTCAAAAATACTACCAGTTCTTTAAGGCTGCCAATCTGCAAATCTATGATCCATGAGGCGGGAAGACACGCCATGGACCGCCAAGCGAGATCGGAATTTAAAATATGTCGATCTCTCCAAGTGTGCAACTTCAACCTCTCACCAAACAAATATACCCCGTCTTGAATAGGGAACCTAGTTAGCAGAGGTCCCGAGTCGAGTCACGATCGAGAGCTTGCGCGTGGGCCTAGAAGAAACTGCGTCTACAAGATCCTAATGTGGCTATCGGCGTTCAATAATGATTACATTCACTCGTAACGCCGCCCATTCGATCCGACGGCGATCTGGAATTTCTAGTCGTGGGCGAAAAGCTTCTACGAGATCGATATTTCGATTCAATATAATAAATTAGGCAGCCCCTGTTCCAAGACTTTTCTATGCCCAACGGAGACCCCAAGCATTCCTCCCTTCCTCGCGTTCCTTGCATACCCGCCGCCACCATACGGCTTCTATCGCCAAGTAAAATATCTCCGAAAACAAGATCCATGAGAATGCTCCAGCGGTCACCCACGCATCACTTGATACCGGTTTTTAATTTCTGTTCGCTGGCAGGATACGCCATTTTTGCATTCAGTTGGTCCCCGTCTCAAACGTTTCACCCCGGTGTGAGTATTTCTCAACAAATCCAGGGTCGCACAACAGGAGAGGGCCCGAAGAAGGGGGTAGTTGCAGACAGCGCGGTAAATGACCTGAATTCAGGCATCCAGACGGTTCGACCTGTGGACAATTGTAATTTTGATATCCGGTGTTCAATTCCACAAAAGGCTTGGTTTTCTATTGGTGTTGTTTTCGTTCGTGTTGTCGTCCATCCAGCACTGCCCTCTAAAACAAAATTAAACATGAAGATACTCCTCAATAGGTGCACTCGAGTCGGGAGAACAATAGGAAAAACTTTAGAATACCCAAGAAAGTGAATATTAGGTTATTGCTGTCTTCAAAGGTTTGGTTAACTGCCAAGAGTGCAGATCGATCCTGAACACAGCGCAAATTCACCGTCTCGTCCACTCTGACCCGTCTTGGGGGCTAACAGCCACGGAGAGTATGGTAGGTTGATAATATGCTTGCATTGAAAGGCTGCCAAAGCACCCCGATGCCGAGAAATTCTTTACAGCAAACTAATATTGAGTGACCGTCGTATCATTTCTTGGATTACATTTGTATTGTACAGAGTTATTTCTTGGTCTTTCTTGGAAGACCCTGCCTCCCCTTGAAATACTGTCTAGTTAAAATAGACAGAGATGAATTTGGAGTATAAGAAGACGGAGGATTGGCCCACTTAGAATCAAGTGTATACTTACCATCAATAGCAGACAGACCTACCCGACCCAACAAACAAAAAAGACACATTTGAGAGGAGACCCAGTCTTAGTACTACTAGGTTTTTATAACTATTTGAAACGCCGATTAAAATGCCTGGCCGACCGACCTCTTCACACTCTGGATCATATCTATTCAAAGCCGACCGTCCAGATTCTTCGAACATCCGTTATGACCGATACCGGATATCTACGAAATGCGTCCAACCTTGGTCCGAGACTCGAAAGATGTTGACAATTGCCGCATTAACCGCCATGCTGGCTGGTGAGTGGCCTTAAATTTATCGACATGCATGCCTCTAAATTATAATACTAATACAAGAATTCCGTCGCACAGAAGAATCACGAGTCAAGAGCAAACCTTCATCATCGGCCTCTTCGGTATCATCCGGTTCCACGGGATCGTCGTCGTCGTCTTCTTCATCGTCTGGTAGAGATTGGGACGTCTGCCATATCAGATTTTCTGTCTCTAATGGCAAATCCAAGCCTGGAGCCTCGGAAGGTGAGCGAACCAAACGCGGTGTTTTGCACTGGAGAGCGATCAGCCTACAAGTTCGCCTACGACCCTTGCCCAGCTGAGTGGTGTGGGTCAGGACTTCGAACACACAAGCTTCTGCTTAGAAAGCTTAGCCCGTTTCTCATTATTTTCCTCGAATATAAATTCGAGACTCAATGCTGTGAAGGAAACTGTTATAGGCTAACGTATTGCGCTTTTGTTGTTAATAGTATTTCGGAAAGTCGATAGCAGGCTTCAATGGATTGATAGCCCGCGGAACCGCCGTTAATCCTTGTTATCTTCAGGGATGAGTTCCACGGATATTCTTTCATATCACTATTTCTTTGTCGACGTTTGATACTCCGAGTTATAGAATAATACTTTAATACTTTCGGGATAGGATTCGTTTGCATGTTTCGGCGTCCTGGTGGACCAAAAGTTTTCTTTTGTTTTTTTTCTTAGCATATCGTTATCTTGCATCGGACCTTGACAAGGCCAGGTCTTGGTCAGAATTTTTCTTTTGTTGCAAGCGCTGTTTTTTATTTGGGTTTTCACCTGCGTTCCACTTGAGGAGGAACCAGCATTGCCTTGTGCATTTATATGTTGTATCCCAACTTTCTTTCGTTCTTGAGGATATTTAGCTTATGTCATTGATTGCTGTTTCAAACAGCGTCTCCATTAAATCACATCCTCTCGTTATCCAAATGTGGATAATTAAACTGATAGGCAAAGAAGCTAAAGTGGAGCTCGTGATCCGTTATGTCTGTGCCTTGCTGAGGCTCATCTAGTTATTTGGCAAGGACTTGACGATCGGTGCTGTGGGCGATATGCAATCTGCAGATAGTTCGCTATGATTGAGCCTCTGCACCGACATTGATAAGATATCTTGTCGACATCGCATCGTCACCCCTTGCATTGCATCGTTAGCAACCCCATTAGCTCAACCGAACATGCATGTCCTCGCGGCCACGCCAACTGACCGGCTGGCTAGACTGGGGATCTTGTGTTGTCTTTGCCCAGGGCATTTCCCGATTCGGTCGGAATAAAAAGAGATGTGACGTATTTCGTTGGAGCGCCAAATGAAGGGATTCATCAGCCGGCGTCTTTCAAGGCTTCTATTACTTTGGGACGACGGCCAAGAGGACAAGCATATTATTTGAAGGGGACTATAATTTCTATACGAGCAGAACCAGCAACACCTTTGTGCTACTGTCTTGCCGCTCTCTTGGTATACATATGCTCATCCACGCGGCAGTTTCAAAGGATTGTGCGAAGGAACTTGGCTCAGGACCAAAATATGCCAACGGGGTTCGGCTTGCTTTCTTCAGATCTCACGGGATATCTTGCAAACTCCCATTTTGAGATCCTGCCCGTCCAATGGGAAACAATTCAATTGTCTGTGGCATCGTCAAAGTGCTGGACACAAGCGAAAGAAACGGCAACCTGGTGCCGAAAACCCAGGCTAAGCTTTCTGTTTTCTGGCCTGCGGGCTGGGAAATAACGTTAAGATGCAAAGCCCCGCTAATATCGGTGGTCGGAACTTACTAAGCGTGTGCCCCACGATGTCAACCCAAACCGCCATGCATGGTCATGACATGGGCCTCATTTAATGCTTGCGTGTGCCCTTTATTGTCAACGAACTCCTCTTGCGAAATTAAACTCTGCGGAAAACCAGACTTGCAAAGCCTCGAAACGATCGCTTCTCCGCCTTCCCTGAAGCTTCGGACCCGTTTTGGGTCTGATATTTACTTGCGCCACGAATTCATCCTGGTCATCAGGCGCTGGGTGCTGATAGGTTGTTTGGTAGCGGACTAAACCGCTTTAGGTCGTATCGTTTCCAATTTGTGTGCAGGGAAGTTCGAGTATCTCAGCGTGAAGAACAGGCTACCGAGATTATATAAGGTTGGAGTATACCCAGATCCACGCTTGTGGCTTCAGTGTCAATTAACAGTTGGTGTAGAAGACATCTACCAGAATACATATATCTGTGCTGACTTCCAAACTTTACCCTCACATCTCTCTCATACATTTATACTCAAACGGGGACTTCTCTCACCCAGTTTTCGAGGTTTCTTTTCACCGGCGACGCGCCGAGCCTCCTTTATTTATCCTGCCACAACATCAACACAATCTAAATAACAAAGAATGGGCAAGCCAAAAGAGCCGTGCCAACACCAGCGGGACACTCTTCCCGTACCCTCCCAAGATAGCGAAACGGAGCCTCTAGATCCTACTCCCGTAGAGACAAAAGAAGTGCCCCGTGTAGCAAAATGGGTTGACTCTCGCTCCTTCGCAAAGAAGGGCATTTCGTATCTTTTTTCTTCCAAAGAGGATAGGGACATCGTACAGGGCAAAGGAGCCGCCGCAGCCAACGCTGGACCTGTTCTCCCAGAATGTGAAATCTGCAAAGAAGATAAGAAGCGGCGGCGGAAGTACCGTTGGAAACTAATCCTAACCCTCCTCCTGCCCAACTTTATGAACTCTCTCGATCTCACAGTCATTGCGACGGCGGTGCCTGAAATCGCGTCGGACTTCAACCGTATCTCCCAGTTGTCGTGGATCGTGAATGCCTTTACCTTAACTTCTACTGCCTTTGTTCTGGCTTATGGTCAGTTCAGCGATGTCTTTGGGCGTCATTGGATGCTGCAGTTTGGTATCTTCTTCGTCCTGATTGGCTCTTTGATATGTGCATTATCGCATAACTATGGTCTCTTCCTATTCGGTCGGGCACTCCAAGGTTTAGGATACGCTGGTATCGGGACTTTGACAAAGATCATCCTGTCGGATAAAGTCAGCTTAAAGGAAAATTCGACCAATAATACTATTTTCGTCCTCTTGAACGGTATCTCGTTTGGTTGCGGACCCGTCATTGGTGGTTACCTTACAGCCGTGGACTGGAGATGGTGTTTTTGGATCAACTTGCCCATGGCCGCTATCTCTCACGTTGCTGTTTTCTTTGTCATGAGGAAGGAGCTACTCGGTCCACAGCCGCAGATTGTAACAGACGAGCATGGTAACACGATGTCTATAGAACGTCACGGGTTTCTCGAGAAACTTTCTGTCATCGACTACGGCGGTATCACCATCTTCATCACTGGCGCTTGTCTATTCATCCTCGGTCTCCTCTGGGGTGGTGCAGACTATCATTGGACATCAGCTGCGGTTCTGGTCCCCTTAATCGTTGGAATTCTTCTTATTATCTGTTTCTTCTACTACGAGCACCTCATGGAACCTGGCAATGCTATGGCCAAGGTATTCCCGAACCAAACCGCCATGCTACCGTGGAGTCTACTGAGGAAGCGTGATATCGGCGTTCTCAGTTACCTCAACTTCACCACTGGTATGGCTTTATTTTCGGCGTTCTATTTCGTTAGTGTGTATTTCACCATCGTCGAAGGGTACCCGGCCTGGAGAGCCGGTGTTCAACTTCTATACTATACCCCCGGATTGGGAGGTAAGTCGCTCCCAAAAATATCAGCCAAGTCCCGTTCATGTGTACTAATGAGACTGAATTTTCAACAGTGGGTGCATATTTGGCAATATTCATATGCAACGTCTACCCCAAACAAACCTGGCTCCCTATGTTCCTCGGCTCTTGGATTGAACCTCTCGGTCTCGGCCTCCTCGCATACGCCCTCACAATTCGAAACGTAGCCATGGTTAACGGCTTCCTCGCGCTCTCTGGTGTTGGCACGGGCATCAGATTCATGCCAGGGACCCTTCACGCTGTGGGTATGGAGCCCAAGAGGATCGCACGGGTCGTTAGTTTGATGGGCTTCGTGCTACCGCTCGGTGGAACGCTAGGCTTGACGATGATGGGTTCCGTGTTCAACAACGAGCTCGCCAAGGGATTCAGTGGCATTGGCGCTGGATCTACTGGTCTCGACGGAAAAGATACTGGGCGATCTGCACAAAGTATCGATGAGATCCAGGCGTTGCCAGCTCCGATACTAGACCTTGTTCAAGAAGTAGCGAAGAAGGCCGTTGTGTGGAGTTATGTCGCTATCATACCGTTGGTTGGACTCGGTGGTATCGTCGCGTGCTTCTTGGGCAACGTTCAGATCACTAGCACTAATCCCGAAGACGTGGTCGATAATGAAGCTGAAACCAAGAAAGGGGAGGTTATTGATGAGCCGTACTTATTCTGGCTTTTGAAGCATAGAAGACGGCTGGGAAATAAAACGGAACCGGTCGTCACGAAAGGGGATGCTTAATTCGGGGTTGTAGGGTTTGCGTTTCTAGTATAAAAATAATTTACGACTTTCTGGGTATATATTAATAGATGCTTGTATTTAAAAAGGAGTTTAATATTTAATGTGGTTTTGGGCTTTGCTGAAGTTGGCGAATAGAAACTCAAATAATATTGATATATCATTCAGGTAAAACTCAATGTTCTTTGTACTGGTCTGGAAGAACTGGAGGCTTAGCTTAACGCGAATAGAGCAAATTTGAACCGCGGAACCTCAAAGACCCCAATCCCCTTTGTTGAAACCAAAACCCCTTGCGCCGATGTGTAAACTCATGCACGAGTTCTCAAAACGCCATATCCCTATCTCGGTGGATGGTTTCGCCAAATATCAACCGTTTTGGTTACCTCCTACAACACTTCTCCTGCGACCCGCTAATTGTTGTCGCGACAGTGACATCCATGGAACCCAAAGTAACCAAGATAATAATATCTATCAATCCTGTTTTCGTATAAGGCTGGAATTGGAAAATAATACCTTCTACACGTCATCGACACTATTCAGATACTGTATTTTGATCTAGTTCCACGCCTTAGAAACATTTCTGAGAAAGGGGGCTAAAAGAGACTTTTATTTACCATGACATTTGAAGATGCATCAATTGAGCCAACATAGGATATCTCTAAGATTCCGATATAAATGGAGGGCACAGATCATCTATTGTGCATAAACTTGCTCAAAGACCACCATATCATAGACATCGATATCACTCTCTTTTATAACTTTCGGATATTGCCAACGCCATCCACCGTTCTTAGACGCTCTGGAAGTAGATCTCAGTCCGGTTTCTTCGCAATGACCTCAAATTACAAAGGTCGTTTCTTTTTCTCTTTCTTATATTTTATTTTCGGTAGCGGGGATTTGATATTTGCCCGTCCGGCGGCGTACAATAATGCAGCCAGAGGGTTTGCCATTTCCCTAAAAACGCCAGCAAGTTACAACCACCCGTTACGTACAACGCCAACACCAACCAAGCCTGATCGTGACCTCAAGCTTAACACCTTGCCTGATATACAAAAAGACTCGGCAAAAGATGGTTTTATCAGGGATAAGCCGATAATCATAGGGTCAATTCCTACCCCAGACAATCTTTCAGCCGCTCCAATCTCTGCGCCTTCCCACGATCCTCCAAATGCCGGCTCTTTCAGCGTGGTTATCAACACCCCGTTTCAAAACCGCGTACGCAGACAGGATGCGGGGCAGATCACACCTGCACCGGATCCCACCAATGCTGAAAGTCCTTCAAGTTCCACTTCATCGACTCCCCAAACTGTTTGGACGAGTATGAGTTGGATTATGAATTGGGATGACAACATTAACGCATTTGTCAGTGTTCCTATGCTCGTTATTATGTATGCTGAACCGACTTCAGCACCCCCCGCTGGAACATATCCACATATGGATCCCTATATGAACCTACCTGTTATAACTATGGATTTGCCAGCGATCACTCCTGTGCCTGTAAATAGTTTAGAAGATCCTCTTGTTCCCGCGGAGGAGGGATTGGACTCTGTTGGTGGAGTTGGGTTATAGCTGTTCAATTAATATTCCCGGCTTCGGGGCTTTCTTTTGATTTTAATAAGATTATTATGGAGACGAGATCACGACGGCCTAATCATGCAGCTGGCCTATTCCCGGAAGCGGATCCGAAGGGATGAGAAGACACGCCTGGGCCTAAAAACGAGTAATAAGAATGATAGCGTGCTGTTAGCGGTATTGTAAAGGTTTACCATGTTTCTGAATAGTATACATGAAGAATATTTTCGAATTCATGTATATAGTTTAGAGCAAGTTCTAGATTGTCGGTGCAGCAATTATTTTCTTTTTTCTTTATATAACGCGGTTTTCTGGAGGTTTAAATTGCTTAGTGTCGCCGAAGATATCTCGTCAAAACCAGATAACTCTAATTTAGACCCAGGGGCAATATCTTACGTCGGTCAATCTTCCATGGGCAATTGCTCCCGCTATAGTTATTCAGTTCCAATAGCCAATCTTCCTTTCTTAATAATTTCGAGCGCCCTCTGGTCGCCTTATGTGGCATTTGTTGTGAAACTTCAGGATTTTATACCTCCGTGGACTTACGAACAGCGTTTAGCAAGCCCTTTGGCTATACCAAGATCTACAAGCTAAAATGGACCGCCATTATCTAAACACGCATAAGCGGATATTTAGATCATCGGTATTTGATTGGGTCCGTATCACTGGCCCCCAGTTTGGGCTTTACATATGGTAGTAATTATTGAGACGCTTGGGTCCGCGAATCTAGCACGCAAAAAGCAAGTTTGTAATTTATAACAAGGTGGAAACTATCTAATGCAAGTTCCGACAATCATACAGTTTAAAGCCCCCTTGCTTGTGGGTTAATAATTTGACGATTGATATAGCTGTGGATATTTCTAACAGTTAGGAAGTAGAAGATTGGGTCTAGGCTCTGGTATATAACTATAAAAGCCAACCTAGTCTCCTATCTCCTACTCTTCAATATTCTATCCCACAGCTTCGGGATATATTCAGCTCCCATTCCTAGCAACCTTAATTTAATATTTAAACGAAATTCGCAGATTGAGCGCCCATTACCATTGAATATGCGCCCCTCATACCTTTTAGTCTTCGGGTTTGCAGCATTGTGTGCTGCAGGAGTTCTTGAGAAGCGTGGAGTTCTTGAGAAGCGTGCCTGTGGTGGTACTAATTGCTGGAATGGTAAGATTATATCAGTCGTCAGGGTCAACGAATCCTTAGGTTCGATATTCGCTCACAGATTGAACTCTATGTAGCTCTCAAAAAAGCACTTAGCAGTAGTTCGAATGTGTTGGGCGATTGCACTTCTTTCTTTAACGCGGCCGGATTTTATGTGCTATCTACTAGGTATTTTCAAAACCGCGGTTCTTTTCTGCTGCCCTTCCAAATCTTATCATCTAACTTGACCAATTAGTATTACCTATACAGACAGTTGGGTCACAACCATAGTTACCGTTTCGTCGACCTCAACATCTACGATAATTGACCCCACCGCTACTACAACAACATGGGTTTCCTGGTCAACTTTAACAAGTACAGCTTTCGCTACAGTACCTTTAACAACGACAGGAGCTGCTGGGCCCGCGAATAAGAGATGTGTTGAAGTCACCACTACTAATTTACGATACCCTCCCTATGCGGATAATTGTGCAGCCGCCTACAGCTCTTTTACCGAAGCATGCTTTTGCGTCAGTGGATTTTCAAGCCCGACTTTGACGACAACTGTTGTGTCATCTACGCCGACCACTACAACTACGTACACAACCGTTCCAGTTATCGGGACGGTTCACACCACATCTGTATCGACTACAATCCTAGTGAAATATAAAACCAGGACTGAGACTGCGACACAGACCTGGCAATCTTTCTATGCCATGGTATCTGGTTCACCTAAAAATGGGAAGTATCTCTATAGCCGAGATTCCTCAACGATTGATTTCGGGTTCGCGAATCCCGATAGTGCGGCATCACTTTTCTTCTATAACGAAGTTGACGGTACAATGAAAACATCAGATGACCAAGGAATGGACGTCTTTCTTTGGGCTGACGCAACTAATAAACTAATCGCATTACCCCTACCTTTTGTTCCGGCGGGAATCAAAGATTCTCAAATAAAGTGTACACGATGGGGCGCCAGATTTATGTGTTCAGCTAAGTCGGCAGGGCCATTACCTGTTACGTTAATGGACTTCGCATATAACGGCGACGAGCTTGTCACAGTTGGGTCAGGCGGCGCGAATTCCTTCCAAATGAAAGGAGTGGTGCAGGCGCCTGCGTTGCCACCCCCATAAGATCCTTGATACGACTTCGGTTATATTCGCTTTTACCGAGTATCTGTATCTTAGATTGAGATTATAGCATTCTTTATAGTGTAGTCTTCAAACATGCCTTCTCGATATGTTAAGCTTAGTTATATTTGAAGTATGTAATCATAATCCATGAAAACTAAACAATAGGAAGATATTTGGTGTTTTTTGAATTATTGTGACGAGCAAAACTGTAAAAGGAGCAAAATGTTGTCATTTGCTACTACCTTATTCTAATACATCGTGAAAGTAGTAACTATGTGACCGTACCTAAAAGTAGAAAGGACTGCTTTGCGAAACGAGATTATCAATTTGTATCAAAGAGAAGAACAAAGTTTAGCGCATTGATTTAAAAACCCCGACCTGAAAGCTTCAGCTTACGATTTTAACCCTTACACTCGAAACTAAGGTTTAAGGTTCGCTTTAATTTCGGCGGACAGCTCTCTAAGATTCTCGACCTCCATAATCTTCTTGCCGTTTCGGAAAAGCATGATCGTTGGAATGCAGGTGATCCCGTACAAGTCGCTGACGTCTTCGGCCTTTTCAATATCGACTTTGATGAAAGCCGCATCAGTAAAATCGTTGGCCAATTGTTGGAACCGTGGGGCGAAGGTGCGGCAGGGCCCACACCATGTGGTGTAGAAGTCTACCACTGTGAGGGCCTCTTTGTCGATAATTTCGTTGAACCCTGTCAAGTTCTCGATTTCGGCAAGCTTGACATCTGGTTTGGCTTCTGTCATTTTGAAAGTTCGGAGAAATTTGTGGAAAGGAATTTTGGCAGAAAATAAAGCTTTAAAGCTTTGAAGGTTTATATGTGCGTATTTGGGAGGTGCTGCGGGATGTAGTATTTAATGATAGTCTGCGATGATGATGATGATAATAATGATTTGAAAATATTGCCTACAAGATGTTCAGATCATGAGCTTTTTATACCTAAGACGTCGAACAATAATGGATCCTAGAAACCGCCATCGCCATCGCCGCTTTCTCTCTTCCAGAAATCCATGCCGAAGCTGCACGCTGACTCAGTAGACGTATTCTCCGGGCAGGATCTGAGCTCATGAGTTGCAACATATGCACTCGTTGAGGCGGATGCTTGACCTAGATTCGGCTAATACTGTTGTTGTCTTAGCCTCCCTCCGAAACTTTGGCAGGGGCGGTGCACTGGATTGTCGAGCGTGATTGGTCGGTCTGCACAGTCGGTCACCCTGAATGGATTGGTATAGTCGTTGGTAGGGTTTCTTAATACGTATGAGTACCAAAAGTACAAAGAAGATTAAACGCCAGCTGAACGAATCGAGTTATCGTCACATCTTTTGGTGTACGTATAAACGAGACTGATTGTCTTCCAGAGTCCCTTGTTGTCGCTACAATTGCGTTGCATTGAATCCTGTGGTTCACTTGCCACACTCGAATCTCACTAAGGTAATTCCGTCAGTGGTATTTTCTACTCCGATACAAAAGATTCCCATTGCTAGTTTACCATGATACTTTTCGTGACGGGCCTTAGATACCGATATTATGGACTTATGTGTTTGTTTTGAGCAAAGCCACAGGTTTTAAATTTCTTTTTTAAATATTATAATGCTTTTTCTGCAAGTGGATATTAAACGCCATAACTCCATAAAATATACATGTTAAAAAAATAAAATAGAGAAGCTTCTGCACGAATATTCAACACCAATCTCCATCTGATACGGGTATTTCAAACGTCAACTCCCCCCCTTTCTTCCACAGCTTCTCCTTTTCAGCGGACAGTTGTTCCGCCATTCCTTCTTCCAAATTTCTAGTCGGCTCCCAGGATGGATACCAGATCACCCTTTGAGCGCCAGGCCACTCATTCGATCTCCCCGAATACTGTGGCCTATATCTCTGCGTTTCTTGAAGCAAAGACTGTTCTCGGAAGGTCATAAATGTCGCACCCCAGATAACCAGCGAGAGATCTATACTCTCTTTATCTCCTCTGTATCTCCTGAAACGGCATACTGTCTTTTTAATCGCGGAACTGCCTCCGTGGTCTGACGCGAAGGCTGGCCTCGCGGGACTATCATCGTACACAGCTAGGGATATAAGCAAGGAGGTGCGAAGGTGGTTCATCACCGCATACGGGCGGTCTGGCCAATAGTTCTTGAGTGTGTTCAATAAATCGATAAGCAGCTCACTCTCTCGGTACATTTGAGATGCGTTCTGGACGATATCAAGGGAAGGAAGAGTGATACAGCTACTACTCCGGGATAGTTGACGGCTCAGTTGTGCCTCTGCAGGCGTTGTCGCCCGCCTTTGGAGAGGTCTGAATTGAGGTTTTGGAGGTGGCGCGGGGCCGGGTCGGGATGTTGATACCCGACGAAGGCCAGGCATTGGTGGTGATTCGTCTACTACGGTGGGAAGACTGAATAGTCGTGCGGATCGTGGGCGGGGAGGTGCCATTGGCGCATCGATAGTCGAGTGAGAGAAAATCGTTGTGCTTGATCTCCTTATCCTTCTATATTTTCGGTTTTCACGTTAGAATGATCTCAACTGCGATTTAGGTAGTTGAGGTCGCGAACGTACGGTGGTATTCTCTTGGTTGTGTTCATATTAGTTTCCGTGGTTGCTGGTGCTTTGGGTGGGATATCCAGCTTGACTCTTTTTACGCCTTCAGTCATGGCGGTGATCTCCACGGTCGTAACTTTATTCTCGGGTTTCCCCATTGCCATAGCCCGTGGTGAAGTCGATTTGGGAACCTCAACCAGCACTCCGCCGTCGAGGTCGTCGTCAGAAAAAGTATCGGTTTTCCGTTTGTCAAAAGGTCCGATGTTTGGAATATCAACTGGCTGAGTCTCGAACAAATCTTCTGGTTCTTCTACCAGGTCTGATTCCTCGTCGATGAAAACTAATTGAGCGGTCGCTGGTGTTTTCTCCAGCATTTTCCTAGCGAACGGATTGCTGAAAGGTTTGAGCTGCATCATGAGATTCTTCCTTCAATTTCAAGACTTCTCGATTGCGGATTTCTTCTTCTCCTTTTATACCAGCGCAATACTCTAGTTGCGAAGCCTGTTTTTTTTTATGGTTTTTTTTTACCCTTTGCGAAGAATGTTTCAAATTCTGACTTCAGAACCATGCATGGAAATGTGTCCCGGACCTAAATTGTGTCTTGCCCTTGAGATGTTATATTTCTGCTGTGGCGTGGCTGCCCCCCGAGTTGCTGGCATCAGCATCATGAGTTGGGCGAATGTGCGTTGTCTCGTTTTATAGGTGGACACGTGTCGGGCATGATGTATCAGAATCTCAGCATAGGCGAATTAATTTGAAGAAAAATTCGGGCGACTATTCAAAAGCAAAATCGGTATGGTGATCTTGGCATGTGGTCGTGCGTCGGAATTGTTCCATAGGGAGGTCTTAATATTATCATATACCTGCATGCAATCACATATCGTGCAGTGGAGTGTTCTGGCGATGGGTGGATTAGACAAGTTTGGATGGCTCTATTGGTGTCGCTGTGATACCGACCGATTTCGAAGGCGGGGTTTCTGCTGAATAATATTATAATAATAGTACTATTCCAGTAGCACGTTTCGGGACAGAAATATAAACTAAAAATATCAAAAAAATTTATTCGTATATAACAAGCTTGCAAGCAGATGGGTATGTATATTGTGGGTTAGAGTTGGAGTTCGGATTGGGGACTTTGGAACATGAAGTGAGTATCTAAGCAAAAACAGAAAAGCAATGACGAGAAAAGTAATACTTTTTAAGAATATGATGTTAAACTCGATAAGTCTAAAAGATGAGGTAAGGGATACTAAGACAGAGCTTGCGACGGTAGAGATGATATAGTAGTAAAGATAGGCTGGTAGCTGAATCGAATTATACGTGAATACCCTCGCTTTATCGAGATCAACCAATAGAGTATCGTGATCGTATAGAAGGTAAAGATGGGGCGTGCTAACTGATGCTATGGTGTGGCCTGCACAATAAGAAAACAAGGATACGGAATCGCGAGCGACTAGACAGATGATTCTTCAGTCTTCCAAACTTGGGTGCTTGCTCACCGCTCAATCGAGGAAGCCGCAGTCACAGAAGCTACCAGCCTTCTTTTCGAGTACAATTTCGAAGTGAGGGATCTGCTCGAGTACAGAATTGCGTTTCGCCTTTGCTATTGTTGCTGAAAGCTCTTCATGGTAGCTCTGATCTGGTGGCATGTTACACGTCGGCTCCCACGAAGCGTGCCATTTAACTTCAACTGCCGCAGTGAACTCATCGGGTTCGCTTGAGTCTTTTACGGCGTAACGATGCGTTCCTATTAGTGTGCACTTCTCCCTCTCACTTAAGTGCATTTCCTTCCAGAGAACTAGGCACAAATCTATGGGCTTTTGACTTCTTCTGTGTCGGCGGAAACGGCCGACAATCCTGTAGATATTTCTGCCTCCTCCGTAACTGGATGCATAGGGAGCGCGGACGTCGTCATATATTGCAAGGGTTGTGATCAGAGAGGTTTTTATTTTCTCGGTGACAGCATGAGGTGCTGGCCAGCTTTCATGGAAGCTATCGAGCATTTCTAGTAGGAGCTGGGGGTCTGATTTTCCATTTTCGAGTTGCTCGATATCTATGCAGGGAAGGTCTATACTTCGGCAGCCTTTCCTGTCACACTCTGGAACACCAGAAGCATCCGAGCTAGAACAAGTAGAAAAACCACTATGCAATGGACTATATGGAGGCAGCGGTATATCTTCGATTTCGAGTTGGCGAAAGGAGCGATCAGCGTAGGTCGAAAACCAGTTCAGCTCCGATGCCATTTTCTACAGGAGGTCTTAATATATGCAATGACAAGTAGTTAGAATGTGAGTTTATAGGACTGGCGGGCGGGCGCTAGAGTTCTACTTTAAAAGGCCGTATAGTTTTAATAGTATGTTAACTAATGGGTATCGGTAGCTGAAGGGATCGAGCTCGAACGTGGAGGGGAAGCCCCAGCTTTATGCATCAACACTGTGCCACTCCATGCATCTGATTATCTCCCACCTTGACCAACATCAGCGCAATAGCAACTTGGTAGTTGATCGGGTTGCTTAGTTTGGACCCCCAGGGTGTGCGAGAAACTTTCGGGAATCTCACGTATGTGAGCAATGTTATCAGTCTTTGCAAAGAGGACCCAGACACTCTGATCTGCCTGTTTGCAAGCTACAAAACATTCATGTTCGCGAGGTTAGGCAAACACGCGCGAACAATCAACGCACCGAGCCACTTCGCGGTACCGGTTACGTTTCAGATCACGTCAAAGGTCCAGAGAGTCGACTGCAGAATCACCACATCGCCTGGCTCCCTGACACTGGGAGAGGTCTTCTCGACATCAGCCGCCGCCCGGAATGACACAACAAGCCTTACCTGCGCCTGACAGAGCCAATGCGAGCCGTATCAGAAATAACCAACGCCGGTCCCGCGCAAAACGGAAAGAATACATAGCTTCGTTGGAGCGTAGGCTCGCTGAATACGCTTCCGAAGGCGTTCAGGCAACAATAGAAATGCAGCGCGCTGCAAGGGCGGTCACCCGCGAGAACCAGCAACTCCGGAAACTGCTTGAAAGATTTGGCGTTTCTAAGGATCACGTCGAAGATTATCTACGCGGGCACGACACCGTTGGACTAAACGAGACGAGTCAGGCTCGACTTCGAATGGACACACAAACCGTCGGAGGAATAGCCTTGATCACTCCGGAGCAAAGGAATTCTCCGAAGAATGCGATACTGGAACCGAATCTCGCTCGGCCGGTTGGCGAACATATCAATTGCTTGAAACCAAGCAGCAGCAGCAGCCAGGCAAATATTTGTGCGGAAGGCAGTTCCACCACAGAAACACCGTGCGAAACCGCTGCCAGCATCATACTCCAGATGCGAGCTCAGAACGACGAGAGCTCTGTTTACTCAAGACTAGGGTGCGACAATGGATTCCCTCGAGGATGCAAGATTAACAACTCTATCCTATTCCAGATCATGGATGAAGCTATTTAGATTGTTCTTCTCGACAGCAACTTCAGTTGTATAGAGCAAACCTCCTAGCCGCCGTAGCCTGAACGGCATCGATGCATCTGGCTTGCGAAACAACGTAGCCTGGTCGTTTTGGACATGTAAAAGGCCAACAACAGCAATCCTACTTCTCTCCGAGCGAATCTAGCCCAATAACTAAGGCGTATACTCGCCGACACGCAACAGGCGTTCTGGCTTTGGTCGTTACACAGGCACAGCAGATGCCGTACTTCACCGACACGCGGAGCTGGGTGCTCGCCAACCAATCAGCGGCTGTCGGTGACATAACTCTTGCATATCACCTCACAACACATTGGTAGCGTCCTCCCTGGCCCTGTCCATGATCCCTACCATAGAAAGACATTTAAGAGAAGCCCTTCTTAATCCTTGGGGTCAAGATTAACTATTCAACATATCTATGTACAGCTATGCTTATAATAGGATAATCTTCTTGTCCTCCTTGTTTGTTGTTCCGAGGTCTCTTTCTTGCAGATACATATATAGAAGTATACACCGTATCCACCTAGTAAAAATAATACATCACTGTTGCTTGCTCTTATTCTGGAATACAGCCCCTAAAAGTGCAAACGCCTTTTCAATATCCTCACTGGGTTCCTCACCCATCCATAACGGTTGCATCTCTTGAATCCCCTGTTCAAGCTTCCAGCCTTTCCCGCCCGCAACATATATCGCTTCACCGTTAATCTTTTCCTTGTCGATAAAGAGGCTCGCGATGACATTAGCCACATCAACTGCCTCGTTCGTCATAGACCTGGCCCTCAGCCAGGCGTCTGTAATCGTGTTTACCATCTGCGTGTTTGTGTGGGATGGGCAAACAGCGTTGACCCTTATACCGTGAGTTTCAGGAAGTTGCAGACGCAATCCGCGTAGGAGACCGAGGACGCCATGTTTCGCGGATTGGTAAAGATGGCTACCAGGGAGAGCCTTGAACCCCAAGACCGATGAAATAAGAACTAAACTCTTGTCGGGGCCTTGCTGAGATGGTGATACTGGTTTCGTAATGTCCTGGGAAAGATATACACAGGCTATTCTGGCAAAGTAGAGAGTGCCGAGAAGAGATGTGTCAAGTGTTTTGGTGGATGGCGCCTATAGATATCCACTGTAAGGTTAAGATTTCTGACTGCTAATGGGTATCGACATCATACCTCCTTTACCGTTTCTAGTGTGAGCCCTGGATCGAACCAGCCTGGGATCTCGATAATCTAGAGGTTCTTTAGTAGACGTTTCTTGGTTTTGAGGGACTCAAGACTCACTCCCGCCAAACTGACGGCGGCGTCAACACGACCGTATTTCTTATATGCCATATCGAATAGCGCTAAAATATCTTTATACTGGGTCACATCCGTTTTGACAAAATCCACAGGCACAGCATTGTCAAATCTGCTTAACGAGTTCCGCAGTGCCTCCGCATCACTTTCATTGATATCGCCAAAAACGACACGAGCACCGTGTGAATGCAACAGTCCGACGAGAGCTGCGCCGATCCCAGTAGCACCCCCTGTAAAAATCGAGAGATGTAAGAGAGTGGTATGTTCTTGAAAGCTAGACAACCCGGTTTTCTTTACCAGTCAGCACTACAACTTTATCCTTCAATTCATTGAAGGCCGGCGTGTCGATTTTATATGCATTCATTCTCAAGTTGTCCTCGCTAATGAGGTGGTACAAATCCGTCTCTGTAGGTGTAGTTTTGAGAGTTAAAAATCGACCTCGACTTGGTATCTCAGAAATAAAATCCACCCTTGAGCATATTTATATATCCCAACGACATATATATTCCCCGATATTTATATTCACCGACATATGTATTCACCGACATATATATCTAGATTAAACCGGCTAACCGTATTGCAATGCGGGGTACCCCACTGCGACGCGGCAGTTCCTCGATTTCACACCTAAATGCCGAATTGGCCCGAGGGAAGTGCAGGCGCCGACGGGAACGGCGTGCCAAGCTGCGCTGGTCTTTCCGCGGCTTACCTCATTAATTGGTACCTAGGCATTTCGATTTCGCATTTAAGTGTTGTGTTGGTGCTTATCGATCTGTGAGATTCATGATCATGCATGATGGCAACGGCGAAATTTCAATACCTTGCAAGACTAAGCTTATAAGCGCTATATATATAAACTATTAGGATAGTAATTCAGGTGAACCTTCAAGAACGGAGGAGCCTATATATTATACATCTCAGTGCTTGATTGAATGATCTATTTTGGTTACCCCAACATCTGGAGGCCAGAACTGATCAGCTAAATATGCATGTGCCTGGTCTCGCGTGAGGAAGTGGAATACAGTTCAAAGATACGACAAAGCCCAAGGCGATTGAAATCCATAGTCAGGTCATATTATGATCACTAGCAGTGCTTGAGACAACTTTCTACCCTGATTACGTGTATTGCTATATGGAAAAACTTACCGCCGACCGTTAAGCTAGTTTTCTGGACTAACGATCTCGGGGTATGCCCTTAATGTGGCCAACCTGACAATCCTCAACTCCTCTCAAGAATGGACTAGAATAACAGCGGGTTACATACAAATCAACATTTAGAACAGTTTAAAACTCAAATGAAATTGGCTAAAACGCGGATACAAGACTGAAAACCCGGGTCTAGGGCCGTACATAAAAGTAAATTAAATTAGCCCTAGAACTTTATCAGAAATCCATAATATATGCGCGCATGGCCATGATTAGTACGAGATCTACAAAATCTAAGATATAATCTTCGGGGGATATATTTAATGATCTGGATTATCCGAATCCAGATGCCTTGGGAAGTTAGTATCTTGGCACCAATCCGCGTAGTTAGGTTCCGTGCTACCAAGCCAAGGATACCGTTATCGCGATACACTGGTGCAAGTTGTCGAAGCGAGGTCGAGTCCAAATATTGGGAAGTGCTGAGCCCTGGAATCAGGCTCACGGCTTTTGTTTCCCCTGTTGGCAACCGGAGACAAAATGTTGGTTTCCGACCATGGAACATTGAGTAACCTGCATGTCAGCCCTGGTGCGCGATCTATGTTTTTTTTCACGGATCTAAACCTCGGCATTCAATTATAACCAGTTTACGGATGCAACGGCAACTTCGGAATGTCTTATCGAGCAATGCCCTCTTTCTCGAGTTTTGCCTATAGGATCGCAGGGTATTTATTAACCCAAAAGCTTGTGCATCGCAAAGCTTTTTCCAAGTGGCAATGCCCTGGTTCGTTTCAACTTGGCCGGTTCTTGGGTAAATTGGAAACACCATGGGAAATCGAAATGGAAGAGGCCGAGTTTCCACACTAGCTAGGATCAAAAACGAAGCTTAGGTCACGGGAGGACCAGAAAAGCTTAAGGGATGTCGTTCCGATAGCTGGTTTGAGACCCTTTTTCTGGTTTTGCAGCCTCGAATTTTAAAACGATCGATCTAAGAAATTAATAATCAAACATAATCGCCATATGGAACCTTGCAGCGTTGCAGACGCTATAGAGGCACCTCGCGCGTTGTCGCCTGGTTTCTGGTTCAGCGGGCCGATTTACAGCTCGATATGACGTCCATGCTATGAACCAGACCTGGAGATATCCGGAGGTCGCGTATGAAAGCTGCTATAGGAGAATGGGGGGCATCTATATCGAAGTATTATTTAAACCGTGCCATGGTAGCTCGAAGGCCGGAATTTTCAATATCTACAAGCATCGAGGACATCCCGATTCAGCCCTCATTTGTAAATATTGTAAATATCAATTTCCCTATTCGAGTATCGACAAGATGACTGCAAGATACGCTTTCAAGTTCTCTTTGGCAACTCTGGTGTTCTCGCGCTTGGCTTCCGCCCAAGTGCCAGGCACCGGTACAGCAGAAGTCCACCCAAAGCTGCCGACCTACAAATGCACAACTTCTGGTGGCTGCGTTATGCAAGATACCTCGGTCGTCCTTGACTGGAACTATCGATATATCCACTCCGGTTCGACTTCTTGCACGACTAGCAGCGGCGTTAATACCGCTCTCTGCCCGAACCAAGCCACTTGCTCGGCGAACTGCCAGATCGAAGGTGTCGACTATGCGGCTGCTGGTGTCACAACATCTGGTAACGCGGTTACCATGTACCAATATAAAACCGCTAATGGAAAGACCAGCAGCGTCTCTCCTCGTATCTACCTCCTCGGGCCCGATGGAAACTACGTCATGATGAAGTTGAACGGACAGGAGCTTTCCTTCGACGTTGATCTTTCCACTCTCCCGTGCGGTGAGAACGGTGCTCTCTACCTCTCCGAGATGTCGGCATCTGGTGGACGTAACACCAATAACCCAGGTGGTGCCAACTATGGTTCCGGATACTGTGACGCTCAGTGCCCGTATGAGACCTGGAGGAACGGTACAATTGATTCGGCTGGCGCTTACTGCTGTAACGAGATGGATGTAGGTTTCCTTTTGGTTAAAACTAATACCCGTCTTACTACTCTATCGATACTAATTGCGAAATTTGAAAAACAATATAGATCCTCGAAGCCAATTCGAGAGCCAATGCTTTTACCCCTCATCCTTGCACGACGAACGACTGTGACAAGGGCGGTTGTGGTTTCAACCCATACGCCTCTGGTTATCATAACTACTGGGCCCCAGGAGGCACTCTTGATACTTCCAAGCCATTCACTGTCATCACCCAGTTCGTCACCAGTGACGGAACCCAATCCGGCAGCCTTACCACCATCACCCGTAAATACATTCAGAATGGCAGACAGGTCGCTAGCGCTGTTTCCGGTGGAGATAGCATCTACGCGAACAACTGTGGATCCGGAGCCGCATACGGTGGACTCAACACCATGGGACAAGCTCTGGCTCGCGGTATGGTTCTTATCTTCAGTATCTGGAACGACGCCGGCCAGAACATGAACTGGCTCGACAGCGGCAGCAACGGCCCATGCAGCAGCACCGAGGGTGCCCCATCCAACATTCTCGCCAACAATCCTAACACCCACGTCATCTTCTCCAACATCAGATGGGGTGATATCGGATCCACAACCGGCGGCACCATCGTCTCTTCTGTTACTACCACCACCACCACTACTTCCAGGACGACCACTACATCCTCCAGGACTACGACCACATCGAGCCGAACTACCACCACTTCCTCGCGAACCACCACTACTTCATCCAGAACCACCACCCCAAGCACCACTACTACCACTACCACCCGTACCACCACTGGTAAGTTTCCTTCTCACCATTACAACTTCACCTGAAGTACACTAACATTTCATCACAGCTAATGGTGCCCAACAAACCCACTGGGGACAGTGTGGTGGTATTGGCTGGACCGGCCCAACCGCCTGCTCGGGCGGATTTACCTGCACGGTTCTTAACCCATACTACTCTCAATGTCTGTAAACGGTAGGTGAATACGAATAGTTATCACTTCTTCGGAGGGAGGTTAACCCCCCAATCTACGTGTAACCTGGTCTCGCGGGGCCAGACTTTCGCGTGTTGCGTTTGGTGTAACCTTGAGTGTATATAATTGATGCGTGAACTTGTATATATATTTGTGCCGCTGTCTATATATTGCTAGTACCCTGTATATAGTACCAAAAATAGAGAAGCTATCAAACTCTCGCCAGACCAAAGAAAAAAATGTTAATAATAGTAATAGGAAGTAGTACGCTAATAGTAAATGGTACTTGGAAAAACGACTTTAAAAAACAAACCAAGGAAAATAAAAGAAAGAAAAATATCCTGCTAATAGTAAAACGCCTGAACTCCATGGTATCGCAAAATAACTCGCTGGAGGTAACATGTGTCAATAAAAACAAATGGTATTAACATTTTGCGAAGTTTATCAAGTTTCAGGCAGTGGCCGGCCAAGCTCCGAAATCAGAAACAAAAGGAAAAAAGTGTTGACAAAGGGAAGCATCATCTCGAGAACTCGGCTCTGGAAGCTGCGGTCTCCCTGTCTCTTCGTTCTGCAACTTTTTCGGGGGTAGTAGGTTGTCTGGACGAAGCACTGAAATACGAGTCTGCGACAGTCATCTGCTGGTTGGTATTGGCGCCTTTTCTCTTTGCAAGACGTTTTTTATCTACGAGTTGAAGCTAGTCAGTAAAAGAATAGAAAAAAGGTACGCCTTCAAAATAGTTGGAAAATTAGCTTACTCTCTGCGTTGTGGAATAGGGTTTCCATATCCTCGTCCCAGAATCGGGAGCTCCCGAATATAAGCGCATTCTGGGGATCCCTCTGGCCGCCGCGCATCTGCTGGTTTTGAACGAACGTTGTAAGGTCCGACCAATTGACTTCAGTCTTTCGCCGGGGTGTTGGGGGTGTTGGGATAGGTTGAGACGGAGGCAGCATCGCAGGTGTTGCGCCAAAGGTGGGTGTTCTCGGGTCTGCAACGCAAGCCGACATATTGTTCGAGCCAAAGAATTTCGTGTAACTTCGATTGCAATCCGTTTTGCTGGTTTTTTGCTTTGAGAGGGAGAGTTGGAAATCAAGGAGAATGCAGCAGCTTGATATGAGAGTAGTATAGATTATCCAGATGCTTGGTTAAATGGATAGTTGATATTTGGCTTCGAGGAGGAGCTTGGCAGATCGTGTCGAGGATAGGCAACTTTCAACTTTTTGTACTCTTCATATACTGGTAAAGATAGATTAGAATCGAAGATATTCGTATGCAAAGAGAAAACTAGATCGCTTGAATAGATTATGGGATCGGTTGTGGGTTTATTTATACAGGATCTATTTCTTGACATCGCAAAGCGGTAGCGTCGCAAGCGTTGAGACGACATTTTTGCTATCCATCTGCGTGGGACTTGGATTGAATCACCACGGCAAATTTACAGCATATTCTAAAGAAGGTACTCCTTACGCAAAGTATGCAGATGTAGGAAATGTACGTAGTCTCATTGACAAACACTAGAAAATAGAAAAAAAAAGATCTAGCGTAATAGTACTGAAATAGACTTAGCAGGCGCAAAGCGATGGTGAGCTATGAGTACTAATATCGTGATCGCAAAACTACGTACTAAAAGTGATACCCTATTTTTAAAACCGCATCAAATGTCTTGCGCTAGATCGCGATCATTGATTCGGCTGATTGGATGTAATTAGACCCCCATGAACGCAACACTCAAGAATAGATGCATCTATATGGAGACTCCAGCCTGGGCAAAGGAATCCTACTGTGCGACCTTTGCTTTGTAAAGGTATGGGCCTGGTCTGATATGTCTTTCATATCCGCTTCTTCTATCGGGCCTCCAATTCTAGCGAGTCAGCAAGAGCGAAAATATGTTTCGCTGATTCAGATCTCCATGTTATAGCAGAGAAAGCGAGAAACACCAAGCTTCTATTTCCGCGCAGCGTCGCAAGCTTTGCACCTTTGGCCCTTCTGCCACAACACAAACAAAACGGATTCAAACGTTTGCCAAGGACGGTACTTCATCGCATTGCGATGAAATAGCTGCTCTGATTGGCTGAAAGCAAAGAAATGCAAGGGTCTTGCTGCGATGTGTTGCAATTGCAATTGTTTCTGTCTCCCACGGCCACCGGCCATTTCAGCCGTCTGTGCTTTGTATGATCGAGGAGGAGGCTATTTTTGTCCAAAAAATGCCTACTTACCTACTCACTAACCCACCTCCCAGGGCAAGCAAAACATAATTCTTCTCGTCCCTACGAGCTTACTGGGCCGGAAACTCCCTTTGCCACCGGTCCTAGCTTTGTCCACAATTTAAATACAGAAATAGCAAGAATATACCAAAGGGAAGGAGAGACCCCGAGCAAATGGCTAGAAGTCAAAGTAGTTCGGGTAACTGTCGACAGCTAGTCCGAGATCCTCGAGTATTCCGCCTATTCAAACATCTGAGAAGTTTCGACAGAAGTGCAGCCAGCCATTCTGATAATTCCTCCACAGCTTTCGAAAATTATCTTTCGCTGAACCCGGCCTGGCCATGTTGGCTGAGCTTGGGTCGCCGGTACACACACGCACGAGTGTGGCTGGCGGCCGTCCAGGCCGTCGCTCGCTAGCTGCAATCCACGCCGTGTCTCACTTGGCAGGCTGATATATTTCCAGGAACATGCGTTCTTGAATTGGACTCCCGATCGCACGAAATGGCTCTCTATGTCGACGAAATCACAAATGCACAACCTCCGAGTTTCTCTCGCCTGCTGTCCGCAGCGTCGATACGCATATAGCTAGACATCACTGGAAAGTCTCGGCTCGATCGGTCGTTATTTAGCACGCTTATACCGATACATTACACTCGAACAACAACCGCCCCGCTTCAACACCTGTGTAACGACCGACCCTGAGCGGTCAAGGATCCAGCTCGTTCGCAATGCAAACCCTCTGGCACCACGTCCGTCGAGGAGGCAAGAAGAACAAGTCGGCGTCGAAATATTCCGCCGTCGTAAATCGAACCAAGCCAGTTTATGAGACCTCTGGTATCATCCCAAGTTACCAGCAAGCACACGAGACCGCATCCATCGAAACCCAGGAGCTATCCAGAACAACGCAAGAGCTGCTGACGAGATGGCAGCTCTCAAATTTGGAGTTACAAAAAAAGCTATCCGGCTTGGAATCTCATTTGAGTTTTATCTCGCATCTGCATCTACAAGAAGAATCGCCGCCATATGTTGAGAATGCGCCGGGCGCCACTTCGGCCACGGAGGCCCCAGCTACCATTAAACAAGAGAAAATGGCAATCAACAGCAAGGTCAAGAACCTCCCAGAATTTAGCGACAAAGACAAATACCTTGCGGAAGAGGTTAAGGGAACCCAGGTTCAACAAGCGAGCGTCAGGACAAACCTCTTTGACGATCAACAGTCTAGCTATCGTTATGAGACTCATCCCGACTCATCCCTTCCCAAGGCCCTAGAGGCTGCTTTTCTTGACTGTGCCCAAAAGATTTATAAGGAGGGGATACATATGATCAGCGATAGTCCTTTTCCCGTCTCTCCCGAGCAGGTTCGGCAGGCCTTTGCTTCTTCTCTAGCAGACTTAAAATACACCAGTCTTCGTTCCGAACTCATAGATCGAATCCTTCTAAAAGGTGCGCACACTGGTTCCTAAAGTTATATATCCAATATACCAACTAGAAATTCTGACCCGTTATACTCCTACCGTTAGACGAAAGGAAACGTTCGGATACGAACGAAGCAGCCCCCCTCGCACCACGCTATCATCTAAAACCTCCTCGACGCGCACCTGGGCCACCAATTGCATTGATGCCCCGGAGAAAGAAAGCGATCAGTAGCTTTGAGATTCCACCTAGGAAAGTCGCTAAGGATGGACTGTTCCCAGTCGATACCTTAAGTCCTTTAGCCTATGTTCATGCGACACGCGTGGAAAATATGCCTCTTAGCAATTCGCCTCCTGTCTATACGGAAACAATGGCCTTTGTCGATTCGTACATCTATTCAATGAACGGAGTAAGCGCATCTACCTCGAATCCTGATCGAACCTGGATTATGGCAACCGACGAAACCAAACGCCAGGATGAAATCGAGAAGGAACTACCCACCGAAGAAGCCAACGACGAACAAAATAGCCTTGAAAATGAGAAAGACGACAGACCGCTGCCCCTTACTCCCGACGAGTCAATCGATGTAAAAGAGGAAGAAGACGAGAAGGTAGAAGCGGCTTGCACACTCTCGTTGATTCTAAATCTATCCAACAACAGTTCCTGGGACACGCTAATAACTTACATTTCAAATGTTGGAGATAATACAGAATCTAACGGAGCCACGGCTGACTCTACTGTGGGTCAAAGTTCGCACACGGGAACTATTTCCATCAATCAATGTCGTTCTCACCTTCCAATACTATTCCCGGAGATTTATGATGGGCTGCACTGGGCACCAACAGGTCTACTCGGCTACAATGGAGATCTCGCTCGTCAGATATGTGGCCGCATGCAAGAGGATTCTGTGGAGTTCATCGACTGTGTAAAAGCTGCCATAGACAAGAGAGTATCAGAACTCAATCATGATCCGGGAGAACCCCTCGACGACGGTTATGTCATGTCAAGCCCACCGGAGGATCCTGAAATGGGTAGCTCCTCTAATTCTACACAGAACCATAATTCTCTCAGTAATAATGCTCTGACCTCGAGTACCATTCAAGGGAGTGGCAACGGGCGCGTTCCAAAACGACGTCGAGAGAACAATAACAATCGAGGGGATGACGAAGATGACGACGACCGGTCACCGAAGAAACAGGTAATCCAGGCAATTAAAAACCTGGAGCAAAAGTTGGCCTGTCCGTTTGCGAAGGCAGACCCGGACCGACATCCTCGGTGTCAATTAATTAACAGGAAGAACTTGAGCGGCGTAAAGTACGTACACATAGTTGTTTTGAAAAGCCAATTTAGTCATTTTCGTAAAGAATACTAATGATATCTTAGAGAGCATCTTAAGAGAAGCCACTTCGGAGGTATCTTGCCGGTGGCATTGCTGAGAGCGCGGACGTGGGGTGAAGTTTTTATTTGTTGTAACGAGAGCTGGGCAATAGCTATCCCTTCTCCACGTGAGTTCAATTCCATCTAGACGCAATCAAGAAACCCGAAGATCTAATTTGCAAGTAGATTTGGATTTCTTAGTTCCAGTGACTTGGATACACAGACAGCAAACCTCTGAGCCGCGATCAACTAACCCTACAAATGAGGGCATTCAAAACAACCCCATCCGCGATATAACAAGCGCACCCTTTGCGCCGATAATGCCGCGACATCCCAACAACTCATCTGTTGATTCTAACTCGACACATTCCGACCAACAAGGTTCGATTCTTACAAACCCGACTACTCCTTCATCCGGCGTATATCCAAGTTCCCCCAAGCAAACGTCTTTCGATTTGCAAACCATCGAATCTATCCCTGGCAACCGACCCATGAATATCTCCGAAACTCCAATCACGAATACAACAAGTCTCCCAATCACAAACCCTTTGCCACAAGAAGGGACGGAAGATTTTAGCAAGTATATATATTCAGATTACGATTTCGATATTGGTAAAATGTTCAGTGCGATCGAAGGGTTTGAGCAAGAAGCACTTTCATTTGAGCCAGGACCTTCGACACAAAGAATCCCACTTATACGAGAGGATCATCACCTTATTCCCCCCACTTCGGATGTATGTTTTGGCGAAGAGCTGCCATTGAATGCTAGCGCGACCCCGAGCGAATTAAATCCCTCGAATATAACGACCGCCCTCTCGCAACCGCAGCAGGCGCCTCCGACGCATACAATAGATAGCGGAGATGCAGCTCCGTTAACAGATCCTCCTGCACTCACACCCGATAACAGAGATACGGCTGCATCGACCGAATCTCCAGAATCAGTCACGACCCCTTCGAACCAAAATGTAGATATAGTTGTACCCGCGGCGCCAAAAGCGAATAAGAAATACACTGTCAGAATTAGACGACGAGACCGGAGCCCGAACCAACAGTCTTCTGAGAAGAAGGGACCTCAAAAGTTCCAATTCGACGATATTGACGAGTTCCAGCGGGATTTCGAAGCGTGGATGTTTCAGACCTTTTCCGATCCCGTATTCTGCTGGCAGGCGTGGGAATTTGAAAACCCGAAGAGTAATGAGAGGATTTCAGACCTCGAGGGTATGGCTGATGAACTTGAATTCATTTGGGATGCCTATAGGACAGAAGGAGCTGCCTTTTTCCTCGTACCAAAAGTACCGCTGGGGGTCGCTTAGCACGACAGGGTGTAAAGAATAAGTTTACGGAATCGGGTTTAAATCCCCACCCGGTCCGTAGACGCAAATGGAGTATGGCGCGGTTGTTTATTTTCGCTATTGTTTGATATTATGTCCGCATAGATGTATATTACACTACAGATACCCTATTTGTTTTGCCATTGTTTGTTAACACTGTACATAGAAATATTGAAAAATCACAGCCTCGCAGTTCGGTATATACCGGATATCTGGGGATCTTATTTAATCGAAAATTTATCTTCTGCTGGTAATGTTATTAAATATAACTCTGGTATAAAGCGGGCGAAAGATAGAAAAATCTTAGCAGAATCCAATAGGCGTGTTCCAATGTTGGGAAGGGTTTCGTCTAATTTATATTTTTGGGGTGGGCGGTTGTCTCGTGAACCAGGCGCGGTGAACAGCTCAAGAATGTGAGACCTAGCATCCAAGCAAATTCTCAAATGCCGAACCCACGATATTTGGCCCCCTCCCCTCCCCTCCTCCCCTCCTCCCCTCCCACCTAATCATGTCAACGGAAGAGCCAAAGCCAAAGCCTCCAAACATCCCGAAACCGAGATACGGGAGGGGAAAGGCCCCAACACACGATCGAATTCGCGAACTGGGATTCAATCAACCATATTATAGGGAAAAAACTAGCAATTGGGGTGAATCCAATGCGCCGGGCTCGGTAAAGCTCACCCCTGTTCTCGCGATTATTAAGGTGGGAAGCCGAACTTTTGTTTTGCAGGAAACTTTTAGGTTTCCCAATAAAAATATCAGTTCGTCGACACTGACTTTCGATCGTAGGATGAGGCCCACAGCGCCACGGAGGAGCATGCCAGCCTTATTGAAAAAGATATAAGATTTTCCAAAAATAGAGAAGATAGCATTCAAATTATCTACAGCGCATTCTTGCAAAGGCTCCAAAGGCGCTATGATAACGGGTCACTTGGTGGAGAATATTACGAACTCATTCAAGATATGCTAATTTCCACAGAGAACGCACTCAGCGATAACGTTGGAGATAGACGCTGGTTATTCAAGTGGGCAGTGGAGGACTACGAAAGATCGAAATCGAGGGGTACTAGACGCGGAAACGAGAAATCTAAAGCAAACCCGGAGAAATCGTCAGATCTATCCAGCTCCAGCGATTTATCCATGCGCCCGCGGCTAGAGACACAAGATGACACCCTACAAAATGCCGTTCCTGTAAGAACGGGTTATAAAATCGGAGAACGTATGTATATCCTTCATCGTTTTAGAGATTTCAATTATATTCCTGCTAACTAGATAAGTCTTGAACAATACTCAGGACCCGGACGGAGAACCCAAGGAGAAGGGAAACCTGAGCGGATGACCTCGTATATTGAATCGCACCTTAGAGGCCTTCAGAATGAAGTCTCAGAACTATGTGTTTGTCGTAGTCGTAATAGAAAGTTCTTAATTTTAATCTGCCCTATGGAAGAAGTCCGAAAAACACGTTTACAAATCATTGGACTAAAAGCAGATATCTAATCCTGCGATTAAGATACGATAATACGAGAAGTGTTCCTGATGTAATCGTTCATCTGATGTATTATTGTGGAGCAGGGACCAGCCTCTGAGGTGAGAAATTAGCTACCACGCCAGGGTAAGACATGCAGGGGGAGACGAAGAGGTCAACGCGCACGCAGATTTATTCGAGAAGGGGTACCGTCTACGGCCGAAAGCGGTACCGTGTCACGGAGGATAGCCTGACTAATATTCTCCGGACGCTGGGAATTATGAATCAAAAGCCCACATGTTCCAAGGTATTCGAGATCGCTGGGTCATTTCGAGCAATTGGCCCCCGTCGACCCGTCTGCGCTGCGTGGCGATAAGCCTTGCTGACCCCCCGTCGATCATGTTTGCCGGGCGCAGGGCTGTGCGCCGCATCATGGATTTGGAAAGTGAGTCTCATATCTGAGGCTCAACGGGCAGCTGCAGGGCTTTAATTAGAGTCCGCTCCTGTGCAACCACACCACAGGCGGTCGAAGTGAAGGCCTCAAACGGTCTGCGGAATGAATCCGATGCGATATCGATAGACCGCCAGCCATGATCGTGATCAATGTGTTACGCGCCCCAGCACCCACCGGACCAATTGCCGTAATACGGATCCTTAAAGATCCTTGCGGGAGATTCGACAAGGCCAGACTTAATGCTGGGGCCTTAGGGTGTAAAATAGCAGTGCCGATTACTGCGTCACCGGCCAAGCTGACCTACTCGAGTTAGGCCGGTGGAGGGATCTGACCTGTGAAGAAGGAGCTTATGTGACTGAAAGGGCCTGCTGCAGCTGCGCCAGCGAGGCCTTGCATCCTGGGCGCATCAGCATGCGTTTCAAGTGGTTGCCGGACTCCGGCGCTGGGTCCAGCGAACATCAGCTTCGAGTGCGAATCCGCTCGAGCACGGAATATATAAGGGAGGCTGGTATCCCCGCATCTTTCGGGCGATATTTTCGGATTAACCCCCTATACTGCTGCTTGAAATATCACCAGCGCCGCACTTTATCTCCAAGAGACAGACACATATAACAAACACTTCCTGAGGTTCCGTTTAAACGTTCCACTTATTCGAGCATCCGCCGTTGAAGCGATTTACGAGTTGACCGAGTTGCGACACGCACATCAAGGGACGTCCCGACAACACATTTAACCCGTTCAGCCCCCATTGGCCAACCTTCGACTTGAAGAACATTCATCACAACCGACAAACAATAGGAACAATGGCAAATAGAGGCGCCCGCCGGCCTCCTGTAATGACGACCACTGAGGCATCGCCCCTCTTGGGTAGACCGAATCCCTCAGTTACTTGGCCGAATGTCAGAACCGTCCACGGGCACGATGCTGACCAGTCGCCTGAACTCCGGCGTCCATCGCATCCTCAAACTTGGCCCGCAGTCGGTCATTATCCACTGGCGCAAGATCCAAGAACACCGAATCCACACTCTGTTCCCCATCCCGATAAGACTATCAAACGTCTAATCTGTTGTTGTGACGGAACTTGGAAATCGTCGGACCAAGGTCCGCCTGCAATTCCGTCCAATGTTACTCGCTTCGCCCGGTCCCTGGACTGCGTTGATCGCCATACCACCCCTGGTATCGAGATCCAGCAGATAGTCTTCTACCAATCCGGCCTGGGCTCAGGCGACCTGACAAGACTTCAGTGGCTCGCCGCTGGTAGCATCGGCTTCGGTCTGGACGACTCGGTCCGCGAAGCCTATGCCTTCCTTGCCGCGAACTACCAAGACTCCTACGAAGACCAGCCCGCAGATGAAATCTACCTTTTCGGTTTCTCGCGAGGCGCATACACAGTGCGAGCTCTCGCTGCATTTGTCTCTGAAATCGGTCTCCTCACCAAGCGAGGAATGGATGATTTCGCTTTGATCTATCAAGAATACAAGAAGGGTCCTGAGTCCTTCAGAGCGTTCACACGACGCCGCATCGCCGCCAACGTCGACGGTATCCCCTGGGAAACCCAGCGTAACATCACCATCAAAGTCATCGGTGTCTTTGATACAGTGGGATCAGTCGGCTTTCCTGACTCCTTCATCACCCGCTACTTGGGCCTCAACCAATCCTTCGGATTCTATGATACAAAGCTTTCTCCCGCCGTAGAAAATGCATTCCAAGTCCTCGCCCTCGACGAACGACGCTCGAATTTCCAGCCCACGCTGTGGTTCATGGACCCCCCGGCGCCAGGCGAATCGACCTGCAAAATGAAGCTCCCCAGAACTAACACTCTTCCCGACCGCCCAAGCCCTCAGGTAGCAATCAACCTAGAGCAAGTATGGATGCCGGGGGCGCATTCATCCATCGGAGGCGGCTACTCGGACCACGAACTCGCCGATATCTCGCTAGCATGGATGGTCGACCGTTGCGCTCCATTCCTGCGTTTCGATTGGTCTTACTTGGAACCCATCTGCGCGAACACCGAGGTCCCCGTCATGATTTACGATGAATTCGGAAACGTGCTCGACGGGGACGAGACCGCGTCTATCACCCACCATAGCTTCAAGAGAGCGGACGGCTGGGCGATGGGTACTATTTACGACAGTAGGAACGGGTGGTGGCAGTTCATGCCTTCTAAGGACAGAACACCGGGGCGGTACGATGTTCCCGGCATCACGAAGGAATATATGCATCCTAGTGTCAGAGAAAGGTACTTGAACGATGCGGACTACAGAAATAGATGTGGAGCATTAATCGGCATGGAGCTGAGGAAGAAGGAAACCGGTGGTTGGTATTGGGTTGGAACGGACCATCACGGTAGGGATGTTGTTATTGAAGAGAGCGAGTTTGGGAAGGTGCCAATTGGGAAGAGAAGTATGGAGGTTATGCTGAAAGGAAATAGAGGCAAGATTCATTAAGCTCATAGAAAAAACAAAAAGTTAAGAAGGCTTTCTACAATTACGTATTATGAGAACTATGACGGCGGAAGTTTTGTATTACGATGGGTCATTGTAGCGTTTGTTGCTATTTCTGTATCGACTTTTCCTTTTCGTCTTAAATATTAATAGATAGTTCGGTTTATTCCCAAAAAATTACGACAGGGGAGGTTTGGGGTCTTTTTTTTGGCATTCTTTGGCGTTAATGGGCTCTAAAATAAAATGATAATCTTTTTATTGCACTTCCTTTCTGAATTGATTTGCCCGAAATATATTTTCAATATCGTAGCTTCCAGATTCTATCGAATCTCCTTTAGATTCCTTCGGTTCCATAGCTAAGCTCCAGATAAGATGTCTCACTTGTCTGTTTATAGTCCGCGGATTATGAGGACGTCTCCAGGTTAAATTTAGTTGTCGATTCCGATTTGGGCATGGTAATGCCAAATTCAAATAGACCACCCACCCAAGTTCCGACCTGCGACCTAGTTCAGCTGAAATACTGAGGTACACAGTCATTCGAATCCGGGACGTCATACCTGCCCACGAAGAACCCATAGTAAAGACACTCTTAGAGCTTTTCGCAACTTTTTGGTAGCATTTTCGCTGGGGGCTCTTGGTTTTGTCGCGGTCAGCGAAAGGAACGTTGGCACTGTGCTGTGTTCTAAAATTAGCCTGCTAGATCCTTCCTCTTCGGCTGAAGTGCATTGCGGGCCAAACGATGTTTCATCGCGGTTGACGAAAGGCCGGTTGCACAATAGCACCGGGGGCGACGAAGCAGCCGCGTAACGATATCGCGCATGCCGTATGTCTAACGTTGAGATTTAAACGAGGACACTTCCGTCGGTGAGCGCGAGCATTTTATTAACGGAAGCTCGATACATCTACACATGGTTGACACGCCTGGTCAATTGCCTTAACTAGAACCCGTCGGAATACTAACACATAAGCAACACAATCAGCTTGATTGCTTAAAACGCAATGGCGAGCGAACAGAGCGAACCCGAGAGTTCTCCGTTTTTATCGCTCCCAATTGATATCCATTTGATCATACTAAACTACCTCACTCCCACCGATATATTCAAATTACGAACCATCTGTCGTGGGTTCTATAACCTCTACTGCTCACCACCAATATGCAGCCGATACCTTGCCTCAGTGGGAATATTCCCTCAAGATCAGGACAGCGCCCGGGCCGAATTCGACAATACCTTCCTCCCACAAGCTAGGATTAGGAACGGTAAGCCCCAAAAGGCCGTTTTAATCGAAGATCTAAGGACCTCCCAGGCGGACCCGTTATATTTCACCAAATCCCACGCATACGAACATAGTAGCGCGAGCAGTGGTAAAGAAAAAGATGGGGTAACGATATACCGTACTACTACCGGCGATGTCGCCTTTCTTAATATCGCGGAACCTGCAAAATCTTCTGTATTATTGTTCACTGAAGCCTGGGAGTTTACGATACAATCTCTTGCAGATTATAATCAGAATGGACCCGGGGTTGCAGTGTTGAACGGTAACCGCCGCATGTCAATGCCTTGGTGGCCGACCGGGTCGTCGAAAAAACAGAGCATCGATATGGATAAATTTGATGTTCGCATTCACGACGACTTTGGAGGGCAGGTGGTGCTTATCGAGTTAGTTTGGGGTCGGGCTATGAATGGACGGTTGATCCCGTGAGTAACCTCTTTCCAAAACAAACCCGTTTATGCTGCCATACATTGTTCCCAACTGACTATCTGAGCAGTCATAGTGATGTACCTCCTGAAAGTGAAACAGCGTGGAGGCCAATAGTCGCGGGCACCAAGACGCTAGGTCTGGTGGTTTCCCTATCGCCCGCGAGCTTCGGACACCCGATCGCCAGTTTCTCGCTACCAGCACCGACGTGGCCACCAGCGGAATACCGCTTGAACACCAGCTACGTCGCCGGAGTGACGCCTACTAAGAAAGAGTTTGCTTTTCTGAGGTATCAACGGAAAGAAATGGACACGGTTTGCGCCTTAGAATATACGCGTAACGAGGTGTACGGCGGACAATTCTGGTCGCTACCCGCGTATCTCCCTTCTGTCGTTTTGATTCCTCTGGAAAATTTAGGGCTGCAAGACTATGCGCCGGGTGTTCAGATGTTCATGGCTAGTAGTCTTGACGTCCATATTCAACCCGATAGAGCCGGCGAGTTGGTGTTCATTATAACAGGTGCGGGAGTTACCGCTTTCGATATCAGCAGTGCCAGTCAGTACGGTGGGTTCAAACCCGTCAAGAGTTACTGGTGGAGGAAGAGCGGGCAGATAGAGATATTCATCCCCGGGGAACTGGAGCTCGATCGAGAAGAGGTGGAGACTCTGGGAGCGTGGCGGTCCGGCCGCTGGGCGCCGAAGTCCAGATTCTCAGATCGAGGATTCGGGCAAAAGACTATCGCGCCGTGTATACCAAAGATCACCAAGAGCTTCTTACCTGGGAAGAAGTATGGCGGTGGAGAGGGCGACGAGGAGATGTTTACCATTGTCAAGGCTTACAACTATGTCATCCATCACGAAGGCTACCCAGGTGCCTACCCACAGCGTGAGGTACCGCAATGGCAGAGGCCCGAGTTCCTGCTGACGTGGGAAATTCCTCTGACAAGAAAGGGTCTAGAACGGTATACTGCAGAAATGCTGAACGGCCGAGCGGGACTGGGTAGTGAGGGTATGGTGGAATATCAAGGCAAGACACCATATCAGTGTCTGGAGAACCCTGACGGACTGTACCCGTGCAAGATTGTGGAATTACAGACCGCCTTGACAGAAAATCCATCCGGTGTTATAAAATGCTTCGAAACGCATTGGGTATTGACGTCCGACATGCCGCAAGTAAATTTCGCGAAAAGAGATGCACAAGACAAAGCCGAGGTGGCTAACAATCTCTATGAAGAGCATGGTCGTGGAAGGAGATGAATACCGAAAGGTCGTTGGTCCCGCGGATAGATACAAATGGCGTCCGAAGAGGTGCCTAAACGGTATTCTAGAAATTCGAAACGCAGATGAAAGAGAGACGATGGAGCTCAACTGGGGTAGCCCGGTCACCCGCGAGAAGCCATGCCCGAGAGCTGTCGAAAAGAGACGCAGCGGTATAATGAGCTTGGTTTGGGGAGGGAATACTAGGCTCGAGCCGGAGACCACGCTAGAGCAAGGACTACCGCGAGGGAAGATATCTCACGTAAAGGTTGGAGACAGCGGGAACTTCCTCGCGTATGCGTGTGTTCCGGATCGCACAACGCCGGATAATGGCATGATCAGCTCCTCAAATTTAAAATGGCCATACAAATCTGCGGTTCTGGTTATTGTTCGATATGATTGAATCGAGACGAGTTATCTAATAAATCGATGGTTATAATACATTAGTAGTAATTATAATGACAGACGAAATTTTGTATATACATCTCTCACCAAACAATTATCCAACAATTTGTGCGAAGATGGGTCTCGGAGTGCGGCCAACACGGCATTGTAAAACTGTCGGCCGACAGACCAGGGCCTTCGGTAGACAGCAGAGCGGATTGGCGAGATACACCCTCCAAATACCCGTTCGATCGAAGGCAAATCAAATCTCCGTCCCAATTTAAATTCGCAACTACATGTATCAATGGTTAATTCACATAGCCGGGCTCTGACTTCAATCTTGCCCCAGCACAATGCCATGTAAATCAGGAACACATCTTGGCTCGGCTCGGCTAAGCCAGTGGTTTCGAATTCCAAGATTTATGTGCTGACAAGATCCAAGACCCCGCTGTTCCCAAACTGCCGTTATCGCCAATCGGGCAGCGCTACGAATGCAATGTAAAGGCTACTAATTCCAAGGCGATAATGGCTTCTTATAAATATGATTACCCTCCCTCAAACGCGTGAAATCTTCTAGTATTTTATATATTTATCTATCAACTTGCCTGAGAGACTGTAAATACTCCTACAATGGCGCCCCCGTCGGGAACGACGTTTGTCAATTGGAACTTCTGCAACTCCAACGTCCTCCTCTTCGTCCCAGCATACATCCTCACTATCATTTTCGCTGGAACGCTAGTAATCTCCACCCCGAAAAATTCATTCACCCGATATGCCTCCCTCCCCATTCTCGCCTACCTCTGCACCTTCGTCTTCCGGCACGGATGGAATGCCTTTCCCTTGAACACGACGGGAATGTGCGACTGGGCTTTAAGCACTTTCAACGCCTTCCTGCTGTTCACTACAGTCATATGCCTAGAAGGCGTTGACGAAACGAATGCCGTCATATCCAAGCCGCACAATGGACGCCCTCCGAGTTATTTTGTCCGTCTCTGGCGCGCCATGAGCTATTGCGTCAACATGCGAGCCATACAAACCCCACACCAGATCAAGAATGTCCCGGCCTTCGACTCTAAGCGACCCGGATGGGTCCCATCGCGCCGGCGATTTTTAATCACAAATACCGCGTGGTTTCTGGGGCTCTATCTCTTCCAAGACATGTTATACAGCCAAGAGATGGCTGCAGAAGACGAAGCCAAACTTTTCGGTAGCTATCGCGAGAATCTGATCCGGAGAGACCCCAAGGACGGTCCTGTGACCGGTGACGAAATCGGCGGCAGAATCGGGTTCGGCTTGGTGATGTGGTCCATACTGGTCCCGCTGGCCGTTAGTCTGATGTACACGTTTCTCTCCATCGTAGCCGTGGGCACCGGGATATCCTCGCCGAAAAACTGGCCACCCGTATTCGGCAGCCCCAAGGATAGCTACACCCTGCGATTGTACTGGGGCAAGTTCTGGCATCAGACTTTGCGGTGGCATTTCACCAAACCGGCGCAATTTATAACCCACGATGTACTCAGATTGCCCAAGAATGGACTGGTGCAGAGATACGTGAATATATATCTCGTGTTCGCTTTGAGCGGGCTCATGCACGCGAACCAGAGTTATTTCATGTTCAGCAGCCCCGGGTACAAAGGAAACTTCAACCCATCAGAAGCATGGGTCAGAGAACTGATTTTCTTCGCAATCGTACCGACGTGCATCATGATAGAGGATGGGGTGCAGTGGCTGTTTAGGAGCCAGAAGGTCAGAAGCGGGGAGGAGAAGGAAGGCTTCGTGCTGTGGAAGAGGGTTGTGGGTTATTTATGGACCTGGGGTATAATGATACTCTTCACCCCGATAATCGACTATCCGAAGTTCAGAGCGCGGCTACCAACGTTTCTGCCATTCCATCCGCTGGTCGTACTCGGCTCACCGAAATAGATTATTCGGAGGGTTAGCTCTCGGCCGGGTGGGGTTGTCTTCGCGCCGGAGTTTGCGGAGTTACCGGTTCGGGTTGTCTTGAGGTCATAGTCGCTGTGTTACCCACAGCAATTCGCATGGATTGGAGTGTATATTTCGATAGTGGATCTTATAATAAGGTGCTTTATTTGCGCCACCACCGCTAGCCTAGCTATAACATAGATGCAAATTGAAGAAATATATTCTCGGGATCATAAATTTCAAGCTTCTTTGTTGTAGCGGTGCGAATGTCTGCCCGATTCCACCTTTGTTTGAAAGAGTACGCAATCGTACCTCTGATGACGCTCGTCCTCGCTGTAAGAATTCTATACGTCGAAGGCTGCGATTGATATATATCACCCGATGCTATCGCCACAGCCACCTGCAAAGTACCTACTGCACATTATACCTCCGAATTCGCGAATGTTCGAAGCTTTTGGCGGGTTCATAATGTTCTCGCCACTATCGCCCGACAAGAAAGTGTTGCCGGGTCGGAATTGCGGAGGTATTATGCGCACCGAATCTAAAGCGGAGTGTTTTAAACCCCGCAGTAGCATGCATGCACAACAGGCGCAAGACTTACTGCTTTCAGAAATCGCGGAATCAATACCCGTTCACTCGGGCGAGTAAACAGACCCGTCGGAGTAGAAGCCCTGGTCGAAATCACGCTGTTCGGAATGACTACATCATAGATTAATTCATACTATCGATAGTGGAACAGAATAATGTTAACCCGGCGGGCTTTCCCCACTGTTCTTGAAACATACCATGATGGGCTATAAATATGAGCTGGGTCGCACGATTACATTATCATTCAGTTTCTTTCTGATCACAGCATACTAGTATTCAATTCCTTACTAAGAAAGATATCCATTACCCCATACCAAGACCTTTAAAAAAGCTTAGCTCTGCAGCTCTAAATCCATCCTTTTATCACTTATCAAAATGAAGGTCATCGTCACAGGCGGCACCGGTTTCTTGGGCTCAGAAATGCTCCGAGCCTGCGTTGCCAACAAACACATAACCTCCGTCATTGCCCTGTCACGGAGAGATTTGGGCGCAGAATTCCAGAACGAGCCGAAAATTACCACCATCAAGACGACGGATTTTGGAAGTTACAGCGATGAGGACCTTGCAAAAATGAAAGGTGCCATTGGCTGCCTATGGTAAGTTCCCCACAGTACATCTCGGATTCTCGACCGTTCGCGTCCAGTATCAAATTTGGTCAAATTAAGAGATCTTCCGCTAATTCTCGCTTGCGCAGGACCATGGGAACAACACCAGACAAAGCGAGAAGTCTGCCCCGCGAGCAGCTCATAGAGAGCGAGCAGGGCTGGCCCACACGGTCCGCTGAAATCTTCGGCAAACTCCCCGAAGGTCGCAAATTCACATTCGTGTACACCAGCGGCTGGTTAGTCCCCAACGCGGACGCGTTGGACAAGCCACTCTGGATCGCCGAGGATATGAGAAAAGTAAGAGGCTACACGGAAAAGAAGCTCTTCGATCTTGCCGCGGAAGGTAAAGTCGATACGGTGGTTGCAAAGCCGAAGTTTATAACTACAGGCGAGACTCTGTGGGCCCGTCTTACTGCCGGATACTTTACCGTGAGGAAAGAAGCTATGGCGGCGCTGTATATCGATACTGTGCTTAACCCGGGAGAGAAGAAGCTCTTATTGAATGACGATTTGAGGTCAATGGGTGCTGCTGCATTAGAGAAGTTCGCTAAGGAGAAGTGAAGGGGGTCTTTCTATCTTTTCGGAGTTGAATAATTTGGTATTGGATCTTTACGGCTTTTTTATGTTTATAGATTTTGGGTATATCCTATAATTAATGTGCGAATCGTCCAGGAATAATGGTGTTTATATGCTAGTTGATGCTCCATCTTTTTTAATTTAGCTTATAACTTCAATATATTAATACGGTATTAATTTTAAAAAGATATATCATGTCATTGCCCAGCGCTTCGCGAATTAGCGCTACTAGGTTGGAGCTAGAGGTTTCTTCACTATTTCTACTTGTAGGGGCCCAATTAATTTCAAAGAAAACGCTGATGGTATGTAATAACTTGCTAATACAAAAAATGAGATTATGAGCTAAGAGAGTGTGAGCTGCTGGGAGTGTGTATATTTTCATAACGAGTGGAAATTTCATGGGTGAACGAAACATAGTAAGGACAGTGTCGACGCAGACAACAACGCTAAATATCGATAACTCAGCTTGTCAAAGTCATAACATATGTATCCGACGAAAAGAGTGATAAAAATAGAGCAAAACTTGGGAAAATTATAGAAAAGAATGATCAAAACGAGTGTTTAAGTTATATTTTCGAAATGAATGTGAACGGCTTGCTGGAAACAAAAGGAACCTGAACCAAGGAGTGTAACTGCGCTATCTGAAAACGACCCAAACAAACTGTCATCTTACCGTCTTAATAATCGCGAGGGGCAAATCCAAACCTCGCGTTTCCATAATCAAAAACGGCGAAATTTTGCTTGAAGAAAATATCTCCAAAGATGAACTGGTTCCCGCTAATCGGTTGGATGGCTCCAAAACAATAGGAGACCCCCTTCAACTTCCCTAAAGTTGTACCATAGATAATATTCTGGCCGCCGATGCTAGCAACATTCGGGCCAACATTGAACGAAAACGCTGGCAGCGAACGAGATGCGCACGGGAGGATATATCCACCAACTTGGCTATTGGCTTGCGCGCCGGAAACAGTAGCGTAATAGTTCTTTGCTGCATCGCTGCTAACCAGTAGCAACGAGGTTCCAGTATCTGCCACAGCAGTGGAAGCTTCTGGATGGGTATAGTTGGTTTCGCCGACTTTGTAATAATTGCTAGTAAACTCCCAAAAGCCATTTGCATTGGCAAGCGAGGTGTATTTGATAGTGCCATTGTACTTCTTCGAGTCGATATACCCGAAGTCGTAGGATCCCTGTGCGGAATGACGCAGGTAGGCTGTGAAGAGCTTACTCGATAGACTATACATAACATTTTCGAAGAAAGTTCTGACTTGTCGCGGAGATACGGAATCTAATTTGGATGGTTAGACAATATACACAAAGAGGTTATATATACTTGAATATGAAGACTTACTCAGTTTTCCGAAAGCAAGGCCCATCATGCCATCATTTCCACCGCTAATAAAGCCGCTGGAAACAGTTTTTGCAAGCTCTACAGCTTGTCGCAAAACAGTAGCTTTTCCAACCACAACAGTGTCCACACCAACCTCTCCGGATGCCCCAGATCCATCAGCATATTGGATGGACCATGAATACCCAGTTAAGTTACTGTAAATCAGTGACTTCTTAGGATTAAAGGTAGTATGGCCTGTCGTCTGAGATGTCGGTTGGCTAGATGAGAATACCCAGAAGTCCGCGCTTCCAGTATCTATGTTGATCTTTAGGGTTTGTGCTGGAACACCAATGTTTACAGGAATAGTGTATTCGACGTCCCAACTACCTGGAGTAGCAGTCACCGAGGTATCCTGAACTAAATTGAAAAGGCGTTTGGAAACAACCTTATCCAAGACAAGGCCTTCTTTTAAGTCATCACCCGATGGAAGGTCCTTCGAGATACCCCACTTTTTGATGGCGTTATTGAAAGCTTGAGGGCCATTATGATTTGCAGCTGAAGCGTTATGGATAATCGGGATAGAGAAGTTTCCATTGGCGTTTGCAGTTGCCCCAGATTCCAGTTCAACTGGAACTCCGGTAACGCAAGCGGCAGACAAGACAAAGATTAAGGTAAGTTTAAAAGAGTAGCGCATATTGAAGAGTAAAGAAACTTAAGGAACGGGTTAAAAAGAATGATTTTAAATACCAAATGAGGGACTTTAAAGAGGGAATAACGCCAAAATGCCGAATGATAATGCGGGGTACGCAAATGTATTATTATATATGCAAAAATGATTAATGAAAGACAATGAAATGACCATATGCGCATATGGTGTGAATGAATGACTAGAACTGTATGCTGATGCAACGAATGAATGCTGGTGACGAGAGACAGCCTTAGCGAAGGCGATTCAAAGGGCCTTATATATTTCTTTCGCGATGCCTGCTTTCAACCACCCTAGGAGTTGTGAATTGGGCTTTGACCGAACCTTAGTCGCCGTACGAGCAGAAATCAGTTAGATTTCATTGTCGGGTGAGACCGATCTTGATCGTCAGGCACCGAGGTGGTGTCCGACTCGAGTCACCGTGGAAGCTTAAATTGGAGGTTTCGACGAACCTGACCAACCAGTGGCAAGACTACAGCTTCGATCCCCATGGTTTATACGTAATTTGGGCCCGTGACTATTGGGATCACTGAACTATCGACCCCACAGCGACTGTGCGCGGTCACAAACGAGAGTCAACCCATCATTCTCTCTCCTACTATTATTGAAGTCAGTTGAAAAATTTGAGCTAAAGAAGGTATCGGTGCTCTTGATAAGCTATTTGAAAATGCTTATTACGAAATCCAAAATACAGGGCAAAACCAGCTGGAAAGACGACCAAGATGGTATCGTTGGATATATGCCTTCGATGGCTTTAAGGTTTAGTCGGGCATAACAACAGACCGGGTTCCGTATGAACCAAGAAATCCTTAGATTTCGTGCCCTTTAATTGGTGGCAATTTTTTTTATGGCTCCGACAGTAGCAGAGTAGTTTCTATAGATTATATCGTATGTATAGGCTCCAAAGCTTGGGTGGTAGGAAAAGGTTAAAGAAGTCGTATTTCGTCACCGCCACAAGCTTTGCGAACAATTGGGAATAATCATCTCCGGAATCCCGAAAGTAAGAGAACGTTTCTAGAATGATGCCTATTGCGGTTTGCGTGGTCATTAGGTTTAAACTTAGCCCAGCAATCCAGATATGGAAGAATTCTAGAAGAAACCTTATCGAGTTTTTCAAACTTAAAAGTAATAGAAGAACTTTCGATAGGTATTGAAACCCAAGATACTATTCTGTTAGTCGAATCATGCGTCCGTCCGCTATCGGGGAAGCTTTGATCGCGAATCCCTTCATGTACACCCAAATTTAAAAGCAGCATTGCTTTGGGCATTGAAAATGAAAGGTTGTGGCTATTTGGTTATCTTGATGTCTCAATTATTAGCTAGCTTTAAAGGTTTGAGCATATTGCTCACCTATTCGAAGGTTATCACTTTATTTATGACATCATAAATTTCTAGTTATCATCAATCAGGAATAATCACCAAACATGTGTTCCCATATGCGGATATCAGCACAGGAACTGTAAAGAAGGTGACTCTGATATAAGAAAAAGCCTCTGAAATATATATGGCAACATATCAAGGGCATATTCTAAGAAATTCAAGTCAAGTGATGATTCTTATAGAATGAATATGAATCCAGAAGGAAACTTTTATGATATATTTAACAGGATAATGAGAGTAGCAAAAAGCGAGGATATTCCTATGATAATGAAAAGAAAGAGAGAGATAAAAATGCTACCCAATATAACGAGCGTCTATATACTTTAAATAGAGAAATAAATGCCAAAAACATAGTTTTAGGATTTCTGGGCTACGCCGAATCTTTTATTTCCGTAATCAAAGACAGAGTATGCGCCCTTGAAGAAGACATCTCCATAGATCCATGGAAGACTGGATGAAGATCCCAAGCTCTGAAGACCACCAAAGCACATGGTACCGGCCGAGTTGGCATAAGCATATGTCATGTACTTCCCAGGGATGGTAACCCAGTTGTTCCCAACGGGAACGGAGATTGAGGGCATGCTTGAAGATTGGTCCGAAGTGCAAGGGTAAACCCAAGCTCCCATATCGGAACGATAGGTAGCTCCAGAAACTTGGGAATAATACTTTTTGACCATAGCGTCAGAGAGCATGAGCAAGGTCGAGCCAGTATCAGGGACAGCTCCAAGTGAATTGCCGGTGGAATCGGCATACGCCTTATTGTTGACTTTGATACCGTTTGCAGCATCGATCTCCCACCAGCCGGAACCGCTCCTGATATTTGCGTACTTGACAGATTTGGAGTACTTTGAACTGATGTAACCCCATGTGTAACTTCCGTTAGCATTTTTCTTTAAATCAGCCGTAAACAGCTTGGCGCGCAGCTGGGGTAAAGCGTTCTCAATCCATGTTGACTGTTTTGTAGGAGATACTAGAAAAGATATTGTAAGCTAAAAACTTCTGTATTTGATAAGATAATATCAGATATAAACGTACCTTGATTGATTGTACTGAAACCCAACCCGAGCAATCCGTCTCCTTCGAAATCGACGAAAGAGTCCCCAACAATACTTGCAATCTCAACGGCTTGCTTGGCAACGGTAATGCCACCAATCTTGACATTATCGGTAACTACGGTTCCCTTAGCCGTGCTACCATCAGCATAAGTGATCGACCAAGTCAAGCCATTAGCGGTTTTCGCAGTGGTGCCTGGTGTATAAATTTTGCCGCCATTTTTCTTATGTGTTGCTTGAACGGATTGCGGCAACTTGTTTGAGAAAACCCAAAAGTCGGAGCTTCCAGTATCAAAATCCATATTAAGAGTTTGGGTTCCGACAGTAACTGGTGACAAGTACATAGTGTCGTATGAGACAGGTTCGGCGTTGACATATCCTGTCTTAAGCTTAGTACCACGGCGGCTCAGCGTTGAGGGCTTCGTGTAATTCAATAAAGCTGGTGGGATTACTAAGTCCGAGAAGTGGCGTTTGTATTTCAAGTACGCCTTCTTTAACTCGTGGAACCCATCCCGCTCGAAATTGGGGTTGTGGATTGCGGGAACAGAGAATCTTGACACTGGTTTTGAGTCATCTGGTAGCGCGAGACCAATACTACCAATGGCAGCGGCGACATCAGCGTCAATATCGACTTCTAATGGCGCGGCAAAAACTGCCGAGGCAGACAAAAAGAGTGTCAATGCTTTATAGTGCATTATGTTAAAAGTTAAGGGAAAAAAAGAATACAGATAAATGAATTTATCGGGTCAACCGTACTTTATGAGAGAATGTATTAGGATAAAGTAGTATATGAAAGCCGAACGAAGGAATGATGAAGACATTATATTCAAGAGAGACAGAGGTCTCTGATGGGTCAATATATAGACCACATCTCGTTATGGATAGAAGATTCACCTTCTAAACTCTAGGGGATGCTCCGACGATGGTACTGGTACGAATGACGAAGCTCCCTAACATGGGGGCTGTGTTTCCTGCCCAGAACGGTATACTTCGGGGGGCGAGGGTGCAAAAACGTTTTTCCTTCGATAAACTCTGAGCTTCAGGGACCGTCACCTGTCATGGCAAGCGAGTTCCGAGTCGTCGGGTATGCTACCGCTTTGTCACAAGCTCGCCCGCCCTGCATTTGAGCTCAGGCTTGAGAACTAAGCTTTGGGTTGTGTGGTAGATTCTGTGTTGCTATCCGGCCTCCTTTCCGGAAGCGGACGACGAACCCTATCAACACGGCCGAAACTCGGAAACGGGCTGCATTTGGTGATTTGGTGAGATCGGCTTGCTTCCTGCCAGGTGAGCTAAAGTGCCAAGGTCGCTGGCCGTTTGAGTTCTAGACATTTCGTTTGGTTTTTCGTCTGGCTTACGACGATATCACAGCGATTGGTGGTGGCCGGAGCAGCTAGCTGCTAGCTGCATCTTGGTCCGTTCAGGGGAAGCGCTCGAAGCCTGGGAGTTCTTCACAAGACTTGCGCGACTAGCTCTGGATAGCGAATATCTAGACATATCTAACCTCACCTGAAAACGAACTCTGCAATCGAGTTCACCTTGTCATTGCATTCATGTAACTATACTTAATCATCTATGGCTTAGGTGCTTGATATCTATATCTTCCCGGGTGATAGGCAGCTCACAATATCTTTCTGGACCACGCATGTTTGAATTTCATAACACCCCGAATCCCTGACCCCGCCACTAATTTCCTCCTGCAGCGGGCGAGGGACAACATTTCAGCGTCGACACCCGAACTTCATCCTGGCCCCACCCATAAATTGATGAACGGGAGCTGGTTCGCGAGACCTTGGTAATTCGCCAAATTTGTCTTTCTGGGAACGCTCAGGCGACTAAGAAAGTCCCAAGCTGCTCCCAAGCCGTCGAAAATGGCTTAGTCAGGTTCGTCGGCCTGATTATTCATCCGTTCCCACGCCATCTCATGTGATATCGCGCACAGAATATGCACAAACCAGACGCGTTCTCCAGCTCGTGCAATTGATGATTGGAGCTAAAAGAAGATTCCAACAGATAGCTGTGATCTCAAAGAGTCACAGCTTTGTTGTCGGAGCAATTATTCTGTCCGAATTCAGGGTTGGAGATGAGGGGTTGCCTTCATCTACGTGATGAGAAATATTTCTATAAATTCCCCTTGTGTATGCCCTCCCATCGACTTCTTTCACAGCTATAATTCCAATCTTTAGTTGCAACTCAAGGCAATAGTTCAGACAGCTACTCACAATTTCACCTCCATTGTTATTTCTCTTCTCCTTTCTTTCCAAGTATCCAAGCTTAAAGATGTCTGACAAATTCGAATGCACCGAGTCCAAACCAACTCCTGTATGTGAACTTCGACGCGACCCCACTCCTCACGCTGACTTGCAATTAACTTTCATTTTCCCATGACTAGACAGGATTTTCCTGGGTCGAAATCCCTGTCAAGGATATGAAACGTGCCCTAAAATTTTACTCTGATGCTTTTGGTTGGACTCCCACGAACACCAAGGATAGCACGTCTCCCTACCAAATTGTCCAAAATTCCTTTGGAAACTTGAACGGCGCTCTCCATCAGGTTTCTGAAGAGAATCATGTCGCTGGAACAGCTACTCGTCCTTCCATCTTGCCGTACATCGGCCTCAACAGCATCGAAGAACCATTGGCTAAGATCAAGGAAGCCGGTGGCGAGATCGTTGTGTAAGTTTATCCGATATATTCAAGAATATCACCACTTAGGAACACATGCTGACGCTGGTTTCAATGTTGGCAGTCCTGGTGAAGAAATCCCGGGTGATATGGGCTTCTTTGCCCATTTCTATGACTCTGAACGCAATTTTATTGGAATCTGGGCCATGAAGATGTCTCTTAGCACTTAGGGACCAGTTGGGGCTTCTATTTAATAGTCTTTCAGCTCCGGTCTTTATGTTTTCTCATACGTTTTATTATTGTAACGTACCAATGTATTATTAGGGTGCGAAATTCAGAAATTTTGCGTTGATCGCGATTGCTATATTATTGACTCCAAGCCTTCTAAATTGCGCGTAATCAAGCTCTGCCGGCTCCCTTCCTGGTTTAAGTATTTTAAAGAAGTTTTGGCATTGGTCTTTTTCCTAGGTCAGCCCAGTTGCGACTTTCTGCCCTCACACAAATACAAACTGCAATGCAGCAAAACTTCTGAATGTAATGTGTTTGGAGGAGTGCGAGCTGTAGGTGGCTCGGGGGACTAGTTGATGGCAAGTTCCGTGAGAAATTTCTTAGGTCTTTCGAATTAGCCAAAACTCTCTGGGCTGAGATGGAATTTTCTAGGTGCAGCTGCACAAACATAAAAAATTCCCTCCTCTCGCCTTTGTTGCAGAATATCCCGACAGGAGCTTGGTATATTCTAACCCATGCAAAATTCGCTAAACATTTCTCCATTAGACTTTCGGCTAGCAACTGGGAAGGCTTCAAACGGTAGACGGCCAGAAATCCAGGGCTACTATTCGGTACCTCATTAATACCAGAGGAAATGGGGTCGGGGCCGCGTATATCCTCCTAGTTTCGCTAAGCTGATCAAAGCTTGCTTGATCCCGCTAATTTCCAGAAAAGGACAACTGAGGAACAACCCCCGGGTTTTTATGCACTCAAACTCCTTATGCAGCTGCTTTTCGTCCCCTTCAGGCACAATGCAAACGCTCGAAAGCATTCGCCCCTCCATTTTTAACAAGGCTAAGCGAGTAAATTCCAACTTCTATAGCGATATCCAAGCTCCAAAAGTCGCAATCGATTCAATTGCAGATATTGTCGGAATGGAAGATTACAGACGGATGTGCCGTCCGTCTACAAACGCCACCAGAAAGCCACCTGCACGGTTTATCCTTTATTATTCTACTTAAACCCTTGTTCGTCTCATAATCATGTTAGCTTTCTGTACCACTCGAGGTCGTGCAGACGTGCATGCGATATGCAGGGCCCGGACTGAGGCAATAAGAGACCAGACGGATAATTCATTTGTGAATTAATTGGTTATCAAAATATCGTTGAGGACATAGCAGTGGGTAAAATTATCATTATTGTTGAAAGGAGAAAGGGATAAAAGCAGACAGTATAGATTGTAAATGATTCTAACGTCCGGATGTCGCGTCTGTTAAAGACCTTGGGTTTTTAGTCTTCGTGGGAGGGTAATTAAGAGGCTTGGGTATGTATAAAGCGGCTGGTCCGGAGTGCCGCTTAGAAAGCGAATTGGATCCTAAGCTTGGAGCAATACCATGGGAGCATTCTTAAGACCAAGAGTTTTATAGGCTTACTCAAAAGCCAAGTACCAGCTTAGGCAGAACAGAGCTAGAAATAACTGCCAAGTAGAGCCGGGTACTGGATGAGATTTTATAGTTATCTTGTCCTTTGCGCGTGACAACTTGCCTGTTGTAGAGATATTCCAAATGGAAGCTCAACACTGCATCTCCTGGAAGCCAAAAGAATATTCACGGCCCGCGTCGCCGTGGCATGATCTTCTTTCAGTTGCGCGATATATACTAAGTAAAAGACGGTGAAGTCTATGTCCGCAGTATGTACGTTCTCGTTTTCTCAACAATCAAAGTACTTGCTCTATTGTCGAGTTTGGACCTAATAGAAGTACCATTTAGGAGCATACCGGCATTTCGTGATACAGAACCCTGCCCTCCGGTAAATAATTTGAAATTTCCTTCTTGAAAAGAGTTACACAACGGATGATAGGACCCCTAGCTGAGGAACAAACCGGCATCATTATCACCGGAATACTATTGTATTATGCCTGGCTCTTCGGGAGCTCGCTATTTGAAACGATTTCATGAGAAGGGTCTTCTCTAGACGAATATTAGGATGAATATAATGATATGATCTCGTACTGATTCAAGAACTTTTCTGTCTATAAATACCTGAAGATCTTCCACTGGAATATCTCAATCCTCAACCCATCAGAGGGAACTCAAAATCCAAAGAAGGCAGAGTTCTTGAGTCTTAGGATGAAGTTTACTCGTGCGCTCCTCGCGGCGACGGCTGCCGGTTAGTTTACTTAAAGCTCCTTACATAAGATTCAGACTAACATAGCTTCAGGCACTGCATTGGCTGCTGTCGCCCCTACCTTGGTGACGGAAACTGTGCGAGTTTCGACTGTTCCTACAGTTTCTCCAACTGTTTCGCCATCCAGCGCAGTCCCAAGCTCTTCCGCAACTTCTTCACCCAAACCATCCACCTCGGCTACTCCAACCACTACCGACACCATTGTTCCTCCTAGTGAACCATCTTACCCTCCAGCAACCGGAACCCCAGGTGCGACTGATAAACAAGTCGACGCTGTGATTTCGGAGCTCAAGAGTAACGTTGTTGCCATTAACGCCAAGTATAGTGAGTACCCTTCATTCTATCTATTCGGCTTTGTAACAAGTATAATTAGGCGTCCATACTAATGCAAGACCCATAGATGCTACTTGTGCAAGTTCTTGCAATGCCGGCCACATTCAGGCCTGGGGTGATGAGCATGCTAAGGCTGCTGACCTCGCCGTCGCCAAATTCAAGCTACTTCCAGCAGGTTATCTCTACTGGTGGTATCCAAGCCTGTTAGTTATACCGCCCCGGAACTCATCTCGGTTCGCGAATGTTACTAACATATGATTAAGTGTTTGGAACCTCGGTTGGATCTGGATTGAAATTTATTACTCTCTTTGGTTTATCTGGGGTCGCGCTGGTCTAAGTATGTTCCCTCAGGCTAGATAGTCAGTCCTTCCCGATTTTGAGAGCTGACATTGAGCAACTTTAGTTTGGGAGATCATCTACTTCAACCGTTATCTTTGGAACTTCTACGTATCTTGGCGCGCCCTGTTCTGGTACTTTGGCCGATTCGGCGGATAGTAAGTTCTAAGTCGTAGATATTGGTTATCTTTAGAAGCGTACTAATTCGTTGTCACAGCTGCTTTTGGCCATACTGGTACGGATGGTTCTACCGCTACTACTGGGGATGGGGATGGATTTGGTGGAGTTGGTGGAGAGTTTTCTGGTGGTGGTAAATGCGATCTTGTCGGAGGGGGGATGGCAGATGAGTATGCAGGAAGTTTGCATCGAGTACTCTTACTATTCAAAATCTTAAGCGCTTGTATTTCCCGCGTACATTGGAATCTTTGGATGTTAAAATGCAAATAGGCAATGAAAAGTACTTTACTGCAACTCTGAAATCTAATAGTCTAGTAAAAAGGTTCACTAAGAATGGATTCTCTGGTAAGAGTATTCTTGAGTTTGCTATGAACACATCCTACGTAGACATATCCCTTCTTTGTTTGCCTTGGAAATATAGCTGGGACATTCAAAATGCACTAAATCTGTGTTATCACCAGATCTCTGTAACTTACAGCGATATCTTGGTATTCCTACCCTATCAATGAAAAAAATTTTTGAATATTTTTCTTAAGAGTTTTGCTTCACGTAAGAATCGCTGTTCAGGGTATACTGTGATGGTATTTGGGTATCTTGAGAGTAGTAAATTACAGGCAGCCATGCATAAACAAGTAGGTATCGTCTACAAAGTCTGGGTATAAGCGCCCTATTAAAACATTAAAGAGAAAACAAAGAAAATCCCTGAGCTCAGGTCTCCCCAATGCGACATTCCATTTGCCAGAACCCGTGAATCGCGATCGCTGACAGAACAGATGAGTCAAGCCTGGAAAGAAAAGCTTTGTATTTAGAAGTCCGGCTCCACAGTAGCTCCAATAAAATAAATCTCAATATAGTAAATTGCGTTAAGTTTTCAACTCCATCCGCAAGAATTCTAGATAGCGAACTCCTGAAGATTCGTGCTCTTCCATCGAATAAAACCACAAGCGTGGACTTCGCCTCCAGTAAGGCAATCTTGATACTCTGGGCGCTCAAGCTTCTTAGCGCCTTCCACAGGATCGGTCACTAGGAAGACCTTGGTAGGCTGCTTCTTGTAGGTGCAAGCAACGGGATACAAGGTCTTGCCCTGCTTTCCGACCGTATAGGCAGTCATAGCGTTGTTGTTTGGGACAACAACGACCTGCTCCGCAGTCTTTGGAAGTCGTTCCCACGGAGCAACACGGAAACGAGAAACACCGTATGTAGAAAGCTCATCAGGGTAGGTATAGAGCAATCGGCCATTCTTGGTACCAACAACCAGATTGTTCCAGTGGAGCCACTGATAGGATGTATCGTTACCATTTGAACCTTCGGGTATAGTGGTTGAATCGACGTAGATGTTTCCGTTATCGCCGCTCACGAGAGACAAGTCGTTCGTGATACCGTCGATACGACCGGTGGAATAACCTGGGTTAGGTGCGTCGATAGTTCTCCGAGTTGGAGTATCGAATATGCTCCAAAGATTGTGTCTAGTATAATTGTTAGTTTCGCTTTCAGAGCCATGACTATTTATAGACAGAAAAACTTACTCAATACACCACTCATTCTTGTAGAGATCTATCTTAAGGAGTGGGTAGGTCAAAGGAGTTCCCTTGATACCAATAATAGTGTCAAGGCCAACTCGGAGACCGAGAACAGAACCAGGACATGTACCCGTGTTAGGGGCGAAAGTACCGTTGATGAGTCCAGTGGTCGGGTCATCGAGGGCATTTGGGTTGACACCACCCTCGAATCCATTGATCAGACTGAGCTTGACGGTTGGTGCTTCTGAGAGAGAAAGCGCCAATTCAAACGTTCCTTTCAGAATATTGATACCAAAGTTAAGGGAAATTGGTGTTGAGAGCTGAGCATTGAGTGTCAGGTTACCGTTGATGTCGAATATTGGTTTGAACTTTGGCTCCCAGCCACTTGCGGTACTTTTTGAAATATCCTTAAGGTCTGCATGGAAGGATGGTTTCTCAAGTTCAAATTCAAAACCGGCGCGGATGAGACCGGTAGCGCCAATTGAAATGGATCCAACAACGTCAAGTGCAATATAAGGACCAATTGTAACGACATTAGGAATATAAAGGTTGGGAAGGCCGACATTGAAGATCTCATAACTAGTGCTACCTGGCCATGGAATAGCGAGATTTGTATTGTTGTTCACAATTCCCACTGAAAATGCCGCCTTCAAGTTTCCTTCGAAGTCAATAGAGCCAGCTTCGATGCCATGAAGCAGTGAGAAAGTGACACTAGCAGAGAAGTGGGCACTTCCAGACACACCGCAATTAACACAGTAAAGCGTGACACCAGCAACATCGTCAAGTAACTTTCGTCCAGGAAGGTTCCATGGGGTAGCGCCGTCGTTGACATCAACGTTGATATTGAAGGTTGGAAGGTCTAAATCCTTGGTATATGAGGTCCAGTCGTTGAAAATTTCCGCAGCTTCAGTAGCGATTGCTTGAGCACCGCTTTCGATCGCAGAAGTTGCTTCGACAAAAACGGAGGAAACGCCAGAAGCAATATCCTTAACCTCGGAAGTAACAGCCTGGAAAGCGGAAGTGATATCCTTCCAAGGATTCCAGCCCCATCTTTTGTCTACAACCATGGGCCGAGGAGCTGGAGTGATGCTTGGTCGGGACGCATCTACATATCCAATTTTGTTGTCTTTCTTGACATCAAAATCAGTGCCCCACTTTCCATAATCCGCCGCGTATTGTCCATGATGAGTGACAGGAGTAGCAGATGCAGTGGGAGTTGCGATGGAAGCGTAATACGGGGCTTGGTATCCTGCTGGAGTAGGAGCGGCGGGTGCGGCAGAATCTTCTGACTGTGGTCGCGATTTTGGGACGTACTTTCCGAATCTAATAGTCGCAGTATCCACTACTTCTTTGATGTCTCTATACTGAATAGTAGCATCGACGTCGAAAGTGTCATCGTTAAAGGTGACATCGTCCACCAAGCTCCAGCTTCTCATTCCGTCATCTTTGGTGGGGTTACAACCATTGAATTTTCCTACGAATACCATGGTATCATTCGTCGCGGCATTAAATGGGATCCAATGCTTTTTAGCCCATTCATAGGACTCTCTGCTTCTGAACGAAATATCCATGTGGTCTGGTTTCGAACAACCGACAGATTTAACATGTCGAGAATGTTCGAGCGCCACGGTGGGATATTTCATTTTATAGTCAGCCTGGGCGATCTGACCTGGGCGTTTAGCATCTATTCGAAATAATTAGCAAACTATTTTTGGTATTCAAGAAGCTATTCAACCAGTGTAGCAACATACCATCGTGTTCGGCGTAGAACAACTTGCAGCTAGATTCAGGTACCAAATTATTGACATCATCCAAATCTTTGTCCCAGAAGACACCTGGGAGTAGCGTGGCGATGCTCTCCTGGCCTACCGGGCTACCGGATGGAAGACCACTGTATGTAGCAAATGTAACAGAAGAAGACTGATAGGTACTAGTCTTAGAACTTTTGCAGCTGGTTTGAGGGGCCGTGGTCTTTGGAATACTAGTCGACTTTGGCTTGGAGTCGCATGCCTTTGAGGCTGGTCGCGCAGCTGCCAGCCCAATTAAAACGGACGCCCATAGGGCACTTGCTTCGATCTTCATGATGGCGGATAGACGACGCTTCCAAAAGCACCCGTTATAGTCGCAAAGCTAAGGTATTAAATAGAATAAAAATAACACAAAAGCGGGGAAAGCTGTCGACAGACGAACTAGGCGACCGAAAACAAGGAAACGGAAAGGGTTCTTTATTAGGAAATTGTGATAGATAACAGAAAACTATAACGATTCAAGCAAGTATTAAAGAATGTAATCGGTTAAATCAAAATCAAGATGCAAAGGCTGAAAAGAGTGAACGCCAAATGCTTAGATTCGGCAGGTTGTAGAAAAGAATGTGGAGAGGCGCTTGAAGCTCTGGTAGCTCGAGCGGATGGGGAGAGAAGAGAAGCTCATTTGTGGGGGGTGAGGTGTATACTTATATCAAGCCACTAAGGCGAGACAGAGCAAATGCATGGTTTTCCACCCATTGGACGAAAACCCGAAGCCGTATGGCGTAGACCATGGCCGTTGCCCGTAAAGCGATTTCATTTGCGAGAAAACTAAAGGTTGCGAAACCCACACAGCCTCACGAAATCGAGGAAATGACCAGTGGATCGTTACCGGTTCTGCCTTTCGACGGGAGACCCCGTCTAGAGTTCCTGGCGCTAGATCACCGGTAAGATCCAGGCTCCAAACCATCTAGTTGAGAAATCAAAAAAAAAAAAAAAAAAAAAAAAAGGCGAAAGTACCATTAAACCCAGTCAGCTCTATTTTGGAGGATCTGCAAGTATTCCGTCCGTAGTATGGCGCATGAATGCATAGAACCTCACAATAAGTCTTGGGTAGGGTACCTACATGGATGCAGGGTACCTCGCTAGACTGCGAGGGCAGGTGGGGCCACCTGGGCCTATAATTTCCGTAGCGACCATCGAGGGCCATCTGATGTGGGCACCCTGGAACTGGTGCAAGGTGAATCAATCCATCCGCAAGCCTCGAGCGCGATTCGGAAGGTGTGGTCTCAAACATGCGACGCACGCCAAGCGACCAACCGTTTCAATCGTGGCTAACCATTTGAGGAGCGGGGTCAGACATTCGTTCATTCCTACCGATATCGACGACCAACCTGAACCGTGGGCAAGCGTATTGAGAACGAGCCGTCTTTCAGCCCGCAACTGTTAGCGAACCATCGTTGGCGGGGATATCGTGGGATGAAGCCGTTTAGTCTCCCCACAGGTACCAGGGCTCAGGGGCACCTTTTCGCAGCAAAACTTGCACACTCGCAAACTCGCAAACTCTCCTAACTTCGAGTCAACACCACGGCCCCGAAGTCTACAAGACAACTAATATTGAGTTTCATGGGATCGCTGTGTTGCAGCTAAGTCTGACAGCCGATAATCCGTCCCCGAGGAATTCATTTGCCTCTTTTTCCTGCGCGTTTCGACGAGATTTCTCATCATATGGCGAGTATTAGGCAGCTCTGCCTGCGGGTGGCCAGAGCAATGTTCTGCGCCGGGAGGCTGCCACACCGCGAAATCTTGAAACGCATAAAATAGACCCACCCAAACTCCACACGTCGCAACACATCAGGCCAGAAGAGTCCACAAAACAGAGAACCGATCTCGCAGGATCTCACTGCGCAGGTCTAAAGTGAATATTTGCAGAGAGGAGATCTGATATAATTTGATATTAAGCGTACTAGTTTATCATGCATGATTTCCTCGGCTCTTCCTCACAAATTTATCGATCTTGGGCCTCGGGCTGTACGAAAGATCGCCGGGAGAACAAAAATTCCACCTTTCGGCTGACCACCTGCATTGAACATCAGGACCCTTAGAATCTTCCATGCTGCATGCGCTCTGCCCACGAAAAGCCGGACAGCCGTCTGTCGATTAACCTTATTCTTTTTTCGGGTGGCAGTTGAATTTACATCATGCATGGATTGAATTATGCTGGGGGCCATCGGCGGCCCAGGATATCCTCCCAGAACAACTACAATGCCCGAAGTAACGTTACTACGAACGTTAGATGCTCAATCGGCATCTATGCGTGATTCGAAGTCGGGGTGCGCTCTCAACTCTATCTACCGCATCAGGTGTAGGTATGGAAGTTACCGATATCCAGGGAGCTCGGTTACAACTACTTATTAGCTGTGATTCAGAGATGTCGCATGGCCCCCTTGCGCTGTAACCATGGGGCATTGACATATCGCCAGCCATCAGCTTGGCAATTTGACATTTCTTATTTTTGATGGTAAGACATGTAGGCTACTATCTGTCTCTATCGATAGACCTGTCACTTCGGCGATGTGGTTTTCACACACGCGTGTTCATGATTATTTCTAAATATACGTCTGTCGTCTGCGATTTGCAATGCATAGGAGATTAGCCACGCTTTTCAAAAGTGATATTCGACATAGGGTTCATGCACCTTTTACTGTCGCTAATAGACTAGCCTAGAATACTATATTTTGTTAGCGTACCCCGCTGCCAAGGCATGCCGATTCCCTTTGAGACCAAATGTTAATAATCGGCTTTCAATGCGGCAAAGTTTATTGAGCCTGCAGGTTGACAAGACGTATCGAGCTCAACTTTTCTAACTTCATCACCTATTTTCTCACACATTAATATCTCATTTATCGCTATCATGCCACGGCTATTTGACATTAGGTAACGAAAATTCAAATGACGGGGTGCCGAATATCCCCGGATTTCTTTCAACCTATCTCGATCTTTTGTTAGATTCATGCCGCATTTGGATGCTACATAACTGTCACCCCGCGGCCAACGATTCAAGATTTAAACAGTTCGCCAAGCCTTCGGTCCCCAGAATTCATCTAATATCAATGCCTCTTGGGCAGGTGTTACTATTTTTTTCGATACGAATGCGCTCCTTGCCGCGGGACAAATCATCTAACGAATCTTCCTGCCGCAAACAGCATGAGCTCGCAAATTCGTCAAGACGGAAGTTTAAGAGCTAAAATTTTGTGCCATCGGATCGACAGGTACTAGTGGCATCCAATACATTCGTCGCGTGGTCTCGCCTATCCCCTTCATTTTAGTTTAGCTGCCTCATGAAGAAATAAAACCCGGTAATCTTCAAACGTACTATACGGTGTTCAAACGACAATACCACATGTACCTTTGGTGCAGAATGGTTGGTGCGGGTTGCCTCGATGGTTGGTTCGAAGCTTGATTCGGAAGGTATAAAATATGCTAAGATAGGACGAGGCTCGCGTCAGGATTCCGCCAAATATAACCATCGGTGGGATCGCCTATGAGATTCATGCCCCACAGGTATTTAATATTGGTATCTATGGGGATTCATGAGGTCTGTGGTCAAAATTTGACGTGACACCTGTATATGCCTAATAAACACCACGCTATTACCGATAATTTTCTAAAGGGCCCGTGATCTGCTCAAATTATACTGCTAAATATCTGCAAATATTAGTTAGCAGAGTGTAACTTTTTCAACCTTAAGTTACACAGAAGAGATCTGCAGAAGCGCATTGACTCCAGCCATTCTTTCTATGTAGTTATCTGTCCTCTGATATAATTCTTTACAGATTACCCTAAGACTTCTATTTGTGCTACATTCGCATAATTACCCATTATAACATTCTGTCAAAGTACTACTGAAAATTAGCTATCTACTAATAAAAATTAGAGTGAGATACATATCTCTATCGTGGCGATAACGAAGTATATTCATTTCTCAATGCTTATTAACTGAAAACCTAAGATTAACATCATCACTAATAACAGGTGCCTATACGGCTCATCATGCGATCGAAATCTAATCGACTATACATCACGACTACTCACCAACATGTCCATATCCAGAGAAAGTATACTCGACTTATAGTATCTAGTATACGAATAGTATAGAAAAATTGGCAATCATTCTAATAAGCTATATATGGAGTAATTACAACATGGCTCGTAAATCCTTGAACTCTCCTTCAGCTCCCCCTTTATACCTCGTTTCGGCGTACTTCCAGTTGATAATATTCCAGATATTCTCCACATATGCTGCTTTCCCGTTCAGATATTGAAGATAGTAAGCGTGCTCCCACATATCCACGCCAAAAATAGCGGTGGTTCCGGCGGGTACGGTGTCTTGATCCCTTGTTGTGATGATGTCAAGATTGCCATCCTCTTTCACGATCAACCAGCCCCATCCGCTGCCTTGGATTCCAAGGAGAGCAGCGTTGAATTTCGATCGAAAGTCTGTGAAGCTACCGAACTCCGCATCGATGGCTTGTATGAGAGTAGGAGCCGAAGAGGTATTCGCGTCCTCGGTTGATGCTGGCGCTAGATTCTTCCAAAATATAGAATGATTAATGTGACCGCCTCCGTTAAAGTGAATCATTGACTGTGTGTTTGCAGCTTTCGGGGATGATATGGTTTTGTTCAAATTGGCGACATAAGTTGCGTGATGTTTCGAGTGGTGAAGCTCCATAATTTGTGCTGATATGTATGGCTCCAGCGCCTGGATTATAATTGATTATTGTTAGTGGGAAATACTCATCAGGTTATTACGAAGTAAGTCTCTCTTAGAAGTCGGTGGAGATACTCGAATACTCACATCATATGCATATGGGAGGGCTGGGAGGGTATATGTTTCCGCCATTCCGTTGAGTCAGAAGGTTGCCGTGATGCAAACTGGAGTGTTAGTGATAGGTAGAATGGGTTTGATATAGAGGGTGGACTGAAAAACTAAGCCTTGGATGAAGTATTCAAAGAAGAATTCTAGCTCTTAGAAAAGGAGAAATCTATGAAATGAGAATCGAATCAAGTAAATACATTTACAAAGCGGCCAGAGGGTTGCCAACTTGCCTAGCATACGCCCCTCGAGGCCTTCCACTTCCCGATGGATCACTCTTGTAACGATATATTTTGATCACGTCACCTTTGAGCAAATTATGACCAATTGTAGAGACTACTTTCTTACCGCATAGACACCTTATCATCTTTCTAACAATGAGGGGATGTAGCTGCAGAACTTGGAGTTCTCGTGCCTGCTGATGTCCTTGCTTGTTACCTGTAATTGGTCCGCCAACACCTGGTCCGGATCATACCACAACACGCCCCTGTCGCACGCCGCAAGCTGATTCGTAGACAACAAAACTTGAGCAGGTTTGCGCAGATAGGGGCGGGGCTTGGGTGGAAACAACTACCAAACGTGCATTAGCGTAGCAGTTCGGAAGTTGCGAAGACTCCTCGAGGCGAGGCGAGACTTGTCAGAAGCTGAAATGTGAGCAAGTTTTCAGAGCGGGGAGGAAAGTGCATACGGGTACGAGCTCAGAGAGGTCGCTTCGTAAGATCCCCGATTTTTATGAGCTGAAGCTTGAATGCTTCCTTTGTTCTTGAATCTGATAGATATTTTAAGTATAAAACTATAGCCCTTTTCTTTGGATTTCAATAAACGGTTCACTTTGACATTCTCGCCACAGGATTCACTAGTTTCAGTTTAACTTTCCACACAGGCCATTTTTATCTTTATTTACCGATCTGTATTCGTGTAACCTAAATTGCAATGTGCCACGGTCATTCTTCCAGAATCAGTGAGGGCGGAGCCATTGCGATTTTAAGTGGACAAGGGAGGCAATCTGGTGCTTTATTTAACGCAAAAATCACTTTGCAAAACCCAGAAGAGGATATCTCTACCAGAGCCACTTTTCTGTTCGAGAGAAGTTGCAAACTCCCCTCATTAAACTCCTGCTGTCTTATAATCCAGTAGGTTTCTTGCTCAACTCAAACCTCGAAAATACGAAGCTAATCTCGAATTAATAGTCAAGATGGTAATCTAGATTCCGACACTGATGTGGCTGAATCCCCTCTACAAAGCATTCCGTTTAGTTTCTTCGGCACAGATACGTGCGAAATTTCTCTTCCTTCAAGGCTTGACCTTGGAGTTGGTGGCCAAGGCATTATTGGGCGAAAGATGACTTTGATGAACAGTAGACAAGTCATAGCTGAGGGAATTGTGGGTTGGAACTAGCAAAGAGATTCTGTTTTCTTTTCACATTGCGCATATCTTCACTACCTATTTTTTGCACCTATGGGATTGGCGTCGGCATCGGCATTTGTAACTTCTCTATTGGCGGTGGTGTTTTCATAGATTTTACAAGGGGTGTTTTTTTTGTCATGAGCCTGCTTCAGCTCGATTTTGTTCGAATCGCGAAAATTTAATGCTTTTGTTTTGTTTGAACAGTTGAAGGAAAGACTCCTGGGGTACCATAACTCCCGCTATGCTTGAGATCGCCGAGGTGTAAAGATACATTCATAGAGTGAAATCATCCAGATCCTCAATGTACTCCTCTCTCATGTGCCTCCACCACCTTGAGTTCTCTTTCATCTCGTCATCGATTAGAAACTCCCACTTTCTTAAAAACCAGGGCCGTATTTCCCAGCTCCTCGGGTCCCATGGTTCGCCTCCATGTTTTCCTCGTCCTTTAGTCCAGCATACCATCGCCCCTCTCCCAAGATCAAGACAAAGCTCTAATTCATCATACGCCATCTGAAACCACCCATTTGCTGACGCTCTTAATATCCTACGTCTGAATTCTGGGAATGGAAACACGTCAATATAGGCCCGGTGGGGCATACTACACTGAGCATCCAAGGGGCGAAGACTCTTCCGCAAATGGGCGTACTTCTGTTGCACCGACTCTACCGATTGATTTTGAAGGAAGTATGACTGCACGAATGGCGACTTGTACGGATCTTTGAAATCTTGTGGGTGTGGGTCGAAAAATCCAATCGCGGTGGCATTTGCCAGAAACGCGCGAAGCGTGGTTATCGCTTTGCAGTCGACGAGGGTCCGATAAGGCGATGGGGGGCGCGTGATGAGATCTTCGAGAACCTTTTCGGTCGCCTGTTCCACCGGGCTACTCCACTTGGTATTTCTCCTGGATGTTGGTGTTCCGGAGAGCCGAACGTCAACCTGGCGATTAGTAGTGGAAAGGGCCTGGATTCCGGCTTTGATAACATCCCGCAAACTATACTCGGCTGGTTGAGCGTGATATGTCCGCAGTATTAATTCCTCGCTACACTCGGGAAATGATATCGACTCGTCATTGGTATTGACTACTTCTATTACATCGTCGTCATCGGCGTCGTCGTCCGGCGTACTGTTCAAGCCTACCCCTTCTGGTTGGGGCACTTCAAAGGGCAGACTTTCGGTCTGTTCGAAATCTGCCAGACTAGCCGTACTGACTGGGATACTGCTAACGGCGTCTGGTTGTGTAACGGTGGAGGTGTTCGCACTATTGGAACTAGGTATGCACGGACTATTGTAGGTCACAGCGGGGTTGACCAGAGACGGGGAGGGATCATTTAACAGCCAGTTGAGACTGATAAGTTCCGGGCGTATACCACGTATCGATATCGGTGCTTTCCCTCTTGCGTACATCACATCTATGTTGTACAATTGATTCGCCACAGCATTCAATTCTTGTTCTTTGGTCGATGGCTGAGTAAGAGGAGGGTCGGAGGTGCTAGCATTGGGATCGATGCCGGCTAGGGATGCGTCCCCATCGTTGGTCCAGTACTCAGGCTCGGTCGACTGAGCGATATTCTCAAATAACTTCTTCCTTTTGCGTTCGCCTACAAAGTCACAAATATTGTCCTGACGTTAGCATAGATTCTCCAATCAATACTCTGTGCGTGCGTGCGTACGAATTATGACAAAACTGCACGGCGTGGAGTCCACATACGAAACAGCCTTTGCGCTTCTCTGTTCTGGGCCCTTCTTTTCTCTGTCATCCTCCTTCGTTTGGCCTGCTGGTTCGCGTTCGTGGATGCTGAAGGCACGCCCAATGGCGGCACTGTTGCATCGCTTGACATAGTGGGCTGGAGCACCGTGTCGCTGTAGCGGTAAGAATACGAGGTTACTAGTTGTAAGATGTCCCTTCTAGCTTAAATCCCGACTGGCAATAAGAAGAGTAAACTGTCGACTGGAGGTGCACATTCGAAGGTTGCGACGATGGCAAGAACAATACCGCAGGAAAGACGGATAACCTTCAATTCGAACCCCAGTGCCTGAACGCTCATTGACTGATGTAAGCAGCCGGAACCCCCTGGTTCCGAACCAATGGTCGGCCGAAATTAAACCCAAAGCGGAGAGTCCAACATTCAACACAAATATTGATCCCATCCTCGCACTGACCGAAAGACAACGCACCGTATGCTATAGAGGAAACATACAGATGTGCGGAATAGGGTGGCGTTCGAGAAAATATTAATACTTAATTATTCTTGACGAGATCCGAGAAGCGGGAACCAGAGGAGAATATCGACCTTCGCCGTGCATTTATTCCTGCGGGGCTTTGCCCTGACAGCAGATTCGTCTGAACCGAAGGACTCAGATCTGTAGAGAGAAACTTCGAGCTTTCTTGTGGAAAAGATTCGGGCAGAGGTAACGGTATGCGAGAAGAGTCCTGCTCTCTCAAATCTATTGATATCGGAATAATTTCTTGAAGTATGCTCGGGTCGCTCGAGCCACGTCCGCTTGAGCTTGTACTGTCTGGCTGGGTTTTGCCTAGTCCAAGGGGTACGAAATTGTCTCCTTCTGGTCGCTGGTCCTTTTGCGATATTTGAAGATAGTCCTTTATTTCGTTCCCGTCAAGATTGCTTGTTTTTCTGAATTGAGCGGTGCGGTCGAGGGTGTAATCTTTGGCGAACTCCCCAAGACCCTCGCCGAGTGATTCGTCGGTTTCGGGCAGGTTAGGCACTGCCAATACCCTCAATATCTCTGCCATCCCGTCAAGATCTTCAATTAGATGATCGAAGACATATCCCAGCTTGGTGATAATCACCCTAACCCTTTCCCATTGTTTAGAGATCCCAGGATGCGTTTCCTCGTAACCAGCCACGGTAGAACTCATATAGGTAACTTGTTTATGTTCCAGAGAGACGTCCAGGTCACTGACGACGAATTGAAATTCGTGATCACGGATATCTTCGCCATGTTCCGCTGATACCTCTAACGCATTCAGCAAATATCTCGCAACCTCTTCATATCTCGACCTTATATGCACCCCTTCACGATGATACGGATGACTCGGCCCTCGGAATCTAGGCTGGAACAGTAGGTGCAAATGATCAGCAGTCGACCGTTCCCTCGGAGCATTTTGCACAGCCTTCGTATTCCTCATATCTTCCGCGAAATCTTGATTGAGCATGTCGACTGGATACTTGAGCTGCTGAGGTACCTTATTACCCTCAGCTGCAAATATATTATCCGGTTTTTCGCTTATAACTGCTTCCAGTAAAGAATTCATCCAGATAGTGACCATGTTTTGAAACCATAGCGGCATTGGTTTACCATTATTGGCTTCGGTGTAAATGTCGTCCAACACGTAGTTCAGTTCGTCGATCCGGTCGAAAATCGACTTTCTTCTCGAGTTGTACCCTCCACTAATGTATTCACCATAAAAAATACGATCCCATTCCTTGGCTGCTTGCCAATAAAGATCAAGGAACATTTCTATAAGTACTCCATGGTCAACGTCTCTCTCCCAGCTCGCGAATACTTCGCCGTCGATAGGGATACGATATTCGCTGGTATCCCCTGTTGCCAGGGTTGGTTCTTTAACTAAATCATCTATGCTTGTGAATATGAAAGCGAAAGAATTCTTTGTGAACAGAAGAGCAACATGAATGGCTAGAATGGCGAACTTCATTGTTACTCTAGCCCCCTTAGCATACGAGTTGCAAGCTGTTGGTATCGACGCGACACAGCTTGTAACGATGAACTGCGGCCACAGGAAAAATTCCTTCAAACTCAAATCATCGATTATCCACGAGCTATCTGCGCAGGTTTGGCATACTGTACGTATGATTTATGTCCGCAAACTCCGTAAGAATTTGCGCAAAAGGCTCTCTCCTTCGGCCTTACCCCATATCTGAGTCCGAACCAATCGAGTTTTGAATGCAAATGTGTTGCCAACCTTTTCTCCGATTGCTCCACCCGATGTGACAACAGGTCCAAACGAATGCAAAACACGTGTTTTAGCCCGATAATCCGTTGAAGCGGCTAATTTTTCGCCATTTTGTCGGGCCCGTCCAAAATATAAAAGGCTCCTCTGTCTTTGGAGAATGGATTTAAAGGTTGTTTCAATGCTTTGAGGGTGGCCGAAATGCCGAGATCCGGATGTTAGCGCTCCATTTTTGAATCCCTACTTCCACTTTAAGAAAATATTGAAGTGAAGAATTGAAGCGATATATAGCCCATCCTCTTTTAAGCTATCACCAGAGTTGTTCCATGCTAAACAATACTCATTGAAGCTGGACCCACCTGAATTGATTCCACGACCGCCAATATGGGCCAATTTAGCCACGGAGATAGCAGGGCTATCCCCACCGACCCCGCAGATTTTCAGATAGTGAAGTCAAACCTCGGCCGACGAAAAGTGCGACTTGAAATATATAATCAACATCGGGTTTTAGTTCTTGGCCCCAAGCCCATCCCCATCGTCGAACTAAACAAACTGAAAAGATCTCCTTCGAATTATTCAATTATAATCATTGAATCCTTTGAACACAATGGCATCAGAACCTTCACAAGCATGCATGTGCACACCTCCCGTCAAGTTAGAAGGATATGGCGCGGAAGGTGTTTATCAGGATATTGACGGATTAAAACTCTGTAACTACCAAGACCCCCCACCCGCCGTACCGACACGCTAACACATATTTAGACGTTACTGGTCCAGCGGACCCCAAATTTGCAATTGTCTTCATTTACGATGCATATGGTTATTCCGACCAGGTGTTCATCGCGGCAGATCTACTTTCTAAACTTACTGGGGCACTGTGCATCATGCCTGATGTTTTAGCTGAAGGCGCCATTCCCGCTGGCACAAACTTATCAGCTATACCCGAAGAAGAAAGAAAGATGTATGTTGGCAGGTTCACAGGCAAGGTTAATGGTTTTAAAGAAATTCCGGACCAAATTTCCGCAGGTATCAAAGCTTGGAAAACACAATGGCCATCTGTTGAAAAGTGGGCAGCATTTGGTCTATGTTTTGGCGCCAAGGTTGTCGCCTTAACATCGAGGGAGGGAACACCATTCGTTGTATCGGGTCAAGTTCACCCGTCGTAAGTAAACACGGCGCTACCAACAAACTTACAAATACAAAGGAATCTAGCTAAATAAAGAATAGCTTCATGGCGCCTGAAGATCCCAAGTTAATAAGTATACCACATATATGTCTAGCGTCGAAAGGCGAAGACGTTGCCGCGATTGAAAACTACAAGGCTACTATTAATGGAGAGAGCCATGTTGAGACATACAGTGACAACATTCACGGCTGGATGGGCGGGAGGGCCAACCTCCTAAATGCGGATGAGAAAGCAGCATTCGAGAAAGGGTAAGCGAATCCCACTAGGATCGAGCGCGCAAAACCTATACTAACGGTTATGGTTTCTATTTCCCTGTCTGCAGATACAAACAAGTCGCGACCTTTTTCGGGAAGTATTTATAAGAAGAGAGAGGTAAGGGGTTGTTCTTGCGGTTGGTTACCTAGGCAGGGGTTCTGTTTGCGGATATATAATTAATGAAATGATATGTTCAGTCTAACCCTGGTGGGGCCACTTGACGTTGTTCTTACATTCTTCGTGCTCGTAAGAATTCTGGGCGATGTTGACAGAGTTTATTTTTATACGCTGGGAGGCACCGTGTAACTTAAAACTTATGAAACCTTTTTCTTCCAATGTAATCAGGTTCACTTAATATGCGAACTGCGCTTTTCGACCGCCCAAATGGCTAGACGGTGCTTGTTTTTCAGTGTTATCGGGATAATAGTATGCATCATCGTAGTTGCAGTTACTGTTCCAGTTGTGCTACTTAAAAAGCATTCTCATTCCTATGGACCGCCGCTGTCACCAACAAATATTTCAATCGTTTTACCGTTATATATATATCCGAGCGGAAACAGTTGGAATAGGCTATACGAGAAGTATTATTAAAGGCTCAATAAATTACTATCATTCAAATACTAACTGGTGTCGTATGGCGATCTGACAGGCTTGACAATCACTCCTACAGCGGAATTCACTGGACAATTATAATAAACCCTTCCGATGGACCGGACAATAAATTGAACTCCGACTACAACGGCAACTTGCGCCGCTTAAGTGCTGCGCCAAACGTCGATACAGTTGGATACGTCTTTACCGACTACGGTCGCCGAAGTATCGCAGATGTGGAAGCCGACGTTGCGAAATATGCCAGCTGGGGTCTATTGGATGGCATATTTTTCGATGAAACGCCACAGGGACATAATCAGACAATCGATGATCCGTTGACGTATCTTACGACTATAACGAACAATGTGCGAAGCACAAGCGCTTTTCGAGGTCCAGAGTCTTTGGTATGTCGACTTATCCTTAACCAAATAACAACACGTAATTTGCAACAATTCATACTGATACACCAATTCAAAGGTTATTCACAATCCAGGGACACCTAGCTTAAATCCCGAGGTTCTAGGCTTGGGACAAAACTTCACAATAATTATAGAGGACACACTCAGCGCGTATGAAACTTCCGTAGATCAGCAGGAAATATCTAAAATTTCCACCAACACAAGCAGAACAGAACTGGGGTGCCTCATCCACTCGGTCCCTGAGGATACAAGATTTGCGTCCCTACTAGCACAGCTCTCTCAATCCTTTGAACATGTCTTCCTAATAGATAGAGATGCAGCATACTATAGTGATTATGGAGGAACTTGGGATATGTTTGTCAATTCCACTTCGCTTATGTATTCGTAATATTCTCCATTCGCCTTCATTAATGATTATATACAACGATAATTTCCTCAAATGATATATATACAAGATTTTCGATATCGAAGACGTTTCATGCTTTAACCCGGGATACACTGCGAATAGTATGCATTTTGAGCGTTGCATACATATCCACTGATGCAGGCAGTTGGCCCGGTCCAGCCGATTCCGCCGCACTGCGCATATGCTCCACCAGTTCCACCGCCCGACGAGCCAGTCGTGGTGGTCTTGGTAGTTGTGGTTGTGGTCTTAGTAGTAGTGGCGGGTGTGGTGGTCTTGGTGGTAGTAGCAGGGGTTGTGGTCTTCGTGGTGGTAGAAGCAGTAGTTGTCGCTTTAGTAGTGGTGGTGAGGGTAGTCTTAGTGCTAGTTGTTGTGGTCTTCGTGGTGGATGTCGGATTGCTGCCTCCTGGGCAGGTGAATGGACGAGGACCAGGGATTACGTATGATGGGAGTGGTGGGTAGTAACTATCTGAAGTTAGTGCTTTATTCTCATCTCCGAAGTTTAGGAAAAACTTACATATTCACCAAGATGCCAGGGTCGCTCTGGCCGTAAGCACCTGGGAAAGAAACGGTAGGCGGGCTAGCTGATCCACCACCGACAATGTTGATTTGGGCGCACTCCATGTAGAACTGTGCTCCCAAATTGGAACCGGCACCGTGAAGAGCGATGAGTTCTCCACGCAAGAAATAGTTTCCAGATGGGATACAGTCCGGAAGCTTGAAGGTTACCAATCCTTTGTTGGCGTACAGCTTGTCTACCGCCCATACGTTGGTTACCGGATCCCAGCCGTCCTCGTAAACCTTGAACCATTTCAGACCAGTAACTGATGTTTGGAGAGCGCTCGGGACGGCTGCCAGATATGCCATGATTGGGCCTTTATGTCCTGGATCGACTGGGTCGGCGGAATCGCTTGGGTTGGCTCCGTCCAAGGTGTGATGCCATTCCATGGTGATCGAGGCACCAGAGGGAACCTGGATGATCTGGGATGGGTATGGCGTATTCAACGGGTTGGGACTATGGGGGTAGACGTCCAGTTAGTGTTTCTAGTAAAGATGGATTAAAGATACAGGATTAGAGACTTACCCTCCGTTACAGATAATATCATTTGTTGTAACATCGCTGATAGGACCATCGTATGATGGTACTCTTACACCGACGAGATGTCCTTGTGCGACGCCGTTAACCCAAACCTCTTGGAAGATGGTGTGCGCAGATGCAGCGCCTATTGCGAGCGCAGCCCCAGCAAATTTGCTAAATGCAACCATTCTGAAATTTGAAATATTGTGAAACGGCCTCCTAATTTTTATAACTTCTTCTCAGTGGTAAGTAGAAGTAATAATACTCTGATCTGGTGCATCTGTTGGGGGTGAAGCCTACCCTTATATCAGCTCCTCGCACCCTTGCCTTGTCAAATATATTGACAAGGCATGGTCATACGTCGTAGAGAAACTCCCGGTTTTGTTTTAGATCATCCACTAGGATGCACTCTACTTTCTAATTGAATGGCTTTCTTACGATTTGTTTTCTTATTTCTGACTGATTTTATTTCGAAGGTGCGACGCAACCTCTGCGCAGTAAGCATAAGTGGAGCATCTAACGGATGAACGGATATAAAAACGCCATGAGCCAACGCGCTCCTTCATAAACACGGAGGAAATGCGTCCGAACGCAAAGATGAGTTAAGCTTTCTCCAAACCAGACTAAGCCCTGCCGTTCGGACTCTCGTGACCAATTCGAAAGCTTGTTTTGACCAGTTAAGTTTGGTTGGAACCGTGGTATGGGATCACGGAATATATTCAACACAAGGGTGTGTTGCAGGACCTTTGTCACAGACGCTGGGATTCACGGGTAAATCATCCGAGCCCTTAGTGGTATTCTTCTGAACGGCCCGAATCCCGACCTCCTCTAGAATCAACCAAGAAAATTTTATTGGTATTGCCGTATGGCTATTTAATAAAAATGCCTGACGCCACCACCTCAGTCTTGCCATCTACCAGGTTTTGAAACAATTAGAACGCATGTAGGCACAACGTGACCTGCACAATTGCGTGGACAGGACATAACAAGCACAGAACCCGGGTCTCGGCTATCGGATTGCCCATAGTATTATCTTCCATTATAATATCCTAACTATTCGTTATTTCATAGATAGATATGCCCACAAGCAGTCCAGCTGCCAGGAGCAACTCCTCCCTAGTAGCTACCAACTACCAAAATACGCTAACCCAAGCTGCAGCATCATATTATAGCAAAAGCCCCCCATGAAAATCAACCAACATTAAGACCCATGAAATCAAAATATTAAAAGTTATAGGATTAGAAAAATAGAAGAACATATTCCCAAGAAAATAGCTAAAGTCATAGCAAGAAACAAGTATCGTGATTAGAGATGTAAGAAACTCTTTGCTGGTTTTTCCGGCCAGGTTCCAGTTATCGAGACGTCCTTCGAGCTCGAACTTGCACTTGCGCTTTCATCTCTACTCGCTCTCAAGGATTCGACATCAACTGTGACTTCGTGCTTCACTACCACAGTAAGAGGGTCCGAAGTTTGTATTGCTCGTACTTCATCGTCCTCGGAGCAAGTCTCCATTCTAATTGCCCTGCTATTTCGTTCGGCCCGCGATCTGCTAGCCATATCTGATAGACTGTTGCTATTATCAGGTTGTCCGTTGAACGCACGGATAGCACGTCTTCGCTTATGACCAGTAGCCCAGAGGATGAGCCATTTAATACTCGGGGCGCAAACGACAATTATACCGCACGTGATTTCACCCGAGTCCCAGGCAAGAAGGTCGTGATAGGTAAACGATTTGGCAGCGAGAACAATAGCAGTCCGTGCAACCGTGCATAATATCGTAAGCAAGCCGAGGGCGAACATCAATGCGAGACCCCATTTCTCAGCGGTAGGAAGCATGATATGTGGGAGAATGAAGAATGGTATGATGAAAACTAATGCGGATTGTTAATAAGCATTCCAAATCCAGAGCACGAAATGCAACTTACTTATTACATCGGTGAGCAAATGAACGGTTGTCAAGTAGATTACGCCAGCCTCGCGACTAAATGAGAAGCAGAAAGCTTCGGGATCGGTACTCCAGTTCTTACTCACGCTGCCGCAGGAGAATACATTGGTTACAAGAAAGCCAATATAGCCCAGGATTACCAGCATACTAGTCGCGTGCATAGAATATCTGAGACCCTTGAGCCATGGAGGTACCAGGTAGTAGTATAACGCTAAAAAGGCAGCCTTGATGATCCAGAATATTGTAAATGTGATGAATGAAGAGAAGAAAAGTAACTATGAAGCTATTGTTAGTTATTGCCATTTTTTTCGAATAAATTTCCAGCGATAAATTCTTACTCTTAGCATGAGAGATAACCTCGACTTGTCTTCTGTGTTCTGTAGGAGATCACGATATCCATTGACGCTGAAGTTTGCGACCGCCATGTTGAAAAAGTTCAACCTATATAACTGGATCGCGATGATCTCCTCCGCTAAATACAGTACCATACAAAGGCCGATGAAGATATCTGTCCATCCGAACTTTGTTTGCAGCCACCATCGGACCGCTTGTTTCAAGGCGACCACAAGCACAGTCAGAACGAAGAGGAATATCTTCACACCCTGCGCAAAGCGAACACCTGGTCAGTTATAGCTGTTCTTTCATATTGTCTTTTTTTTTCCCTGTTTGGAACTGTTAGAGTTACTTACGATTGCCTGAGAAGGAGAAACCATGTTGAACGTCTACAACAATCAATGATGCAACGCTCTCCGTTATGTTAGCTATAGGTCGATATTCAAAACAAATGTAGATGCTGCGGTGCAAACATGGCAGACTTGGTTGTGATTTTCCTAGGTTACCGGTGGAATGGAAAATGGGAATTCTTGTCCTTCCGTTCACGGGAACTGGCAGGCACAGGCAGGTCTCGGACTTTTATAAGTCTAGCCATGCGCATGTCAAGGTCTCGCTATGCGGTACCCGAGTGACCATCTTGTTAAGCGAAATGATAATTGAATGGAGAAACATGATTAGCAGAGAGACCGACACAGGGGCTGCAATACCTGATACAGTCAGCCGTTAGGTATTATTGAGGAGGCTGATGGAACGGTTTCTATTCCTGCATTTGTACGAAGGAGAGTGGCGGAAAGCCGAGCGGAACTCTCCAAAGCTATATTCCAGATCGCAGAAATAGCTTAGGGTTAAAAGGCTTAAAAGTATCATCATTCGCCGCCGCAGCCTTTTCTCTTGCACTTCACAATTCTTGTAACAAAGCTCGGCCAAAAAGGCTTGATTTCTCGTGGATGGGTGGCAATTGCGTTGGGCGAGCGGCGCTGCACAGACTTCAACGAATTAAGAGAATGTGCGAATCGAGAATTCCCACGCGGGTTCCACGTTGATTCCCACCTGCCCCATACGGCGGGATCCGAACCGCAGATTGCATGTATGATGAAACAAAGGATCGGAACAGTTGCGCCATATACTCGACGACGTTTACGCTACAGATGCATGCCGATGCTAGCCTCGAAACCTCATACAGATATGAGGGCACCAGCTCCCCACGTCACGATAACAAGATGCATCTAGATGTCACACTTGATAGCCATAAAAAAGTACTTGAAAATCCGAAAAGCAGGATAACTGATAAGAACCCAGTAGCCTCGCAACCCGGTGTGATCCTGTCGATCTATCATGATCTCGACATTATGAGCTAGCAAGCCTACTTAATCGCAAGACCCCGAAATCGAAATTGGAAATCGGACCGAATAAGAAGCCTCGTAGCCTTCAACTTTTCTCAAATCTCCTTTTCTTTCAGTTAGAGTAATCGGATTCTCCCCCGCTCTAACAAATATGGATACGACGTAAACCCGTATAGTTAGTTACTCGGCGAGCAGCGATTTTCAACTTCCATCGAATTTTCTATGTGCAGCATGGAATGTCTCAGCCACTAGTACGGGCACACTTCTGCCTATCAAAAACTAGCCGGCTGTGCCTTTCAGGGCCCGGTGGTTCGCGTGGGGTTGCTCGTTTGCGTTGGGCGACCCGACTACTACGCCGCGCAATTTAATTCGGACCCGCAAGGCAAATAACTAGAGACAACTTTGACGGTGTTTCAGTGGCTTCATCTTGCATATGTTCTGCACCGAAGTTTGGTATACTATATGATGAATAATATTAATTCAAGTATGGTACCTTATAAAAAAAAATTGGAGTACAGCGCCAGGCGGAGGAAAATAGGGTCAATGCATATTGGGAGCCGAGGACAACAGTGGCTTCGGAGTGCATGCTCGTGTGACCACAAACCCGTTCTGTACCAGAGCCCTGTTCGTGGGAAGCCTAGAACTAAAAAACTTTCGCTTGCCAGAGTTTTTGATTCACAAGGTAGACAATTCTACTATCACGGCACAGCATGTCTCTGATAATGATACCGAGGTACTGTTCCAGTATAGTTTCATTGCTTTCCCCGCTCTTCGAGCTTGTATGACAGAAGCTCCATCTCAAAGACACAGTTCAATTTCCTCCTAGCTCTCCCTGTTCAATTTTAGAATCTAGTCTTGGCATTACAAATTCGAAAGTACTCAAGTAGGTGCAATTCCATTTAGCAGTGATCAAGAGCTTCCGAGCGAATTGCGTTGTGGATGTGGTAATTTTGGTCCGATGTTCCTTAAGGCGCCGGCGAGTACAGAAATAGCGCCTTTATTCTAACTCTACATTTACTTATATCTGAAAATACATAAATAATGAGCCTATAGTTCAATATATCTAATTTTCAATCGGTCGGCAATCTTAAAAAATAGAAAAATAGTTGACTGAATTCGGTCACCGATCTGACATCTAACGCATCTAATTTAAGCCGGACCAACACGAATGCTCTAAGATATTAATAAATGCACAACAACACCAGGGCAGTAGTCTATCTGCACTGGCTGTTCCAGGAAGCTAGATGACATGCCTTTGGGTTTGAAGAGAAGATATATAGCAACCCCAGTGTATATAGAGTGCGAAGAGAACTTCAAAGTACACAGCAGTTCCAGCTCGGATTTTAAAACAGAACAGTCAACTTTAGCCTAAATGTAACCTGAATTCTATGTGGGGGGTTTATTTCTACCCTGACACATCCCGGCACCGTAACCCGAGATCGCAAAATCGATCGGAAAAGGATAATATTATATCGTGAGATATTTTATAAGCAACGTGGGCAATTCCAGGCTCGAATCCCGCCAACCCTTGAAGCTTCGAGGTCGACTGGCAGACTTCAAGCTGGAATTTAGGATCCTCGTATTCGTTAGGTCCAAATACGCAAAAACGAACCCTGGCCTAACCCGAAGAATAGAATGGATTAGTAATGCAAGCACTGAATATACGTAATTCCAAGACGGGTTCTCCAAGCTTGACTCCATATATCTCGGAGTGCCTTTCTCCGTAGTTCATCCGAGCTGGTTTGATTTTTAATAATATTAAACCATTCATTCCGACGGTGTTGCTTGCTGCTCTGACTGAGAAGTGTTCACGTCCAGCGTTGAACCCCACTAGAACATCCACCAAGTATTCAATAGGTAGAAACCTCAAAACGCAATAAATCGACCACTAAACATGGCGGCCTCGACGAAACCTTCCGATCTCCCTAAGATGCAGTACCGTTATCTCGGTCGTAGCGGTCTTCAGGTCTCCGCAATTTCAATTGGGGGTTGGCTCACATATGGCGGCTATGCTGAGAACGAAAAGACATTCTCCTGCATGAAAGCTGCCTATGACTGCGGCATCAATTTCTTCGATTGCGCCGAGGGATATGCCGACGGCGAAAGCGAGAAGGTGATGGGAGAAGCTATCAAAAAGTTTGGTTGGAAAAGAAATGATCTGGTCATCTCAACCAAGATCTACTGGGGGCAGGCCAATGGAGAGATGCCAGTCAATAACGCAGGGTTGAGCAGAAAGCACATAATCGAGGGCGTGGACTTGAGCTTGAAAAGGTTGCAACTTGATTATGGTGTGTTCAATTCTAGAAACATTCGAATCTATCCGAGTACCTTAGGCTAATTTACTTAGTTGATCTCATTTATGCTCATCGACCGGACAGAAACACGCCAATTGAGGAGACAGTCCGTGCATTCAACCACATCATCAACACCGGCAAGGCATTCTATTGGGGAACCAGCGAATGGAACGCCGATGAAATTGCCAGCGCGCATCGCGTGGCCGATAAATTAGGGCTAATTGGCCCCGTCATGGAGCAGCCAGAATACAATCTTCTGAAACGACAACGGGTTGAAGGCGACTATACCTTGCTCTATGAACACTATGGCCTTGGCTTGACGACATTCAGCCCATTGAACATGGGGATATTGACTGGTCGATATAACGATGGCATTCCGGAAGGGTCTAGGATAGATACTAGCGATGACCCGTATATTCAGCACGTCAAAGCCTTGTTGGGAGCTGGTGAATGGGAAGAGAAATTGAACAAAGTCAAGAAACTCAAGGTAAGCATACCGCTCATATTTCTATCACCTTAGAATGAATAGACTAACTCTCCCTAGGATGTTGCGGACAAACTTGGTTGTAATCAAGCCCAGCTAGCCCTTGCTTGGGTTCTCAGCAATAAAAATGTCAGCTCTGCGATCACCGGAGCCTCGAAACCAGAGCAGATATACGATAGCGTCAGAGCATTAACAGTAGTCCAAAAGCTCACAGATTCGGTACTCGGGGAGATAGATGAGATCATGGGGAACAGACCCCCAGTTCTCGAGAGGACATTCTACTAGTTCATATCTCAACAGAAATTGTATTTCGTATCTACTGGCCGAGACCTACGGAACTATTTTCTAACCTGAGAAATCCCTTGTCTCCCAATAATATAGATACAGTGAAGCCAAAATTAAAATTAAAATATTGAACATATTTAATCGTGAGAAGGTAGTGGGGCTATATTAGCCATCACGGAGCTAAGTCGGGCCATGATAATCATCAATTGAATCCTTTCGCGACGACTTCCTAGACCGTTGTGGCAATTGATGTCGATGGTCTGTATTCACGCAGTAGTCGTTATGGTTCATATCCATATTCCAATTTCGATTCCCCCAAAATCCAACATTAGGTCCTCCTATCCGCTCTGAAGCCTCGGAATGGCCTATCTGTGCGGGATCCTGTCCCGCGATGCTTTCCTTACGACGAAAGAAGTTGATAAATCGCTGCCACCCGAATCGTTCACCCGGAGGCATTTGTGGTGCCATTCCCAACTCGTTTAGTCTACCGCTGGGTATGAGCATTGAAATCTTTCTCATCTTGCTCGGCGATTGCGGGATGGAGGAGCTGCGAGGGTCATTCGACGATACAAGAGTAGTGGCTCCTGTCTCTAGGACGGACGGTTCCACCATTCGAAGAGATCCGTTCTCCGTCACGGGTCTGGATCGAAGACTTCCGCCCTGTGATACCATTTTCAAAAGGTGCGGGAACATTTTGGTGACGAGGGGCTTGAGAGCAGGACAACAAGCTGCCATTACGCATAGGTTCCATTCAACCGTGGAAGTAACACTAACGATATACTGATCCCCTAGTAAGAATTAGCTTTTATATTCCAAAAACAGTGGGATGTTTAGCTAACATAGCGGGTCGGGCGATTGATTGAGAAATTTGAGGGCCGGGATGCGAATTATCGATGCGATACAAGCTCTATATTCCATTTAGTACTACATACCATCTCGCCAGCATCTCGTGCAGCTTTTAAACTTTAGCAGAGAACCTACAATAGGCCAATCCCAAAAATTCCTAAGACGATGATTTTTTCCTTCCAGCCAATCCGAAGGGCTATATAGAGGATTCAACTATTTGTTAGTTCACCAACGCCAGCTTGTCTAACATGATAGTATATAACATCCACGTACCCATCAACATCTTTACAGGCAGCAATAGTACCCAACAGTCGCATAGAATCGCGAAAACGGACCAAGCCCAGGCTAATGCCCACCTGTTAAGGCAGTATTCGTCGTACGTGTTGGCATATATAACTTCCAAGCTCCATGCCTTCGATGGTGGGATGCATTCGAGTTCGAATATGATAAGGAATACGATGCATATCGACCAAGTGGCAATCATGGAGCCCACCACTATCTTCCTGAAAGTTGGGCCAGCGCTGAGTCGTAAGTAAAAGGTCAAAAGAGACATTCTAACGGTCTGAAGAGCAACACTGAAGAACGGATCTCCAATATACTTGATCTATAAAAATGCGGTCGCGGTAAGCATTAGAGCGCTTGGATGTATGACCCTCCAAAATAGCGCACCCAGTAGAGCTCAAGTGGCTAATATGCTTACAATCGGGAAGCAGTGCCGATACGTACCTTCAGTACTTTGACCAAGGTTTCCGGATCAATGCATCCAACGTGAACTCCCTGCGCGTGCTCGAAGAGGACTTCAGATCGGAAGCACGAAGAAACGGACAAATATTAGCAATCGTTTAAACTTCTTTCTTCCTATGGTATTTCATATACTCGAATCTTACACATTAAATCGTAAGCAAGTATCCCATTACCAATAGCCTACCTCGGAAGTCTAATATTAGCATATGCTTGCTCCATCGAATTGTTCAATCCAAGAAATCATTGCAAATAGTCCCGGTTGTATGAAGAGAGTAGACTAACCATCGAAATGAGTATCCAGATATCATCCTGCCCAAAATATTTAACAATAAATACTCTAGTATATATCCTCAAGCCAACGAATATCGCCGATAGCGAATGACAGATAGCATATAGTACTAGATATTCGGTTTTTCTATCTTCGGCCTGCAGGTCAAATTATCAGTTATCAACCCTCAAGCTAACATGGTTCAATAATAGCCTACACAATCGTGTACCGGACCCACGGGAAGAACGATCCCATTAGCGTCGCCAGCGTTATAGTCGGGGTCGTTCTGCGCGAGGTTTCCGGTGGAGTGCGTGTGTAGAGTGTCGTTAACGCTCATAGTGGGCTTCCCCTTTCCGACCCCCGGCCTGATGAAAGTAGTACCAAAGGCAATCTATGTTATCGAAGAAAGCTTGAAATCGATGCGCAGCTATCGGATTTGAGATAATGAAATAGGCTCCGCGGCTCAGCCTTCCGGTCCGTCGGTATTAACGTTACCTTTCGCATAATATTAAAAAAAATATAAAGATGGACAAAATGTTGGACTGACGGGATGGCTTGGAAACATTCTTATTTTGATATTGCATGTCCCTGACGTTTACCTGAGAGTATTTTGTTTGCGGGTGATTTCGTCGTGATAGTCAAAGGGAGCATTGCCGAATCCGGCCATGCCTCAGCCGAATATGGTCAGAGTACATGCGATCTAACTCAATTTCGATACGCGAGAACGCCTAGCGACTCCTTACCAGCGAGGGGGTAACGGTAGATGGTGGTACCATGGACTTGCGCCTCAGATTTCGAATCCGAAGGACTTGAAAAAGTGATAGCTCACGATGGACGGTTACAGTTCTTGGAACCTCATTGCGGTTTACTATACATATATTGATTGAAACAGCCAAGCCCGATCTAACAATCTTTGGTGAACCTCACAAGCTTCCTCACTCCGCCACCTTTGCTTTCTGGCCACTCCAGTTCCGTTACCCAGCCGTCAACTTTCTGAAAGCCGCATTTATCTAACACCTTCTGGCTGCCCATGTTGCCAACTTCGGCCTCCGCTTGGAACTTTGCGCCAGGGAAATTCTTCAACACTTCGGCCACCACAACTGGCATTATCCCCTTCTGTCTGAACTCCGGAGCCAGAAAATAGCCAAGCCTGAAGTTTTTTTCAATGTTTTCAGGATGAGGGTGGGTACCACAGATGCCGATCAAAAGGCCATTATTGGATCTTGAACGAACGACCCATGCTTCGTGGGTTCCAGGGAAGTCAGGGTAAGATGTGTGGGCCTTATTGTCATTAAACCAATGGGCGTCCTCGATAGTGTAGGGATACGGTGCGCTGTACAAAATTGTCGAGAGATCGGTATCATTATAGAGCTGCACAAGGCGGGGAAAGTCGGCGGCTGTTAGCGTGGAAAGGTAATAATCATCAAAGGGAGGCGCAAGCGGGATATCTGCAACGACGGCCGGGTTTTTCGATCCGGGCTCGCTAGCTTGTTGAAAGTTGGGGATCGGATGGCTTTCCGCCATAGCTACTACAGCTGCGTTGATGTTGGATTTAATTTGATATCTGGGTGCCAATGCTTGTTCTCGCTAGATATTGCTTCACTTGGGTTCGCTCGAAAATAAGATATCTTTGAATAGTTCGCCAAGCTCGGATCCGAGATTCAAGACCGTGGCTATTGCAGGCGTCAAGGGTTGGCGTGATAAATGGATATCGAATTGGGCTGGGGTAGCCGGTCGCAATTGGGCAAGATATTTGATAATGTGTATGAGGTCGAGCAATCCAGAAACAACCCAATGCGTTATACGGGATTCAGTCTTAGTTAGACGGCGCGATATTCAAGCTTTTGGGCTAAAGTTTTGACCAACACAAATATATACATAGGAAGTCGATGAGTCAAAGTTCTGAAATATTATTGTTTACCGGGGCATTAGAGCATCAGCGCTAGCAGCTGCCCAAAGTAGCCTCAAAATTCCCCTTTGAATATTGACGGGATGTTAAAAAAATTTGGTTTCTTGAAGCTACAGGCCACAAAGTTGCACCAGCAGGGATAGATCAATATCGATTTCTACAGATTTGTGTTGTTTGGAAGTCATGAGGTAACGAGAACCGAGTGGAGTTCGATTGAGATCGGAAATCTAAATTTTGGCCCTATCGTGTTATTTCGCTCATCCAGCCCTACCCGCAAAGGCTCGCCAAACTGGGCCATTCAATGGGATAGCTCTGAACGTTCGTGAGTTTCCTAAATGTCCTCCTCTATTTTTAATTCGACCTCGTGAGCTCGTTTCCTGTATTTAGAATCGAGTCATGAGATCATTGATGGATGCGGCATTGGCTCTCTTTGAGACCCGACATCGACGACGTCGCGTAGCATCGGATGAACATGCAGAACCAGCAGTAGCCCTTGCATACATTTCATCGAGCTGGAATTTTAGCACTGAAATAGTCTAGCCGTAGCACTCGCTGTCTCTGGATTTGTGTCGACTGCTTTTTTGAGGGAGATTTAGGTCTAACAGAATTCATTGGCACAACCTTGTTCCATGCTAGCGGAATACAAGAGGGACGGAGCTTCCGAGAGCCAGACTAAAAATTGATACGCTTTCCTAGGATCTTGTTTTTTTGTTTTCGCCGCCCCAAGGGGTCAGCTTTGGCAGCTTGCACGGGAACCAATAACCACCCGAAGTTTCCCGCTAAGATGCTCAAAGGGGAAAACATTCGCAGTACAGTACAACAAATTTTCACTTGCAATTTTGACACGAAAAAGGATTCCTAGACACAACAGTAAGCTACGGAACATCGTGAAAGAGTTCCGTAAAAGAAATCCTCATGATCAATTGGGACCCTGTGAAAAAGGTAGTTGAAGGACTTTTCCACGCAAGTAAAAAGTCTCCGGGTAGCGTGAGATGAACGGTGCGGCCTACTTTTCACGGCAGTTGAGGGATGATCTCAAAACGACGAAGGAGTGTCGCTCGGAGAAAACCCACATATGATTCATGTTGATTCCGAATGTACATTGGGCTCTGCAATAATGTTGCAAGGTGTTAGCGGACTTAGTAATCCGCTGTTTGCTTGTCCCGTTTAGAGTTCGGCAGATAGCCTTCCTTGTTCCTCCGCGAGGACACCAGCAAACTCTGCTTTCGGAGGGCAAAATGACTTCCGGTCCGCCGGTGCGCGGAGGCAGAAGAGGCCTTCTGCTTCCAATCAGGCGCGACGTGCTGACAGCGTGAACAGGCCTCTCCATGGGCCCGGTCGTAAGCACCCACGAATTTTAATCGTAACCCACATCTTATTTCCACGTTCTAGTTAGCGCACCACGAATGATAACACTTGGTTTCAAACGCTTCAAATGGATTCCTACGGGCCCGGGCGATACGATACCACGCTGACGACGCTATCGTGTTATCCATGCATGCCCCATCGCCATGCGGATCTATCATTTGTCAACGTTACGAGGCTTCAAATGGAGTGTCTATCAGACAACGAACATGTTAGCTCTCATGTCGGTCGTACAGACGGTATAAGCCCGCCTTTTTTCGAATCTGTAGACCCTTCGACAACGTTATGCGTAACGCCAGCGTGATGATGTTAGTCTGTCTGTTGTTATGCTTCGTTACTGGGTGCCATCCGCGAGAATAGTAACAAGCAGGGGCCACCGGAAGCCCACGATGGGGGAAAAAATTGCTTCCCTTGCAGGCCAAGAGGGTCTGGTCACCCTGAGTCATCAAAAACCCGAACTGATTTCTTGGAACTGGGTCCGGGATAGCAGGATAGCATGAAGGAATATCATATCAAAGGGGGATATTTTTCTTCCTGCGTGAGAGCCCCTTACTCAGTCCAGGTGCTTCGCTCCAGCCCGGTCGGATCGGAATTTGTCGCCCAGTCCGAGAATTGTTTACCCTTTCGGGCACATGTCCCACATCTCGGAGCTATTTGACCTCCACGGCCTGGTGCGAGAGGCACTCTGATTCGCCGGCTGACAAAGAAAATTTGGCTTTTCTTGCTAGCGCACCGAGAAGAAAGGAAAAAAGCATGGCAGAAGAAGCAAATCAGCAAAGCTGCGACGCCATTTCCGTCGTTATCAAAATTTCGGTGCAAAGCAACCGCAGAAAGAAGATTGCCCGCTGAAGGCACAGGCCCGCCCGGGCTTACTGGCTTCCGATCCACCCACAGGGAGAAATCCAAAAATAATGCAACCAACTATATAATATCTCCGTCGAGCCCTCCATCGTCTGGACGCTTCCTCTGTCCCTTTTTTGATATCATCATCATCGCCATCCATTTATCATTTGCATCTCGCCTTGCATTGGTATCTGCGCCGATAGAACGGACTTCGGCTGTCGAACGACAAGGCAACACATCCACATTCCTTCACCGACAGTTGCACATTTCTCTCCCGTTTCGAAAGTAAATAAATATAAAAGAAAGCCAAAGATGGGCAATTCGGAACTCGCAGTTCCTCACGACGAAATGAATCCCGGCACTGAAACCTCCACTTTGGCTGCCCCCTCCGCGGCGGGCTCCATCGATGATGGCGAGAAGGGCGAGCGCGGCTCGACAACGAGCCACTCGAACCAACTGAAACCCGTTGACGAGTCCCCCATTGACGAGAAGAACAACGAGCTCGAGAAGACACAGACGATCGAGTCGATGCACGAATACCCAACGGCGTGGAAGCTGACCGTCATCAGCATCGCCTTGTGCTTGTCCGTTTTCTGCATGGCCCTTGGTATGTTTTTCTCTCTTCCTCCCTGCTCCCTGCAGCACCGTGTCCCGTTGCGGAAACTGCATCCCAACCCAGACTTCGGCCGGATCCAGAACCCCGAATACGAATAATGAACTCTTATGCTAATTCTTCGTGCTCGGTCTAGACAATACAATTATTGCGACTGCCATTCCCAAAATCACCGACCACTTCAAATCGCTTGACGATGTCGGTTGGTACGGTAGTGCCTATCTCTTGACCACCTGTGCCTTCCAGCTGCTCTTCGGAAAATTCTACACTTTCTACTCCGTGAAATGGGTCTACCTCTCCGCCCTCTTCATCTTCGAGATTGGATCCATCGTTTGTGCTGCCGCTCCAACATCCACCGCTCTTATCATCGGACGTGCCATCGCTGGTATCGGTTCCGCTGGTATCTTCGCCGGTGCCCTCCTCATTGTCGCCCAAACCGTCCCTCTTGAGAAGCGCCCAACATACACTGGTATGATTGGATCCATGTACGGTCTCGCCTCCGTCGCTGGTCCTCTTCTCGGTGGTGTCTTCACTGATAGCGAGAAGCTTGTGAGTTTATTCTTCTTTTGGTTATTTCTGCCGAATGTTCCTAACGTGACATGTCTTAGACCTGGAGATGGTGTTTCTGGATCAACTTGCCATTCGGAGCTGTCACCTGCGCCTTCATCTTCTTCTTCTACACCGACATCCGCCAGTCTAAGGGTGTCACCGGCGGCTGGAAAGAGAGAGTCGAGCAGTTCGATGTCCACGGAACCGTCGTTTTCATGCCAGCCATCATCTGCTTGTTGCTCGCTCTCCAATGGGGTGGTTCCAAGTACGAGTGGAAGAACGGGCGTATCATCGCTCTTCTCGTCATTGCCGGTCTCCTGCTCATCGCTTTCATTGCTATCCAAATCTGGAAGCAGGACAAGGCTACCGTCCCTCCCAGAATCTTGAAGCAACGCTCCGTCGCATCTGGTGCTTGGTTCGCTGCTATGCTTGGCTCTGCTTTCTTCGTCATGGTCTACTTCGTCCCAATTTGGTTCCAGGCCATCAAGTCCGTGTCTGCCACCAAGTCTGGTATCATGAATCTGCCAATGATTCTCACCTTGGTCATCATGTCCATTATCGCAGGTGGCCTCGTCACTGTTACCGGATACTACAATCCATTCGTCATCGGCTCTGCAATCCTCGGAACTGTCGGTGCTGGTCTCATGTCTACTTGGGAGGTCGATACCGCACATCCAGCCTGGATTGGGTATCAAGCTATGTTCGGTCTCGGTATCGGTATGGGTATGCAACAGCCACTCATTGCCGTCCAGAATGTTCTCAAGCACCGTGATATCGCTACCGGTACTGCCATCATCATTTTCGCCCAGACTCTTGGTGGTGCTCTCGCCATCTCTATCGCCCAGAACGTCTTCAACAACCAGCTTGTCAAGAACTTGAGCTCAGAGGTTCCAAATCTCGACCCCACCATCGTCTTGGCTACCGGTGCTACCAGCTTGAAGGCCACCCTTCCATCCGAATTCTTGCCCGGTGTCCTCCGCGCATACAATCTCAGCTTGACACAGACTTTCTACATCTCTGTTGCATTCATGGGATTGAGCATCTTCGGTGCTCTCGGTCTTGAATGGAAGAGCGTCAAGGGAAAGAAGATTGAAATGGGTGGTGCCGCATAAGCGCGCATATCCTCAGCCTTTCCCTCCAGCGATAGAGTATGCTTTAATCACAAATTTCCTTTTTTTGCTTTCTTATACATAAACATCTCCACCATACCCTTTCTTTTTTTTCTCTGTGTGTCAAAAATACTTATAGACCTCTCCGTCGACATTCATTCATCTACATTGGGGGATAGAAAAATTATTAATAATTTCAAGGGTTTTCCTTATATACTGCATTTTTATGATCAGTTGGAGTTTTTGGAGTCACGAAATCATGGTCCCGTTCAAACAAAGAACGCGCATGTGTATTAGTCACCAGTATTTAGCTAGCTTAGCATAATAATCATTACCCGTTACACAAACATATTATCGAGATCCCGTGGTCCTTTTTTTCTGTTCAGTTTTTTTTCGCACATTCGCGCATATAGCCTATATCGAACATTCGGTAGTTCCAACTGACAAGCCTAAATGTGACTGACTGACTGATCCTCACCGTTTCCGTCGGGCCGACTTTTTCGGTTGCCTTAACTCGCTATCTCCTGGTGGGTCGGCCTCAGCGAACCGCGGACACCGAATCAAACGGTCCTTTCGCGCCAAGTTTGCGTTCATGTCATGCGAGTAATATCCCATCCACACGGACGCGGGACCCTTTTCATCACCGACACCAGACATCTTAATTGTCTCGGTAGTGTTAATATTACTCCGAGAAATAATATTGACAGGTCACAAAACAAAACTACCTCCCATCAGATAGAGGAAAACCCCAAACGCCTACGGAGAATAAGGGTAACATCTCGGCTGGCTAAACGTGATATACCCTTTCTGGACAGTAATCTCCGCATTCTAAGAGTTAGATCCAAATTATAGTTAACAATTTTTTATTCGCTGATACTGTTTACTCGAATGGGATAAAATAAATAGCAATTTCAAGCCCGTTGGCCACTCAAAAGCGGCATTTAAATCTTTAAGCGAGTTGTTTTTAATCTCTCCGCAAACTAGCCATGTGGCGGATGTCCTTATATTTTGATGAGAGCTCCACGATCATATTATCCTTGTGCTGCTGTCAGAAAACTCGGGAGCCTTGCTTTAACGACCACAAATTATGTAGATCATTTATCGTTTCCGTCTTCGGTGAACTCCCGTTTAAAGATATCCAACCAACTTCCCGTTTGTAAATCTGTGGTATCCCCTTTGCTCGCAACGAGTTCATTATGCAGGACGCCGACCTAAGACCTTTCTGCAAATACTCCGATGCCTGGAAATTCGGCTGCCTCGCCCCCTAGAAGGATCCCGGTAACTTGGTGGTTTCTTTCGTAATTTTTGGGCAACTCGGTGTTGTTTTGTTGGATTTGAGTGCCTGGTTTCGACGTCTCCCCGGCGTTCGATGAGTCTGAAACTTCCAATTCAACGTTTGATTCAATTGAATCCGCAGAATATCTATCAGTATCCGGTTCCTCAAAATCCCGGACAGAGCTCGCTAGTTGAGGCTTCAGTTCTCCAGATAATCGGTGCGCAGCTTTCAATGCGACGAGGAACTCATCATTGGATTTGCAAGTCAGTGCCTGTTACGACATCCGTGCCTCTAAGTTAGCATAATAATCCGTTCGATAATCTTCATTATGATGGTTACATACCTGAGGTAGCGAAATGAGAAATGCTTCCTCCGTATATTCCTCCAATTTGTCATAATTCGCAGGGGTGGCGATGTCAAAGGATTTTATTCTTCCCAGTGTGCAGTTGGCAAGGAATTCCGCGCTGATCTTCCGACCTTGGATGCCTCGTAAGTAGAAAGCATGATGGTTATTTAGATTCTTTAAGTTTTTAACTTCCAGTTGAATACTTTTCCAGGGCGCATTTTTCGTACTCGATCTGTGATCGACCTATGTAGTTTTATTCCAATGATAAACAATATTAGATCGTGGACATCTAAAATTTCGAGTGCATATGCGAAGAAGACATCAATCAATATCTGCAATACCTTTGGTAGGGATCTAGATACGATCCAGAGCATATCCGCATCGTGCGCATTTGTCCCAATCTTGTAGAAAATCCTAACATTCTCGGGATCGTCGTACTTTAATCTATTGATCCTAGAATTGGTAATCGGATAGGTGATAGAAAGTGAACACGATGCCGGCTGGTCTTGTTTATGCGATAGTTCTAGTGTCAAGAAGATACATTGGGGTCCGTAGTCCGAGCTGGTATCTCCTTGGATGAACTTTTGGCTGAAGGCTGAGCTCAGAGGGCCCTTAGACGGTAGTACGAGTATTTGGAATCCTCTCGCGGTCGAACGAGTGACCGTTGAAGTATCAGGGGGCATATTGAAAATATCAGTTAATATGATAGGCTGGTCTGGCAACTAGAAATTTGTGGAACCGAGGAGACACTTGAGGACTGTAGATGGCAACGAGGTTGGTGGTGGAAGTTTTGGGATCCACTGCTGAGATTGAGCTCTCTTATCATCTGTATCTAACCGTTACCAAGTAGATGGGAGCGGTATGATATTAAGACCTTTCGAATTTCGAAAGAGCGAGTTCTAGAAGTACAGTCATGCTACGTAGCTACATTTATGGACGAACAATTATTGTTGGCAAGATAGAATTGCATTAAGGAAGTATTTATAAATTCTAAGGGGTATTAATCTAAACACAACAATACCACTCAAACTAAGCTAGGAAAAAGAAACAAAGAAACACTGCTAAGTCATCAAATATATACAACAGAAACACAAAACTAGCAGCACCAGTCGTAGGTCTTCTTTGCCGTCGACCAGCCGGCCTTCTCCTCGTTTTCTTGACGGATAATCTCGGCAATATCGAGATCTCTTCGTCCGGCGTCAAGATCAATCTCCATCAGGTTAACACCAAACTTCCAGTCACGACTGTAGATCTTGTAACCAAGGAAGCAGATGAGAACGACTGGAGCGGCGAGATAGCTCTGGAAGAATACCTCGACATTTGGAGAACCACCGATAGGGAAGAGAGCAACGTAGAACTGGGCAACAAGGCAGAGAATGTTGAGGGTAAGACCGATCCATGAACCCCAAACGCCGAATCCGGCCTTGAATGGGAGTTCGTTGAGGGAGCGGCCCTGCATCTTCCAGGCTCTGCGGAATTGGATGTGGGCGAAGTTGATGGAACCCCAGGAGAAGAAGTTCGACAATCCGGACAACGCAAGAAGCCAGTAGAAGATGGTATCACCCTTTGGTGCCAAGACAATGAAGCCGAGGAAACCGAAAGCTATAGAATTGTTAGACATGAATTCGGTTAAACTCTAGAGACATAGGGGTGAAGCTTACCGAGAGCAAGGATCAAAGCATAGATTGGTCGTCCCTTGGAATCAATCTTGGCGAAGATCTTGGGAGCGTGTCCACGCTCGGCCAAGGCCTGGAGGGTACGGGTAGATCCATAAGAGCAAGTGTTGGCGACGGAGATGACAGAGATCAAGATAACGGCATTGAAGATGCTAGGAAGAACTGGGATACCGGCGAGGACCATGGCGCGGACGAATGGAGAGAACTTGGTCTCAGCACCGCTGGCATTGGCGAGGGACTCGTCATCGGAAGGAACGATAAGTCCGAGGAGGAGGAGAGAGATAACGTAGAAGATCATGATACGCCAGAGGACCTGCTTGGTAGCCTTGGGGAGGGTCTTGCGAGGGTTCTCAGTTTCGGCAGCGGACAAACCGACAAGCTCGGTACCACCGAAGGCGAAAGAAGCGGTGACGAAGACGCTGCAGAAACCTTTGAATCCGTTTCTGAATGCACCAGGTTCCCTATTCATAGAAAATATTATATTAGAAAATATGCTTATTAAGTCGCGAATCAGAATAGAAAACTTACACCCAGTATTTACCACCGATGTATCCTCTGTTATCGGTTGGGACACCGCCACAGTTGATGATGATGGCGAGGAGAATGAAACCAAGGATTGCAATAACCTTAACGGTTCCCAACACGAATTCGACTTCACCATACCCACGAACACCGAAGATGTTGATGACAATAACGAGTATCAAGAATATGGCTATAAATATACCTTGGTTCGGTAATTTGTCACTCCAGAACTGCAGTGTAATCGAAGAGGCGACGAGTTCGAATGGCAAGACGATCAACCAGTTGAAGGCGTAGTTAACACCCATGGCGAAACCCCATGCGGGGTCGATGAAGCGGACAGAGTAAGTGTAGAAAGCGCCGTTGATTGGGTACATAACCGCGAGTTCTCCGAGAGCATGGACAGTGAAGAGCAACATGATACCGATGATAGTGAAGTCGATAACCAGGGACGCGGGACCACCAGCGTGGAGCGCAGAACCGGATCCGACGAAGAGACCAGCGCCGATAGAACCACCAATAGCAATCATCTGCATGTGGCGGTTCTTCAGGCTCCTCTTCAACTCATTGGCCGGTGCCGAAGAGCCAACTTCGGCATCGCTCGCAGGGACGACGATTTCCTTGTCGCCCGCGGGCTTCGATTCTTGGAAATGCATGTTGGGCTAATGCTCAACCGTGTTGCGCGTGGTATTTCCCACCAACACTATTCGGACAATAATAGAATGATAGTGAAGTAGATATAATAATATCTTCCACTGAAAAATAGAAATGAAAAGAGAATAAAGTGACCTCGTCGGCTTGCGACCACTTGTGATGAGAGGAATGAAGGGTCCGAAAAGTGATCTCGAGAGCGGCTCCCCGCTCCTTTTAATTCTGGCAGGCCCTCAGTCGAGATGGGTTATAGCTAGTCAAATACCTCGCAGCCAGGAGATAATGGATCGTCCAGAAGGCAGCACAAGCAAGGACCTGACACCCAGATTCGTGCAACATGCAACATCCTTTCCTCGATGGCGCGCCCAACGATATGGTCGTTATTTCGCAACTTCCAGATTCGTGGGCTTCCAGGGGATCTGGAATACCTGCTTGCATTGTCTCGCTTGCGGGCGTACATTTAGAGCCGAAATGGCTTCATTTCTCTCATTTGCTCGAAACTCTGGTGCCTCACACCGGAAAACACGCGCGCCTTGAGCTCATACGGACAAAAAATCTAAATCTTGCAGCGGACTCTAGCACAAACTGACTCTCTTGGACGTCGAGCGCATGCATAGTCGAGATTAATTATTGTTGCAATGCGAGAATCCGTTGGCCGTGATTGGGCCGGTGGTGTTTCGGCCGCCAGCCCAAGCGGTGAACCAGCGAGGCCATGCGACCCATTACCGTTCCTGACAACGGGTTCGAGAATGATGCCAATGTTAGCACAAGACTGCTTCGAATTGCTTGATCCGACTTTGCTCCTCTTATCACTCTCTAGGCGGCAGGCAGGAAGCACCACAGCATGAAATCAGGCAGCTGCAACATCCATGGCTTTTCGTCCATATCGGGACCTGGCTCTCGGAAAATAACCAATCACCACAACCTGCAGACAATTCCTGCAGGAATTTGCTAAATGCAGGTCTGGCTCAGAAACCACGGTCGGCGCTGGGGGGGTACACCTCGTCGTGGAACCTCCCCAATTGATGTTTTTTGATTACAGAGTCCGGAGCTGGGCAGCTGGGCAGCTGGGCAATGTAAGACCTAAGGAAACTCCCCTTCCCTGACCCAGGGTAACAGCTGGCTGGAGCGCTGCTGGAGCCAGAGGACCCATTGGTTGGCCGCCTTTCAACACATGCAGATGTACTCACTTTCTGGAGTCGGAATGTCCGTACACCTTCGGCGACCCGAATCCTGGCATGCGCTACTCGGCTCAACTAGACAGTAACGGAAGTGTCCTGGCAAACCATATTCTGCACCCTACCGAGTTTTCTGCGGCCTGATGAGGCGGTTTTCTCGAACCTCGTCTGGATTTCTTCTATGTATTATGAGATCATGAAGTCTCGAATATGCAAGCCCCCCAAAAATTTTCAACGACATGCGCCTGCGCCTCCAACAGATTTTGCATTAGTTGGTATTTAGTTCGCATAGCGTAGATCAGCCGCAACACCAAACTTCAAGGCCTCATCCCAGTAGCCAAGTCAGTACGTATCGATGCACATATCGATAGCTCAGAATTAGAGCAGCTTCCTTATTCGGGCATGATCGAAATCTAGGCATTTGCTTCTAGGTTGTACAGCTATCCCATATCTACCGAGAGTTTTTATCTACTCTCGAGCCAAGCGCGCAGCCACGGGCCAAGCGGCTTGTGAACTTCGATTTTGAAACCTCCAGCTCTTGGAAGATGCGCCAACATCGTAATAACGGATCAATGGTTCACCAACAGTGCCTTTCGATGGTTCGTCTTGGATGCCTTAGACACAACTACTACCCAAGCTGATACCCTGCCTTTTGCCAACCACTCCCAAGAAATTTGTTATCTACGGCCACTTTTCTTCGGGATATATATGGACCGAATGTTATATCCACTCAGAAAGGAACGAGCGATATAGTTATGGAGAACACAATTCTTCTGTCACATTGGTGGAAACAGCTGATAGCCGCGTGCATCTCAGGCAGCAATATTCCCAACAGGATACGAGAACAACTAGACGCCGGATAAGCAAGCACCATCATTTCTAATCTTTCTTCCGCTTTGACTATTGAAGCAAATATATATATTTCGGATGAAACTGGTGGATATTGCCATGTCTGAGCCTTTCCCAACCGATTGGTTCGTTCGGAAGGACGACCGGGTATTTTTCTCATATTCATTGATCAGATGCCTTTCGTATCAACATTCCAAACCCAAGGCAGCGATCTGCAACTCTTATCATGAGACGTGCAACCGGACTTAGTTCCATTTATATCAATGCTTTACTTTCCCCGTATTCCACATCGAATGGTCCGTGGTATTGGCAGCGGCACATATTACTTGGCTCCTTGCTTCGATTCTCTTGATGCAAGCTTGACCATGGAACTTAAGATTATGCCAAGTTGACTAGCTATCTCTGATATCGAGATTCCTCCAATCTTCGACTTGCCACTATCTTATACCAAGACTATTGCGCGAAATTCGTGATTTCTTCCATACCTGCCCCCCACGTGTCAATATAAAAAACGACTGCGCTGCATCAAGGCAAATATTAGTCTCGATGACCCTGGCCCGCGTTGCAAGGCAAATATCGCGACATCGCCTGCCAAAAACGTGCTAGCTAATTATAACCGTCCACAGCCTTCTATAAATGCGTTCGAAAAGTCAGCAGCGTGGCAAATATGCACAGTCCGGGGTCTTTGGCCGTGGCGACTTGCTCTGCACGTCGGCTCGTTCGCTAAGTTAAATTTGTCAATGTAACAAATTCTAACTGAAATCGGGAGGTAAGGGTTGACGACCGTAACACATGCCCCTCGGGGTCCGCACGCAGATTTATCTACAAAAAAGCGAAGGTTGCCCTCGAAGAAAATTTGCGGGGTCCAACCCTCTGCGAAAGGGCTGAGTGGGAGCAACGTTACAATCTTGGAGACGCGTCCTCTATACTTTTCACTAATTACGGAGTTTCCAATAATATGAATTATCCATACGGCTGAAAGCTTTTCGAAATATGAGATACCGGTATGAGAGGCAATTCAACCGACTCCCAGCTGCCGTCGAGCTATTTGTTCAAAATTCGTTGGTCGGAATTGTTCTCTTGTATTAATATAACGACTATTGCGTCTCTAGACCTGGATAGTATTGGTTACGTAATTACACAATTTAGAGCAAGTAACTAGTTGACCAAATTTCACTATTTCAACAAAGATGCAACCACTTTTCCTATTTCTTCTCATATAGCTGCATATTTATCTCAAATTTCCCCTCATAATCCTTCTGAAAATGTGACATGCGGAGGGGTGTTGCCCGCAGCAAGGCAAGCGCGTTGTTTTGATGGCATGTGCCACGGCTTGTGTTCCTCGAGAATTATGTTTGCGTCTGTGGCTAGTTTGCATCCTAGCCGTCAAAGTTCGAACTATGAGTCGGTTCGGCAGGATTATAAAATTGATGACAAGTGTCAAAAGGATAGCCAAGTATTCGAAACAGAACCCCCAACAGCCCAAAGTGAATATGAAATGCGATATAGGATTTCAATAATACCAGTATACTCTCTTTTACTTCCATTGAAGTATCAAGGAGGCTTCAATTTGCGCAGCCTACCCGGCTCAACTGAAGAACTGAAAGATCACAGTCATCTGAGTGTCAACTGAGAGAGTGAGAGCTAGAGGACTAGCTATCGTATAGAGGTTCCAATTTACTGCTCAACGTGGATATGAAGCTTGGATCTTAGCTGGGCACGGAAGAGGTTTTATCCATTTTTCGTTTAGAAGCGACGATAGCGATTCCAGGCTACATTTTCCCCTTGTCAGGAAATAAATCGCCTTTGCATGCGTGGTGATGGTTTGCCAAGTCCCGAACTAGCGTAAATTCCGAATAATTGTCCCCAAAGATGGGTTTCCAACACTAAAAAGTTCAGCCTCAAGCCACCCAACTAGCCGGTTCTGTCGATGTGGACCCGAAGTCTCCATCTTCGACTCGGTTCTCCCGCTGGATAACTATCGATTATCGATATAACACCAGAATCGTATCATGCACGACGCGAAGACGGGGGAAAGAAATAGCCAAATCCCTCGGCGCAATGAGCGCCACCTAGACCTTTTCTCCTAAAATGATCATGGTTACGCATTACTATAAGAGGAACAGGGGTCCTGCTCATATTCAAGGTAGCACGGACCTGGCTAAAATGTATTTTTATTTGCTAAATTGGCCCATGATCACGAATCTAGATCCCCATAATCAGCCATTCCTAACAGGTCCGGGCTGACGATAATCCCTCGTAGCGGATTACTCAAACTTGTTGGAACGGTATTTAAGGGCGAGGGATGAACCTGAATGGTTTCCGGATCTCGGTAGTTTTTGGTGAAGATCCTCTGATATCAGATCTCCCGGGTTCCACATCGATTGACGTCGGCTCTCACAAGCCCGATTTTTCCGACCAAATTTTTTATATTTATATGTTGGAAAGCGAGAGCTTTTAAAGCCATATTTTCAACATGAGATTCTTTCTTCTTTTACCTATAATATCGGTTCTCCGAGCTACAGCCATGACCGTCAGAACTCCAGGAATCCAACAAATTCTCGGTCCTAAATTATCCGAAGGCGCAAATATTGCGTTGACTTCTGCCGCGACTCCAAGATGGTCGGACTACCAAGCTCCCAAGGCGCAAATCGTCGTTAGCGTCTCTTCTGAGAACGACATTGTTGAGACTGTATGATAATATATATTTGCAAAGCCATTGGTGCCGTACGAGCAATCTTACTAATAGATTTTATAGGTGAAATACTGCATTGAGAATAATCTGAAATTTTTGGCTCAAACAAACGGCCACGGCTGGGCGAATACCTGGACACTTGACCAGAAAGATGTCATCATAAATCTCAGAGGATTAAACTCTGTCAAAGTGGACAAACAACAGATGACAGTAACAGTCGGCGGAGGCGCAATAATTAAAGAGATCATGGGAGAGGTCTATAACAACCAAATGCATGTTGTCACTGGTGGTTGCAACTGCGTTAGCACTGGTTTCATGTTGGGAGGTGGACTAGGTAAGGCGGGCCCTGAGAGGTTTGAAGTAATGGCATTGATCTGATTTTATCATCTAGGCCGATTGATGGGCGAATACGGCCTTGCGATCGATAACCTTCTTTCTATTAATCTTGTCACCGCAGAGGGCAAGTTAATTACGGTTACACCTACTTCACCATCTGAGGATTTATGGTGGGCGCTCCGAGGCGCTGGTCACAATTTTGGCATTGTCACATCTTACGTCGTCCGAGCGCATCCTTGGATCAATGGCGGCGTTCATTGGAGCGGTAATCTTATTTTCACCGGCGACCAAGTGGAAGCTGTGACCAAGGCCATCGACAAACTAGACTTCCAGAAGCCAATGTCCACGCACTATTACTTTGCAGTTGATCCCAACTCCGGACAGCCGGTTATAATTGTGAATCCATTCTATGCTGGCAAAGAGGAAGACGGAAAAAAGGCTTTCAAGTCTCTTTTCGACTTGAAGCCACTTGCTGATAGTACCGGACCGATCACATGGGATAAACTCAATGATAGTGGCGACTTTTTTTGCGCAAAGGGTAGCCGTAAGCCTGGATACGCAGCTGGTATGAAGAAGCTAGACTCGACGGCCTTCAAGAATATCTGGAATGCATACGTCGGGTTCATCAACAAGCATGGTGTTGATAAAGTTGGAAGAAGCGCCATGCTGGTAGAGTGCTACTCTTACGTCACGGTCCGAGAAATTGAGCGTACTTCAACCTCTTATCCTCACCGCGATGTCAACTTCCAAGCTGTGATGCTACCTTGGTATGATGATGCATCCCTCGATGACAAGGCCGAGGAATTCGGCAGTTACGTACGAGAACAGTGGCTCAGCACCTCTGGCCATCATCGCGATCACGTGTAAGTGAAATAAATCTCAAATTATTCCAAAACAGTTCCGCTAATAGGGTTTCTAGCTATATCAACTTCGCTCGAGGCGACGAGCCTCTGGAAACCATTTACGGCGAAAGCTGGAGAGTGCGCAAGCTTACGACTCTCAAGAGTAAATGGGACCCCGCAGGACGATTTGGCCAGTATTTTCCAATACCGACCAAAAATTGATTTGCGAATCCTCGAGCTACCAAGGATTTTTTTTTCAGTGGCTATAGATAATGTATGGCACGATTTTAATTCATCTTGGCGTTTATTTTGGACCGCAACGTCGTTTAATAGCAAAAGCCAAAGCGAAATCTTTTAAAAGTTTCAAATTGTACATTTACAAGATACAGTTTCATAATCCATACATCCTCAATTCATTTATGTGAAACCCGCCGTTGCTCGCCACCTACCTGTGTTGTAACCGCGCGGTGTGAATAACCTGAATCGTCGACAACGCACAAAAAATCCAAAATCCAACAGGCTCGCCTTGGGGCACACGACGTCAGTGCCAGCCTTGGCATTAAAATAAGTCGTGATGTCTTTCATATCAGCATCTATTAAAAGCTCTAGAAAAATATGTCATGATATACTTCCCCAGTTCTTGTCGACTTGTTTCGCATAAATAAACCTGGGTATAGTTTTGACATGGGTTCGATACAAAGCATTGCGCAAAAGTTAGCTACTTGCCTATCTTGGCCAGAATGTTTCCAACAAACTGCCATTCCTGGAAGCGAGCCGACCGTTGGGTGTCGACTTTGCTCGCTACTGGGAATGGTTTCATTGCTGAGGGCATTAAGGGTAAGAGTGATCTTGGAAAGGGGTGTGCACCGTTCTCACCTTTTTAAATTACTTGTTCTCGATTTTTCTCCTCTAAGACCTCATAGGTGTGAAAAGTTTCCCAACTTGTTCCTAAAAAATACAGTGGCTATGTTATAGGATTAGACATTGAAACGAGCTCCCATTGCTAGACGACAGTCACAGGGCTTGGGAGAAACAGAGAATGCGGCTGTTTTCGCCCACGATTTGAGATCTGGAAAGCGCATTAAGTGATATCCAAAAAATACGTTTCTATCAAACCGTGGAACCCTGTAAACAGCTACAGAACCGTACTAGTTTCGCCCCCGTGCCTGCATAAGCGGGCCCGGTCACTAATTGCGGCACCAGAATATTCCCCGCTTCAACATTCTACAAGGAGGCTCCTTCCACTACGTTGCGACTGATATCAGACGCCTGGGCGCCTCCAGTTCTCGAATTCCCGCTTCAAGGACTACGTATTCAGATTGTCGCAGCCTGCTATGGCGGCCCCTAAGCTCAATATATCCAGATCTTGATCATCGACGCTAGCAGAAGGGTTTTGCTTCTTTCTCCCGGAAGCCGTTTATATTGTTGGCAAGGTCTCGATTTTGCAAGAATCCCATCGTATGCCCCGCAGCCCCTCTCTTTCGCCGATAATCCCAGCGTCTGATCGACCCGCGTAAACTACAGTTCGACTTATCAACCCAAACGTTAGAGATCGAAACAATGACATCGACAAAGGTTGCTATTGCGTCCTGGACGATAGGGTTCTGTATCGCCGCCGCTGCCGTATTTTTGAAGCTATACACACGGATCAGATATGTAAATGGATTAGAGGTGGATGACTATATTGCTATATGTACACTGGTAGGTTACCTTCAAGCAGTCGCGCTGTTCAGGCATTATCATCTTATCTTACAATAAATTTGTTAGATAATACTTGGAGCTGGCATGGGAATGATCTATACTATGCTGTTACTTGGCTTACAGCAAGGTGAAGCATATTGGGCATCTCTCCCAACAGATAAGTTGGAGCTTTTATTTAAATGGTATTGGACCAACACCCTGTATAAAAGTATCCTTCAAATGCTAACATCATTGTTCCAGCTATTTCATATCTGTGCAGTTGTACACATACGGAATCCTCTTCTGCAAGCTTAGCATAATTTTCTTATATAAGCGAATCACGAAAACCTCGATGATCCTGCCACGCCTGAACACCCTCCTAACCACCTTGGTGTGGATATGCATCATATTTACACTAATCGGCTCCCTTCTAAATTTCTTCTGGTGTAAACCACTATACGCTTTCTGGACGGCAATGCCATTCCCCATGATGGAAAAATACTGCTCCATAGAGCTAGTAGAGGCCAGTGTTTATATGTATTCGGGTTACAATATTGTAACCGATGTTTGCAGTAAGTCGATGCTCGAATCTCAATCTCTCCAGGAACTAAATCAGCTAATAATAAAAAGTTATGATCGTACCCTACTTCTTGTTCGCTCAAGCGAGAATTCGAAGCCGTGGCCAAAGGGTCGCTCTTTTTATTCTCTTCGGAATCGGCATTTTTGTCGTTGTCTCAACTATAATCAAGATTGTGGCCATCGCTCAACCTAAGAAGTTTCAGCCACCGGAGCTCGTGCTTTGGAGTTTTGTGGAGGCCTGTGTGGCAGTCTTCGTGGTTTGCCTGCCATCGCTTCCACCACTGATCTGGAAAAACTCGTCGCTTATAAACCTCAGATGGGATGGTGAGGAGTTCTTCCCCGACGAGGTGCCACAGGTTAAACTAGGCCCATTGCCCAATACAAGACTTTTTGAGGTGTTCTCGAACATCGGCTTGGAAAGGCGTCAGACCAATAAGTCTAGACTTTCTAGGCTCAGAAACCACAGCTTTGCCACATCTTCAATATCAAAAATCAGTAACTTGGCATTATCAGAGCACTCGTGATTTGCAGATAAGTCTTAGGTGAGGTGGGAAGAGAAGAGTTCGGAGGAGAAATACACGCATTAGCATGCAACAAGCACTTGTTTCAGAAGATTATAGCAATGCACCATAAAGCGAAATGCATAGAGCAAAGATTTGCAACACAGAAAGCTTCGAAACCCAAGCTCATGAAATGCAACGCGAAGGCTCTAGCAGCAATATTGACATCTACGCAAATGTCCTAAAACTGTGGAGGAGAGCAAGAAATCAGAGTATCCAAGGGATCAAGAAAAGGCGCGCTCTTGTTATGTTCCATTCTATTGAATTTTCTTTTCGTTCTATTTTCTTTATTTTTTTCTGTCTTCACAGGATATACTCTTCAGGATCCTGCCCATGATCGATCAACTAATTAGCACAACAACCAACATAAGTGCAGTCTAATCGGAGACTGACTAACGGGATTCGCAAAATGGGGGAGACACTTATAACGACAAGGCAACTTGCAGCCTAAAATAGTCGTCAGTTGGGTCTCAAAACCCCGGATACAGTACCCCCGGACTTGCTACTACCCTAGCTGCCAACAAGGTTCTGCTTGGTCCGAATTCTCAGTTTAACAGCCACTTAGTACTGAATGATCCCTAGGTGCTATTTTATATGGCCCAGGAGAAAAATTTCCGAGAATGGAGGTGGAAACCAAGCAGTACTTCGACAACTCGTTATATGAGGACTGCGCGCGGAGTATAAGGGTTTAAGGTTTTATTTTCAACCGGCCGAACCTCATGGCATGTTCCGTCTCGATAAATAGAGGTCTGACGTCGACACCTCGCCCAATTGATATCTTATCCATCACAGGTGACGAGATGCGAGGGGTAGAGGGATAAAAGCTTCAACTCACCGGCAACATCCGTCAGGCTAAACTGGGTTGTATTCGGTGCTTAACCAAATCTATGGAATGATTATCAGGGGCAATCGGAAAGGCCATCGACATATCCCGGCACTTTGTGTATTCCAGAGGCTGAAATTCCAAGAAAGGCTTTTTTTCCCTTCATAACCGCGGGCGAATCTGCCAAATCCGGTGGTTTGCGCCACAGAGGGCACAGTATCCTCCGCGAACTTGCTTGTTTTGGTAATAATTTATAATACTAGCTTCCCTGTAAAGTAATTTTAATATCCAAATCCGGAATCGAATATGATACTAGCCACATTGAGTGGAAGCCGAGAGACTGTTGCCAACATTCCAGTCGACGTCAATGATAAATCTACTACTCAAACCACGGAACTGGGACGCATTGGCGTCACTAGCGAGTGTCCCTAGTATGGAAGCGGTCATATGTCACTGAATCAGGGTCCTTCAGCTGATACGCCGGCGCGTGCGCTGCTTCCATGAGCCTTCCATGGGCCTTCCATGAGGAAATCTGGAGAATTGCGATTCACAAATGGCCAAATCCCATTCTTTTCCATGCTTGGCGTCGTCTCTGATCGAGAGTACGTCCGGAGATGGTTTACGGTAGATTCCGCATCTTGTTAGTATCCGCGGTTCAGCGTCGATAACCATATCATGACTTTCCCGGAATCTGCCGTTTCAGCGCTCAGAGCGCTTCGGTACTCTCGCTTGACCTTTTTGGGAGACCGGCAGAAAAAATTCCGAACAGCCTACCTTCAAACTGGGCGCGAGTCGTGCTCGATTAAGTTGGTTTAGGGTTTTATGTCGGAGATACAGTCAGCCGTGTTGAATCTGAGATGCAGTGCCTTGATACTTAACATGAGTCGGCCATTATGGATATCTAAGTTATAAAAGCAATCAGAGTTCCGACCGAAGATCATATTATTATCAGTCATCACAGCATTATACATTCTCTCAGCAATTACTTCTTTAGGCAGTCCTTCTAGAATTACATACGATTCGTAACGGATCGAGGTCTCTTTCATTATGCATTCCACTTTCCTCTTAGCAGCAGCATGGGCAAGCTACACACTAGCTGCTCCAGTTACTCTACCAGAAACACAGAATGAAGGGTTCACAGTGCCCGTAGTTCATACTTCTAATACAAAGAGAGACCCATTAAGCGCAATGTATCAAGCATATCAAAGATACGGAGACGGAATCGAGATGCCCGCTACCCTCTTAGAATTTGCAAACAATTTGCAATTATCAGAGGGAAATACACATCACAAGAGGCAAGATTCTGCAAGCGTGGCTGCTACACCTACGAGTAGAGACGTCGAGTACTGGTGCCCAGTTCAAGTTGGCGTGAACACTCTCAATCTGAATTTTGACACTGGAAGTAATGCCCTATGGGTATTCTCTTCCGTTACCCCAGCAGATCAAAGAGGTAGTCACAATCTCTACACTCCAAATGGTAGATCACTTAAGAAGCTCGGTTACACTTGGAGCATTGGCTACGCAGATGGCTCCAAAGCTGCTGGTGTCGTCTATATGGACAAGGTCCAAATAGGGTCAGCGACTGTCACAAGCCAGGCAGTTCAAGCAGCAACCTCGGTCTCTAGCAAGTTCGTTTCCAAATCTGGCATTGATGGCCTTGTGGGATTGGGCTATTCTGCATACAATAATGTTTCCCCGCAAAGATCTGGCACCTGGTTCGCGAATGCAATGAGCAGCCTCAGATCTGGCGTCTTCACTGCGGATTTAAGACCTGGCGCGGTTGGTGCTTACACATTCGGCTTCATCGATCCCGAGAGATATACCGGATCTATTACCTACCAAGCCCTCCATAGCAGTGCTCTCTCTAAAGGCTGGTGGTTGATTGATGCTAGTAAAGGATACAAAGTTGGTACTCAACAGTTCACTGATACAGCCGGTTCCTCCAACGGTGCTGTTCTCGATACCGGTACTACTCTGCTTCTTATGAGCGACCAAGTCGTCAAGACTTATTACAGCAAAGTTCCTTCCTCCCAATATGTCGCAAGCCGAGGTGGCTGGGTCTTCCCCTGCTCTGCGACACTCCCCGATATTCAGGTTCCCTTTGGAGGCTCTTTTGCAACAATCCCTGGGAAATACATGAACTATGTAGCTCTCGATGGTCAAAATGTCAGCTGCTTTGGTAGCTTACAGAGCCTTGGTGCCCAAAATACCGCATTACCATACATCTATGGTGATATCTTTTTCAAAGCCAACTACGCAGTCTTCGATATGAAGAATGACAAGGTTGGTTTTGCAACCAAGAAGAACTGATGAAGCAATCGAGCTACACCGCACTATCGGTGCAAAAACTTATTCTTTTTTACAGAGGGAGGGGTATCTGGAGTTATTGTCATTGAAGATCGCATTCTTTTCTTTTGGAATTTTTTTATAAGCGAGCATTTGTTTTTTTGGCTTAGAAGGAATTTCTTTTCTTTTCACGTTTTTCATGATTCATATTTTCAATGATTCGCATATCTAGTAACATTCAATTGTATGATATAGAGGCGAGGGGTAAAGAATTATATGATAACATAAAGATAGACAGCATTATTCAAATTACATTCATGCAGTAATCCATTTTTCCTAGTCCACTACCACTCCGGCTCCCAATATGCCGATTGTGTATATCCGGCCAAGCCGATATGAAACACCAACAGGCATCGAAATCGGATGTCATGACGAATTCATATAGAAGCCGAATTATTAATACAAATATGACACGACTCAAACGGAATTAACCGCATTCACTGACATATACGGAGGTGGCCGACAAAGTCTTGTGGCATAGGTATTCCTGGTGCCTTTCCTTGGTTTTGAGACTTACACGTGCGTCATAGGCGAGCTCGTTAACTTCTCATCACCGCAAGCGAGAGTTGATAGCATATAAAGTTTTTAACATCCATTCGAAAATGAGGCAAAGGAGTTTTCCGTTCCCGAAAACATGGAAACGGGATCTAGGAGATCCGAGATATGTCCAGTTCCGATATCATTCCGATTTTCTGCCTCTAATCAATAATACCTTAGTCTCTAGCCAAACGGTCACTAGTTCGAGCCGAGTTATCTCTGCTGTTACCATTTCATAGATCCAGATATTGATGTGGCGCAAAAGTCATCTACGATATTTCTAAGGATGCTCGTTAACATGTACGGCAATTGCGCAAATCACTTACTACCTAGACTGCCAGTCTGGATATCTACAACGGTATTAATCCATCACTGCTGGAAAAACTGTTCCTTGATTATCAAACAAATCCTGCCTAGACTTGACGATACCCACCGGAACTATCAATATCCGGCCGGAATATTCCGTTGGAGATCGAGCCTCAATATAGCCCTTGCTCACAAGAAATCGGCTGAAAATTATACTTTTTATCCCTAGGCACAGAGCCGCAGTGTATAAACTTTAACTTTATTCTTCGGCCGACTTTCCATGATCGGCAAGGTCTAGACGGCGAGGCATATGATCTCAATATGTGTATATCCGACGACTAATTTATGAGCGTTAGATATTTTCTCCGTCTCGATCCGGTTTCTACTTCCAGATGAGAAATTCCGAAGATAGGATTTACTAATGGCCATTATATCGGTGTGTGCAGTCATTAAAAACTCGACGTACCAAAAAATGTGAACAAATGTTGCAAAAAGTGTGTTGGTCCATTCATCACGCCACAAGCGCAAGAGCACATGTCGCGAGCGGGCAGCAGGGATAAGAAGTTGGGTATTCACCCGACGCAGGTCGAAGGAATACATGTTGCATCTTCTGACTTCGAATCTGCAAGTTGCCTATGCAGAGTCCCGCTTTTGTCGACGAACCCTAGACCGTCCCCGCATCTGCAGGTGTTACCCCTGAGGCTCAACCGCACCACAATATCAGTTCACATGGACTCCCTCCCCACCGAGATCCTGATCCAGATCTTGGACGACGCGGAACTGGAAGTGGAGGACCTCGCTGCTCTTTCTAAGGTCTCCCGCAGATGGCATCAAGCTGTTATCCCGAATCTTTACAAACGCTATACCCTCCGGTACCCGGATGAGCTCCACGGGGCAGGGAGGAAGAAGCTCGAAAGCTTCCAAAAACATGGCATTCACGTCAAGTACGTAGTTATGCAGTCCCATATCGCATGAAATAAACCTAGGAATAATCCATGGTGCGATGGCTATAGGACTGTCCAAGCTAATAAACTCTACTCCTTTTATCAGACATCTAAACCTTCATATCACGCAATGGAACAAGAGAGGCGAGGGATTAATAGAAGGGGAACCTCAAGATCCCGCAGAACCGGATATTGAAAAGTACCTCAGTATCCTCAATTCGTTCCCCGAAGTAACAACCATCGAACACTACGACATGCACCTCCGCGATATCAATTGGTCCGAATTCTGGGCCATCTTAAACCACTTTCTTGCCAAGAAACGAAAACTTACCTCACTGATCATTCGGAGACGGCTATCCTACTCCTCTCGACCGTGCACTGAAGGCGATCTTGAACAGGTGGAACTACATCCCACACCGCCTCTTCAACATTTAAAGCGGTTTAGTTTTCGGATCAACACACCAACTGGGGGTTCTGATAATTTGACTTCGTTCCCATTCTTCTACCAAAATTTTGTAAGAGTAACCGGGAACTCTTGCAGGAGAGTTACAAAACTCGAATTGTTCTTAAATATATTCGAGCTTGCAAAATCGGAGAAATTGGAGGATTTGTGGGGCATGCAGTTTCCTCTCCTACCAGTCGATAATGTCAAGGAGTTGTCCTATGAGGTGCTACCTAGTGCGATACCACCTCCAAATCTCATAGATACAGACTTTTCACAAGTCGAGGTTTTGAGGGGTCCTTATTGGGTGTGCGGTCGTTGGCTTGACTGGACACTCCCGGCGGTGAGATCCGAACCCCGTTGCTACAGTTGTATTTTTTCCGGAGATGCTAACTTTGATCGGTGGATAGGTCCCAGACTTACAGATTTTTCAGAAACTCCGGGTTTTAGAGGTGACTGATCAACCGTACGCTAGTAGAGATAAAGATTTTTGGAATCTCGTCGAGAAAGTAGTTTGGCAGCTACCAAGTCTCAAATTTTTGGTGTTGGAAGACGAGGAACTGCGCTTTGAAGTGGCTCGAAAACCGGATGGGTGTCCCATATGGGTGGAGCGGCCATATTTGCTGCTATAACCATTTTATTGTGTGAGACATACAAGCACAATAGTTCTACGTATAGAAACGAATATATAAATGATAGATCTTTCAATCATTGATAGGTATCTAGAAATATGTACACAGATAAATTTTGAAAAGGAAGCTTTTCAACAAGATCGGGTGGGTATAGTATGTACAAGTTATGGGTATGGGGTATTGCTAAAAAAAAAAACAAAGGAATGCTGCAAGGGTAATCGGGAATCAAAAGGGCGAAAAAAAGGAATGCTCATCACCGACAGTGCCCAAGGATATTTCACGTATTATACACTAATTCTATCTTGGAAATTAGAGAGAATACTGAGAACAATGGCTAAATCAAAACAAAAAATCTGAAAGTTACTTCGAGTAACTTAAGGAGAGTACTCGAAAGTTGGGGATTCCCAACGCTCATAGTCACGGCCAGTCTCCTTGCGACCGGTGATCTTAAGAGCACGGTAGACAAACTTGTAGGTACCAGCTGGGACCTTGATGGACGGGTCACCCTCCTTCTTGACGATACGGCCGTTCCAAAGGGTGGTGGTGTTCTCACCAGCTGGAGTTCTTGGGTTCCAGTACATTGGGTAACCTGGGAAGGAACCGATGGTGGAATCAGTGAAGACGGTGACGTCGTTGGTTTCTGGCTTGGAGACGGCGACGACGTCAACGCGGACGATGGCAGAGCCGAGAGCGAGACCCCAGGCGATTCCAGGTGGGTACTTCTGGGAGGTGCTGTTGGCGGTGATGCTCTGGTTCTTGTAGTTGAGGAGGACAGGGAAACCTTCCTCGAGGTTGGTGACAGTAGCGTGCTTCATGGCAGTGGCAACACCCATGTATGGGATCTTGAGGACATCGGCGCCATCAGCGGCAATGCTAACCCATCCACCATAGACTGGGATTCTAGCCGCATCGAGACCAGTTGGGGGGGTGACACGGACAACAACACGCTTAGACTGGCCTGGCTTGATGGAGAGGGTGCTTGGCTCGATGCTGACAACGGAGTAGGACTCAAGGAGGGTTGGTGGGAAAGCCTGGGCGAGGATGGAGCCTTCAGCAGTGGTGTAGGCAGTGGCACCGGAAAGATCAGTGAGCTTGTAGTTAGCGACCGACTTTCCATTGTTGGTGATCTTGAAGTCCAAAGAAGCGTGGAAGTTCTGGGTATCATTGAACTCAAGGAGCTCGGTGTCGACGGAGTGCTGGGAGTTGAGGAACCTGTAGGCATCGACGAGACCACCACCCTGTTGGGCAACTGGAGCGAGGAAAGTAGAGTTCTTAGTTCCGTCGTTGAAGACCAATGGCTTACCGGTGGTGGTGAGACCGACACGGAGCTCAGCTGGAGTAACAGTGCGACCCTCATTCTTAGCCTTCTGGAGGTAGAGACCAACGACACCAGCGATGTATGGAGTGGCCATGGAAGTACCAGACAGAACGGCGTATCCACCGAAGATGAGTGGGTAGGTCGAGAGGATGTTACCACCTGGAGCAGAGATATGTGGGCGCTGGAGCATCTCGTTGGTTGGTCCCCAAGAGGTGAAGATGGACATGGAGCCACCGTTGATAGGGTTGGCAACGGCGGTGATGAAGACTGGAGCATCCTTGTCGAAGGTAGTAGAGATAGTCTCTCCAGCGGTGACGAGCTTGAGCCAAGCATCACCAGTCTCTGGCTCAACCATACCGACATTGACTCCCTTGACGGTAACAGAGGCCTCGATGGTTCCTGGAACGTTGTTGACAATCATGACATTCTTAGCACCCTTGGCCACAGCGGCTTGGACCTTAGCATCGAAAGTGCAAGTACCACGCTTGATAACAACCAATTTGTTAGCAAGGGTGGCAGCATCGCCTGTAATACCGGAGCAACCATCAGATATTTGACCGTTGGCGACTGGAACGTAGAGCTCATAGGTTTCGGATTCGAAAGAACCAGTAGCACCGGTATAGCCGTAGGTCTTGTCCTTAGCAGAGGCAGAAGAGTACTTGGCGGAGGTGAGGACTTCAGGGGAGTTAATATTGTTGACGGATCCGACAGCAATGGCGCCAATGGCATCAGCGGCACCAGAGGCGTAGAAGAGACCTTCCGCACCGTCGTTTCCGGCGGCGATAGTGCAAGGAACACCAGATTCAACGATACGCTGAACAACCAATGCCCATGGGTCCTCGGTCCAACCGCTGGCACCACCAATGGAGGCAGTGATCAGGTCGACACCGTCAGCCTGAGCCTGGAGGAAAGCGGAGATGAGAACGTCGTTGGATGCGGACTGAGCTGGGCAACCGAAAACCTTGTAAGCACCGAGAGTGACTTCTGGGGCAACACCGGTGAAGTCCTTGTCGACAGCAGCAATGATACCAGCAACGTGAGAACCGTGACCGGCGCAGTCAACTGGGTCGTTGTCCGGAACTGGGGCGTTAGCACCAGTGTAAGCATCACCGACCAAATCGGTACCGAAAGCGACCTTGTTTCCTGGACCGAACTTGCCACCCAGCGAAGGGTGGTTGTAGTCGATACCAGTGTCGACGACGGCGATTCTGATACCCTTGCCGGTGAAACCTGCAGCGTGGAGCTTATCAACTCCTCCCTGGACGTGTGGTGGGTAGACATCGGTGGCCGCTCCAGATTGGGCGCGCTTGCTGATAGCGCGGGCGACATCTCGGGTAACTCTGCTGGCAACTGGGGCCGCAGCATCGTAAAGCCTGACTGGGGAGAGGGAGATAACTTCACCCCAGGAGTTGATCTTGGCTCTATTTTCGACAGTGTCATCTTCGAGATCGAAGGAGATACCGTTGAAGATGTTGGTCTCCTGGTCGAGGCTCATACGGTGGCGAACCTTGATACCGTTGCTTCGGGCCTTGTCCAAGAAGCCATTGGGGTTCTATTCAACAATTGATATTAGTAGTTGCTACATTTTATAGGAGCAATAGTACCGACTCACGGTATTCTTGATTTCAGCAATATATGCACCGGGGAGGATGCGCTGAGCGAGCGCGGGGGACAAGAGCCCAACGAAGGTGAGGAAGGTCTGCAAATGCATGATTCCGGTTCGACAATGATGTCAAAAGAGTGACAGGACCGACAGAACAGATATAAGTCGATGTTCCTCAAAAGACCCGAGATCTCGAGCAGAGGGGGGATTCCAAAGTTTATATAAGGAATTCCGTTGAGAAAGACCGACTGGTATGGAACGCTCAGTGAAGCAGAAGCCGTTGTTAAACTTCAGATTTCACTGGGTTGCACTGATACCAATGATAAGCACCTTCGTCCACTGTTTTAAAGGTGGATTCGAGAGAGAATGAGGATGAGATGCTGGATAGGATTCTGGAAGACTGGCGATCATCGCTCTTTAATACACCTTTCAGAGGGCCCTATACGAGTCCTCCGGAGCAGCGCGCCCAGGCCGAGGCGATAGTGGATCCCAAGAGGTAGGGATGTTGTACGATCATTGCCCTTCGCTGATAACAGAAGCTAAGAATATATGGCCTGAGAGTATATTTCCGCCGCAGAAGGGGATGCCGTATAGGCCGACATTTGCTGATGTGAATCGATTAGTCGCCTGCATATCAGTCATGGCCGGAGACTGCCAGGCATTGTCCGAAGACCAGAGCACGAAAGCCTAAACCGTGATAGTCGGTATCTATTCTGACCAGGAGTCCAATCCCAACCCGGGAAGTAGCAGTTTGGCCTGACCAACAGGTATGCCAATGGGGAAGTCGGCTAGTCGCCATTACTCGTGATGGTAGATATGAGAACCCTGTTAGGCCGCCATCCCCGTGCGAGGCTTGTAAAGTTAACAGCGATTGAGTGCCAGTGCTTTAATTAATTGCGGCACCCCAATTCCTATGACGATCGCCAAAGCAGGGGGGTCACCCGCAGCTGCACCTAATGTAGGGGTACAAGCATGTGCACAGGGTCTCCACTCCGCCAGATACATATCAAATGCTCGCCATGCAGGCTGCGGGACGCCTTAACCCTATCATGGAAGGCAAATATGGGCTAAGAATAATGAATGTGTCGCGGTGTTCTTCCTCTCAGTTTCGGATATTTGGGCGCCAGGAACTCAGGAAAGCCCAGAACATAAGTCCATTGCCCGTGGTTAGCGATATACGGCCCCTATTCCGAAGAGCATTTCGAACCTGCGCATGTGGATTGTGCATGCGTTGCGAACTTTCGCGCTATCCAACATTTCACAATTGAGTGTGTATGTGAAACAAGAAGAGGAATGAATGGAGATATCTGGACACTTGGAGTAGCGGCGCAGCGGTGCAGCGGGCGATTTTGGTGGAGACCCCCTGGGAGTACGGGAGTATGCTAGCGATTCGAGGAATCGCGCTCGCTCCCTCGTTGGCTGGTGGCCAAGCTGGTTAGCCAGGGGTTCAAAAAGGCGAACTGCCTTTTTGGGACCATCGGTCTCCGAAACCGGGAACACCAAAGTAACATCACGAAGGATTGACAGGAGGAAATAAGGCTGGATGAATCTTACGAACCACTTGTAATCCCGCGATAGAGTTTATCAGTTGAAACAGAAGGTTGATGACGTCCAGCGTTGGAAATAACACTCGTGAAGTTGCCACCAATTCGTTAATGCTCTGGCTATCATTAGCTGTCAGCTGGATTATATGATCCACTGCTATTATTTGTGTCTAATGTTGGTGTTTGAAACAAATTACATCCGACTTTCCAATTCGCCGATGACCTGTCACCGACTGATCTCTTCGTTAACCGATCCATTTATTACCAGCGATGTAGATGGGTTGCCGTTTCACAAGGTGTTCCGCTCGCCCCACTCTTACGAAACCAAAACCTTCAATCAATTACGACGAGGATTTACGTTCTATGCTGTTTTTACCAAATCTGTACCACTGTACCCGAGATACTCTTCGAGGCGGGAAAGCTTGGCCACCCGTCACATTGTACATTTGTAAACATTATTGTTCGTGGCTGCCATGCGGGGAAAGCCTCCTCCCAGTTGATGATAACATCCCCTTGCACTTTATGCGAAATCGACCGATCAAAAGCAACCAAGTTCAAAATTACCCAAGTGGGCCAATCCCCAAGCTGCTTTCTTTTTCATGCTATCAAGTGGCCATCAATACAATGTCAGCATCCTGACATATCATTTCCGTGATACATCGGCGCTGTAGCCAGTCGCACAGGTTCCAGTTTTAGAATCGAATTCCATTTACAGCGTCGGCTTGAATTGTGATATTTTTGGCAATTTTAATCCATTTTATTTCTGGAAGTGCGACTCAGATCTGACATTCGGTCGGGAAGCATACGAGTTTGGCATCGAGATATCAGTGGTTTACGGCGTACTCAGGTGCATCTACGAATCAACGATACCCCGGGAAATTTGATTTAGAGTTAATTCTCCCCTTTGCTTCTCCCAGGCGTTCTTCGACAGCCCTGACATGGGAATGCCAGTTTAGCGCCAGTCATGCGCACGCGGGCATCTAGCATCTCAGCACTGTTGGATTTCCCAGCTTCCTAAATTCGACCTAATCGTCACCTAACATTTCCAGAAGGTCTTAGCAGGTCACACTGACCTTGCCCGCCTGCCCTCCTAGTTCGTTCACAAAAGTAGAGGTAAAGGTAATACTTCGCCACTCGGTTTATAATAGTATGGTATGATTGACGTCCTCGGTTCCACGAAAGCCCCCAATCGATTCGACTTTTGGTTTCTGATAAGCTCGGTCAAGGTTTCCAAGACACGAAGGTTCCTTTGTTCCGCCTGCTCCATTGGGTAATGTCGCGCGCTTTTACCTTCGTATCTTTATGAATGTGAGTGCCGGATTGCCCCGGCAAGCTCCTAAGGCGGTCTTTTCCCCTCTTTCGCAACCCGGTATTTCGATGTCGCGATTTGCCAAACAAAACTTAGTCTACCGGCTAAGCATATGTTTAAACTCGCACAGTGTATACCGTTCGAGTAGGTGTCTTCTCGGCTCCTTGCATTCCGTATTGTGATTCAGCCCAACGACGGTCAAATTCAAGATGCGATATCGGACATGGAGACCACGAAGGCTCTCGCCGTATACCGAACACGAAATCTCCGAGGTTTGTGAAGCCGACTAAGGAACCGGTGAGACCCATATAGAAGTCAAACAACGATGACGAGCATTGAGCACTGTACACAGAGGGTCTCAATGCATCCGGTAAGCTTATTTGTGAAGATGCACACTGAGCGCCACCATCGCCCAGTACTCGGATGTCAGTGCGACCGCGTCCGTTCGCATCTGCATCTGCAGGCTCCACAGGCCCCAGCGCAAATGCTTCTGGAACACCTTATCGAAAGCCTCTCACTTTCCTATTCCGACAAGTCGCGATGTTTGGAAGCTATCGACCAACCACCTTGACTAGAGTGGTGCGCCAATGGCTGCCTACCAAAAGAACTGTGGTCGCATGAAAAGATCCCAAAGACAACACAATCTCCACCAGCCAATCGAGTCCCGATTTCAAGGTCGCCCGACCGCGACCAGCTGGCCCCAGACATGATCAACAAAAACCGAAATTCTTTCAAAGAGACCGGTTTCTCGATCTGCGATTCTTATTCCAAGCCGCGCCCAGGAGAATGCCCAGGAGAGGCAGCTCCACAAGGAAGGCTTAAAATTAAGGGCTTGTCAGCTGCGGGTGATCGCCTTCGGGATACGGTATCGATAGGTAGGGCCCAGGAGCACGCAAGAGGGAAAATAATCCATGGAATTCGCATGGCTTCAAGCAATTCTGTTGAATTCATGAAAGCCACTTGCAAAAAACTGCTCATGTCCCTTTCAAGCCGGGTAGGTTTTTAATATTTTGCCCCTGAATCCGTGCTACTGGATGAAATGTTCGTTGGTACGTACCTTATACGGTCGTCCTGCTTCGATTCTTCATGCTTCTGCACCTACCCTTTATTATTTAGCTGTGTTCTCCTTCCCATTGCTCTGCGTTACACGGTCAGAGTTAGTAATTCGATGTTATAGCATTCATCAGCATCGCGGCGACGACGGCCCCAAAATTATGGGATTCCGAAACGGTGAGACCAATATACCGGCCCTGCATTCGGCTGCGTGCATGCATTGAAAATCCGTAAGGGCCCGTTTGGTATAATAAAAAGCCCATATCCTCGGTAATTGTAATAGAGATTTGTGAAATGAATATTCTCTGAATGTAAGTAACGTAATTTGATCAATTGATTCTGCGACCAGATGGATTAATTAACAACAAGAGAGTGTATCCGCTATGTTTGTGAAATAAAACCCAATACAATAGCAAATTGGTACGATGGCTTCCTCTGTGGCTATACCCTTCAATGCACCAATGGCTCATACAGTAGAACCAATAAATCGCGGGGAAGAAATATCAGGAAGGTGAGGTCAATGGCGTGATCGGACCCTTAACTTTGCCCACCCGCCAGGTTATGGACACAATTATGTAAACCTGTTTTCGGCTATCCCCAAAGACCGTCCGTAGATATCCATTCAGATATCCACCTCTGAAAGGTGAAGATCAGCCAAGTAAGCCTTGGTATGCAAGTGGGTCCTTCTAGCCAGAGGTCGGGGTCCATGGCTTCCAGGGCCATTCTCAACGTATATCTGCCGTACTTGCATAGGGTGGAACGCTAGAAAGTAGGGCGTTGAGAGAGGAGTCGACTTGCTCCTTTCTGATAGGCGCCTACTCGGCATCGCTAGGACGGTACAGTTCAAGTAGGTATCGACTTTCTAGAGTAGTTCCGGGGGGTTCGTGGCCAACAGGCTCAGGCTATATATGCACGCCGCATAAGCGTACATGGAGAGTCTAGCATGGTGTTCATCTAGGGGCGTTGGCGATCATATTGGATTCAGTAGGACCCTATCGATCCCTTCTAGCCACACAGAAACAGCTCTTATTCGAATATATTCCCCAGTGCTCTAAATAAAATGCCATGCTCGTGATATTTGATATCTCAATCTTCCTCCTTATCGCTGTTTAATATTGAGAAATATTGTATATTTCGACAATCTAGCAGGATAAGAGCTCTTAGGTTCTAGGTGTGTGTTTTTCCATGAGATGTACTAGCGGTACGAGGCTTGATCAATTGAGTTATATATCTCCTTCCGATGGTGCGATTGCAAACCAATCGGGTTTGCCAATATTATAAGCTCTTATATCCATCCTAGCATCATCAGGAACCATTTTCGGCTCGCGAGCTCGACTCCAAAGATTCCCGCGGAAACTGTCGTTGTCGTTGTCGTTAATGTTGTCGTACGAACTCGTTAAGTCTACCCGAAATATATTAATACCGCAGAAGCGAGGGAGCGCCGAAGCTATTCCGCATCAAAGAACATTCGAATATGCAATGTACATGTATGATGAGTAACTATCAGTCGATCGCAGCCTAAGCTCCATTGTGAGCTTCATATCTTGTTGGTGAGACGCACACCAGGCCTGGCTGCATACGCCTTGACCTCTTAATTATAGTTCAGATAGCCTTATGCATCAATATAGGCTATAGTTGACGAATGTCGGACGAAATAAAGTTTTAGAAGCTTCCAGGAACCATGCAATATTACGCTTAACAATAATTAAGATCCCCAATTATCTCGTCAATGTCTGTCATAACGCTTTACCTAGAGCTCGCGATAAGAGTATTTGCAACAACTTAGTAGTCAATTACACATATGCACATTTTACATTCTCCACCCAAGATAAGACGAGAGTATACGGATTTAAGAAGAATCGGGAGAAATAAGTATCCTTCGTATTCAACAACATGAACCCAGGAAGACGTAGGATGAAGAGAGCTCATCAGACTCATAGGATCCCGCTGTTGTACGTAGGGGTCGGTCGATTCCGACGTGCGTACGAGGTCGTGGATGCGTTCGCGGATGCAATTGTGTTGTCGAGCGCGGTGAGCGTCGAGTGTTTAGCGGAGCTCTCCCAAGATAGATCATTACACCACAAATTCATCCAGTCTCGGACCCTTTTCAACCGCCCGTCGCGCATCGATGTATATCTAACTGCACGGGAATCGGATCCATGATATTAAGCAAGATGGGATATTCCTTCATCTGTTTCCAAAATACCCGACAGGGTTCTGTAAGAGCTGGAGATGAATCATGCTGTCGGTTGTCAGAGTCAGTACTTGCTTGCTTCACGATAGATGATAGAGAATGCACAGGTTGGACACAGGTGCCGGCAACAAGAGCCGTGATATAGATTCGTGCTAGCGTGCCATCCATTTGCAGAAGATTAGTAACCACTGCAAGTCGGGTTTAGAGACCAAACCGGTTCGAGTTTGCTAGCAACATTTGTGGATGCTGACTTTGAATTTACATAATCTCTGTGGCTAACCGTATTCGGCCTAGACCCATACAAAATCCTGAGCTTTGTAAGGTTTGCTTACAAGACGAGCTTTCCGGGCGAGAAAAAGAGGGAGAAAATTGTTCCGACAACACGCGTGCGGCTTGCATAATGCGTACGCTCGGTTTATTCAGCTCCCTTCTCGCGAAATTTCCCCTGGTTTCGCAGTGCATACTACTGCAGCACCCTTCGATATCGTAATCATTGCTTGCAAATTCCCAGTCTGAATAATGAGCTTGCTGATAGGAAAGCTTCAAAAGGTTATGGTAAATATTTTCATAGAGAATTAAGCTAGAGCTATACACTGTATCAAATAATATATAAGAGGCCGCTCCGGCCATTGGAATTCAAAATCCTCATCATCAGCATCAGCATCAGCATCTTCAAGCATTCACAAGCTTCAATCTTCTCTTTCCACACTCAAATACCAATCAACAACACTTCTTTCCACTCAAACATTCTCGCTTCAAAACAACAGGTTTAGCCTATTCTAGCCTCCTCTAGAAAATACCACACACAACACTTAATCCACCAACCCAAACAAAATCAATTCCAATGGCTCAGGGAAAGACCTCCACTACCAAGTCCGTCGCTCTCATCATCAGCTCGGTTCGTCCAGGACGAAATGGTCCCAAGATGGCCAAGTTGGTTACCGAGTCGATTCAAAAGAACCTTCCAACCGATGTTGTCTTGAAGGTTATCGATCTTCAGGACTGGAACCTTCCTGTCTTCACAGAACAAGAAATTCCATTCAGCGTCAAGAGCTGGGAAGATTACAGCTCCGAGACCTCGAGAAACTGGAGTCGCGAGATTTCCAGCCACGACGCCTATATCTTCATGGTGCCTGGTAAGTTTTCTTCTTCATCATATGCCACTGGCTCAATAGAAAAATGAATACTAACAGATCTCCTATAGAGTACAATAATTCTTACGCCGGCTCATTAAAGAGTGCTTTCGACTACCTCTACAACGAGTGGATGAACAAGCCAGCTATGATTGTCAACTACGGCGCTCGTCCAGCTGATATGCTCTTTGGCGGTAAACACTTCCGCGACATCTTGAGTATCTTCCAGATGAAGCTTCCAGCCAACACCCCAAGAATCAGCATTTCCACCATGGATCGTGAGAAGACTGCAGCTGGTGAAAATTTGGTTTTCTACGATGCCAAGGTCGAACAGCAAGTTCGAGATGATGTCTCGGCCGCTTGGGAAGAAACCTTGAAGCACGTCTTGGCTCCTTCTCCAGCCAGCGCATAAATTCAAGGGCAATAAGCACCTATAAAGAGTCAATATCCTGTCTCTTCACTTTCTCTTATTTCCCTTTCGTTTCAGCGATTTGATTTCCTAGCACAGCATTGGGTGGCGTATATAGAATAGAGTTTGGTGTTTTGTATGTCTTTAAAGAGTTGTTCAATATAAACCTTTTATCATAACTTTTGATTCCACGATAGAACTGTGAGCATGCACCTTCTTCTTGATAACGACCCGAAGGTATATTGGGATTCAGGGGTTTCTTGATGATTTTCAGAACTTGAAACCTGTGTATTGCTTTGCCTATGAAGATGTAGGTCTAATCTTGATATATTGATACAGAACAACCGGGGCGCCAAGATAAGATACATGCGATACCCACGTAGCATATATGCCTAAGAGCATATTGTAAGCCCAATTCAAAGCAGAATAACTCGTCCTGTGCGTGCACCAGGATGGTATATTCCCAACACCTCCTCAGTGGACTCGTCAATCACAACCCACGGGTGAGTAACATATGTGTCCATCTCTTTAGTATCGCCGTTTGCACCCACAACGCCATATGAAACCCGTCTGCCCTCGTAGTCGAGCCACCATAGATGCACAGGCGACGTACGGTTGTTGATAAAGTAGACCTTGGTCGGCTTGTCCCCGCTGACGGACTTGGAACCCCGCTCGTTGTCCGGGTGTATCGGTTGGATTAGTGTGATCTTGGAAGGCAAAAGGCTAAGGTTAGCGAGAAAAAGCCGAAGATAATAAGCGTTCCACGCACCAACGGGTCCTGCATATTTTCCTGTTCGATAAAAGTTGATGTTTGGCTGCTTCGAAAATACACGGTCGCAACAGTTCGGATGGTCAGGAAACGGCTGATTAATTGGATCCTGTGCTAACAGCCAGAGCCAGCTGAGCCAAAAAGGTCAACACAACACAAGATCCGTCAATCAAATAAAATTGCGAAAAAAAAGAAGCGGACAAAGTCTACGACCTGGATCGAACAGGTGACCTTAGGATAATATTAGCTACTTGCTGCAATCCTCTGCTCATACCACTGAGCTACGCAGACTTCGTTGTTGAATTGTGATGACGCAAGACATAAAGCAATATATAACCCACCTCAATATTGTGGCACCAAATAAATAACCTTATCGGTGGCATTCCCAAAGCGATTTCGACTTTGCTCAATTTTCTTCAGATAAACTATTCTCGGTCAAGGGTAGTAGCAGATCGGTATTTGGAAACAGCGCCCCTGGAATAGCCCGGTAGGTACGTATTCCGACACTTCGGCTGAATATAAAAACAGGTGCAAAGAGGCACAGCCAGGCACCAGCTTGCTCTGTCTATTTTCTGCCGTCAGTTGTTGCTTGCTCCAGAGTCTTGAGCTGTTCTTTCCGTCCTCGGCGAAACAATGGCTTTATCCAGCGCGTATTCTTGCTTGTACTTGTTCTTCGATAGCGCTGGCAAAGCAATACCATCGGGAGAGCTATTAATTGTGCCAGACGAGGAGTTACGCGTTCGAAGGGGTTTCTTTCTTTCTCCACTTTTTTCCAACTAATTCAAAGCCCGTAAAACCACAGTATTATTTTTTCCCTGGGTGCTTAAAAATCCTCAATCCTCGATCCTAGAGCACCGCCGTAACAGACTCTGCAAGCTGTGCATAAATGTGCAGGCGCTTAATGCGCCCTTCCGTGATGGATGCAAGCCCGTTACACAACAACTCACAATCCCAACACCCCTTCCTTGCCGCGCACCGCTCCAATTCCCCCAGCGAGACCACACTCCAATCATTCACAGCATGTATTTCGTATCGAGGTAAATGTTCTAGATCTTAACAGTTGGTACTTCTTTCAAAGAATGAAACTTCATTCGCACAAAGTATTACATGGATATATTATTCTAAACGACGTTAAACATAAGCGCTTTCAAAGCAAAAACATGAACAAAAAACATTTTATGCGGCCGTGACATTAGTATGAATTTCAAGAAGAAAGACAACAAAGCATGATTTATAGAATAGAAATGATGGAAAAAGTAAATTAAAGTCCCAGCTTCCAGATCGTGGTACCAACGGCATTGTGTACTCGTCACCAGTAAGTTCGAAGAGAATAGAAGTTTTGAAAGCGGAGGACAAAATGATAGATCGCTGTGAGAGGTATCGTATTATGGTAGGAAAATAGACATATTGCCAAAACGCCGAGAATGGTAACCACCTGTATGCTGAACAAAACAGAATAACCTGAAAGAGAATATCCGAAAGCCGCTAGAAGATTTCTTAGCTGGGATATGTCTCGAGCCAAGCTCCTACGTATGCAAGCTCGAAGTTAGGGGTCGTAGTAGTTGGATGAAGGCTTGATGCAGGTCGCGAGCGCGACCAGCTTGCCTCTGATATACACTCTTGCATATCGACCCCAGAATCGGATAGAGAGTAAATAGGCATATCAAGGACTTCAAGGCTCTCGGGGTAGCGCTGTCGAGAACTGACCCTTTCGAGATCTGGCCAGGAATATCTTTGGCCTGTGGGGGTCTGTGGGCTGTATTGAGGATGGTAATTTTCCGAGTTACCAAAGTAACGGTGCAACCGGTCCACCGTTTCGTCGATTGTGAGCGTAGTAGTTGGCGTCTGCCTTGATGGTGGGGCTTCATTGTATTGGCCTCTATGGGTCGGCCGGCCTCGCTCAGTACGAGTCAAGTCTGCTCTTGCGGTAGAGCTTGAGGCCCGTGAGGTTGACGGACGTCGTGGTCGTCTACGAGATGTTGCCGAGTAAGGATTATACGCGCTGGCTAGTGCGCTAGAGTCAGACATGCGGTTTGAAGTTTGAGAACGGGTCTCCCGTGCGTAGATGGCATCCGACAAATCGCTAGGGGGCAAATATAGCGGCGAAATTGACCTTGAGGTCTGCTCGTAGCGGCGAGACATTGTAGCGCTAATGAGAAATCGGGAAACCCGAAGCTGGAGTTTATTTCTTGGGAGGTCTGATTGTTACTTGAAGATAGGCGGAGCGTTGTCGACAGGAGCAATACAGAAAACTATTGCTTGAGCACAGCTTGCAAATTGAAATTTGACTAGAGTGGTTTTGGCTTAGAGCTCTTTTTGAGAATCGGAGAGTCCGTGAGATCCTTATATGTATTCATGAGCTGAAGAGAAACTGAATCCATCTGAAGGTTGGTTTTTTTTTTTTATTTGTTTAAAGGAGGGATGCCGCAATGGACTTTTGCTCATGAAAGTTCGCCGTCAAAAGTCCAAAAGCTAGGTAATGTGTTGGGCGTCCGGGCGTGGGACGAATGAGAATGGGACAATGGCCAAAGTGGGGCCCTGGCCTCAAACCGGATTGGCCGGAGGAAAGTTGATTCTCCAAATCCAGACTTTGGAGACCTGATGGTTCTGTCCTCGTTTCCTGTGGTGCAGCACTGCCGCCCACCCCTTCAAGGAGACGCACGTCAAAAATCGACTTTCTTTCTCCTTGAGGAACGTATATTTTTTGCGACACCCCTGTCGAAAATATCGTGGCATTTTTACACGGTTGTTACAACGGTCCTGATACTAAGGCTTAGCTATTTCCAGTATACACCCCCAAATCTGGTACCCGGCTGACTGGAAGTTTCGAGACACGAATCCAGGATATCGGGCACGTTTGGAGCATCCTGATTTGGGAAATCGACTTTTCACCGAATTTTGTGATTGGTTGAATAACGAAGGAGCCTCAGGCGTGTTCGAAATGTACTTTTGCCGGACTCAACGGCGGACAGGCTGCCGAATTCTAACCCCGTTTCTTCGGTTCGAATTCCCCGCTGGAAGGAATCCGACGCTAAGATCGCCTCAGAAATTTGTAGTCGAAAAAAGTCGATTTTCTCTTTTCGCGTACCTTCACACGCGATGCATAATCCAGAAGACCACAAGATCTTTTGCCGAAGTGGTGTACTTTGACCATGCCATCAGAAGACTTCTGCTTCAGCTCAGAAACTGCGCCAGCTCAGTTTTGCGTTGGGTTATCTTCTGCTAGCTGCCTGGATTCAGATGCCAAGAACGACGTAAGCCAGAAAACCAGCGACTTACTATCTCAAACAGCGAGCGGAGATTTCGAGGGAAAACGCTTCGGAGCGGCGTAGACACTATGACAAATATGTAATGATTACTTATCTCTCGCTACTCATTAATTTAGCGTGAACGGGCGCGATAGCTTGTACACATGTGGTCATTAAATTTTATCATGATCATAAAAGCACAGCGCGATCAAACTTGTGCACAGTTCCAAGACTGATTACGTAGACACATTCTGTGCAAATTTGCTGCAGATAAAATTATTGATTTGGATATTTTGTTTTTCCGCTCTTCTCTAACTGAAATCTTCAAGAAAAAAAATTTTCGCTCCTTTCTCTTTCTTTTACACTTTCTTTTTCTGCCCGGACTGGACTGGATCCTCTGTGAAAGACCAAGACAAGCGGCACGGGTGGTCATCCTAACGCAAAGTTGTCAGCCTCATGGCCCAATCCTTTACACCAGCCATCCGCCTGTCGACAAGGGGGAAATCAGCCACATTTCCGTCCTGTGGCTCATGATACTCTTCTCGAAGATTCTACTAGACTTAAGGAGGGACTTGAACTCGCAAACTGCTCCTAAGATATCAATATATCTCGGTTATAAAATTCAACCGACTTTAGAAATTAAAGAATTAAGGGCGCAGTTTTAAGGCAGAAACGAATAACATCTATTATTTTATGCTACCATTATACGTAAGGCAGAACTAGGGATATATGTAATTCGTAACTATGAATCACGGTCAATCATAACCACCTTCTAGCTTGGAATTATGATGGTCCACCAGAGCAACCCTCCTCCTCCTCCTCCTTACTTTCAAACCATTCCGCCAACCCTCTAGTGTCCCTAATATTGGGGCTAGATTCGATCTTGCCTTGTCGATACCTAATATGTGCTCTCCTACTAAGTTCAACTCGCATTGATGATATCTCGCCAAAGGTACTCGCATATCAAAATACGCCGTAAAAACCCAGTTAATGACGAGTCATAATATTATTTTCTTCCCCAATTTCCGCCACCACGTACTATTTGCTCCTGTTTCATCATCTTTTCCAGGCTTCTTATCTTCCAACTCTGCCTTCTCCGCCGCACAATCCTTACACTCGCCTTCCACCTCAACTCTTTTGTCGGGTGTATCGCACGAACAGTCCATGGGATCCAAGAACTCGTGCTCACAATTCTCATAACCGTGAATGTGGCGATGTCTATTCTCGTGTGACCTTGAGGAAGGAGCTCCAGGGGGTGAAGTTTGTTGCCCCGATCCTTGTCTCAATCTCAAGGAATCTCCGAATGTTCTAGTTAAATCTCGGCGGTCCTGCTGTCGAGGATATCGGGCCCCCGAAGCATTTTGTCTAAATGGTCTTGGGTAGGGATATGGTTCCGAGGGGTAGCGTTCCCTAGCTCTAGAGCTCTCTCCGGATACCCTTGGAGTAGATTTAGAGGAGCGAACAGACTTGGTGGAATATTCCGGGCCGTATGCACTTGCACTTTCCATGGCCTCTTCCTCCGTTTGGCCTTCTACTTCTAACTCCTGCGCCGCAAGGCTGGTCCTCCGACGAGTGACCCACTTGTGCCGGGCCTCTTTGATCGGATTTACTTGATCATTCTTGAACTCGAGCAGATGATCTTGGCTGGCGAATGAGACACGGTTTCGGCTCCTCGCATTCTGGCTGTCTAACGATGATCGTAGGATTGATCGTGGCAGCGAGCGAGGTGAAGGGTGTTGCTCCTCTGTTTCTGAAGCCGATGGTCTTGTGGATGACCGTGCCCGAACTTGCGAGGGTAGTGAGTGATTGCGGCGGCGAGTTGTGATAGGCTGTTCTTGAATTAATACACTTGCGTTTCCGAGTGTGGTATTCCCAGTAAGTTTCAAGATGCTATTATTCTGTACAGCCTGGGGAGCGGATGCTTGATGACGAGACTTTCCAGGTATATTTATATTGCTCGAAGCGTAGTCCCTCGTTTCTGAAAGACCACTGCGTCGTCGCTTTAATCCTGGTCTATCAGGTAATGTCTCAGGAGATTCATCACGGAAAATCTCAGGTTCTAAAAACGGGTCGTAATTATTAAGATGAGCATCCAGATCGAAAATGAAGTTTTGATCACTCATTCTACTTCTAGGTATGTTGTCTATTGTGAAAGAGCGAGATTTTCGTATCTGGTATTGTTCAAATGAATCCAGGTGAGAGAATAGTCTTGGCTCACCCTGTGGCGAAGATTTGAGCGCTGTTGCCATTGTGATTTTCGAAAGTTTCGTAGTCGCAATCTTGAAATTATGGATTATAAACGCGGCGAATTATGTTTTAAAAACGCTATATACCGGGGCTCTTGTGAAGTGTCAATATATAACGCCCAAATCTGTTTATCAATTGAAACGAATATTATATATGTAGAGAATTGTAAGGCAAAATTTATTGCAGTTTTGCTTTCTATTTGTGGATAATTTCACGATTATAAATTTGAATTCAGGTGCGCCTGGATTCATCACGCTCATTCTAATATAGCACGGCTAAGCAGTGAAAAGTACCTTCAGAGTCTCGCGAACTCGGCAGCTCTGTTACTCCGTCTTCCGTATTGATATCATGATGGTAACTTCAAATGCCAAAAATGAAGTATGATCGCCCGACCTGCTTATCAACACCATTAGCCATGGATTGTAGATGTGTTCTATATTATTCACATTGATTCACCATGAAAACACAACATCGGCGTTTAAATGTTAAGTCCTGATATTGCTAGGAAGTGCCGAGCAACCGAGGGCGGGAGCATGTGCACCCCTAGATAAGCCATCCAAGGTAACATATAACCTCATACAAAAGACGGCTTGGAAGGTGACACGGGAATCCGAATATAACACTCTTTCTGACTCTTCACCAATAGGGTATCCCGTTGTTTTTGAAAATACGAGCTTCATACGACCGTGGTATATGCTAAGCTTCTTTTCACCGTCGCCCTCGTACCTGTATCACGTATCGATGTCATTTGTGCGATATGAGAATAGGCTTCGAAAAGCTTATGTCTCGATCGACTTGATACAGGGTACGGATACACAGGCTGACACGATTGCATTATTGCGTGGCCTAGTTGGTGGATTTGCAATCACTTATAACTAATGTTTATTTGTTTAGGGCGAGGTATCGATATTATGAACCGTGCACGTGCTGAATACTACTCGCAAGTACACTCTTCAGGGGCTGAATTGTTGATTATCTTATGAGCAGGCTAGTTACTCGCATACCAGCCGAGCGCCGGAAGTTGAACAGTCTCAGAGTAGTTAGAATATTACTACTAACGGACAGTAAAGAAATTAAACTTTCCAAATATCAACTGAGTAAATATGCGTATATATGGCTATCGTTTTAAAGGACACTGAACTCATAGCGCACGTGCAGCTTCTGAAATCCGCCAAACATTCTTTGAGGCCAACTGAACCTAGGTAGCTACTATCAGGTTCGCACTAGTCTTGAAGCCGGACGGGATAGTCTGCTGCTTAACCAGTAGCTTAATAGCTCGTCTGGATTCTCTTAACATCGATATCACAGATTTTTGTGTTGTCATATTTTCCAACATTTAAAAGTATCCCAGATCACAGCTGCACCAAAGTCCCAAATAATTCGAATATTTCTGTAAAAGTCAATGGCGCGCCCCGTAGGATATAAAAGAGAGAATCAACGTCTCATGCGGTTAAGTCATATAGGGCCTCTATATACTCTCTGCAGTATTTTGATATTATGAGCTGCTATTGACGGTTTCCGCCGTGTGTCACCAACACAAGACGAGAGAGCACCGCCTTGAACGGGAGCACGGTCGCCAAATCCGACCGCTGTATCCGTCACCTTCATGAGTTCCACGGCTTGAAGGTTACTTTGGTGCTATATTTGTATAGGCAAACGGAGAAAATCATTGGCTAGAAAACCTGGAGCAATTTTACAAGGTGCATTGACGTGAAGCGTGGATTTCCTCGGGAGCAGTCGTAATTGGAGGATCTAAATTCAGGCCAAGCCGCTTTCATTCGCTGTCAGATCGGATCTGGCGCCCCTTTGAACATTTTGGGTTCGAGAAACCCCGCAAACTGTTAACCGGTCGTCAACAACTCGATATTCGAATTTCTTCTTTGCCCAAAAAAATATAATACTGATCCCATGAGCGTCGATCTGTATAGGATTCGTCCCAAGATCACAAGCGGTGGAAGATTTCGCCGCCGACGACGCGACGTTGAGGTAAGCTCCTCGGAAATTAACAAACGGGCCCGACATTTATCGTATTTCTTGCTTTCGGGCCTGCTGCAAAGCAGCACGTTTGTTCTGGATTATAACAATAGGCTGGGATCGCCACAGGTAGGCAAAAAAACAACTTCGCGTACTAAGTTTAGGCAGTGCAGACCGGTTGGACCAGCGAGGATGCAAGGAATAGTCCGCCAAGCTCAGGTGTTAATATAAAATATCAAGTTATTAGCCACAACTCCAAGGGTTGAGGAATGCTTGGGTATTACGACTGGATGTGTTCAGAGGTTTCATATAGCTGAGACGTCACCTGTTTCCTCCGGCATTTTCCAGTACAAAAACATGGATTTGGATTGGGACGGGAGGAAATGATGGATGGTCATTAATATTCATTTGGTCATTATGATGTCGAGAAGAAATCCGAGGAGGATTTACTCCTCGTAATTCGTAGAAGGCAGAGATTTCGAGGAGGAGTGATCACCTGATTCGGAAAGTGAGCACCTCCCATTTTTGTACTGTCGGATAGACGGTAAAATTAATGTTCTACGAGGCTAGAAGCCTTTAGGATTATTCTTGAGGATTTTTGGCAGCCAAGGTTCCGCTGAGAATCTACATTTTTGTCTCCGAATAGACGATATCTTGGCAATCGATTAACAGCCGAGATTCGGAAGGCGTGGTTTACGAAAAAAATTCAGATCAGGAGAAAGGAACGTGAGAATGGTTTTCAGAAGAATAGTTTGTTAGACTTCCCTGCTATACATATTTCTTTGCTTCCGTTTTTGTGCGGAAGTTAAACAAACGGAAGGACCGCCTATAGCTGTCTCGACCTAGCGGCTTGGGGCCCATTATTATGCAGGTACGTACCTTTAGCTCGATAATCTTTGAACTTGCCCAGACAGCGAGTCTATTCGTTCCAGGCAAAAGGCACCAACGCCTCCCCTCCTGAAATCCTATGGCTGTGCATGTTTCGAGGTAAAACGCCAACTGATCGATCACCTTCAACTCGACAACCAATGGAAGTTGTGCAAACTGTTCTTGTTGGCGCCTGTCAACTTTTGGAGCTACAGACGCTCTGAGATGCCCCATGGCATTTCCCAACCTTCTCGATAACCAGGAACTCCAGCCAATTTCAGAAATGTACCGCGCTAGCATTTTGCGAACGTTAGCTTCGCGTCTGACAGCCAGCTGTTCGCAACCCCACAAGAAAACCAAAACTTTGTGTTCGCTAGGAGTTCCCCGGCTCCCATTTGGGAGTTCGCAATTAAACGACCCCTGCCTGACCTAGACGTGAAGGCAAGTGGTGAAAAAGAATCGATCTGAATGGCCTCAGAATCATTACGATAGGGAACATAGTGAGCTTAGAGTTTAGAAGGCTAAAACCTTAGAGGTAGGGTTTGTGGAGATTAAGACTGCAACACTGGCGGTGGAGACGGGACTTGAGAAATCCTCGCCGTAGGCTGACCTCTGAAGAGGAAGTCAGGTGTTTGCCGGGGAGGTCTGATTGGCCGGCCCACAGCTGCTCTTACAATCTCCAATCTCCGGACTATGAACCAATTCAGCCAATTACCCACTCGATGGAGCATGCGAGCTGTGGGCTCAGAGACGAGAACCGGGCACAAAAACAAAGTCTGTTGTGAGACTCGAGTGCAATTCTCACACAGGCGAAGAAGCAGCTTGCGAGCCAACACTTCCAGTGTGTCGAGGAACCTGCATGATGCAGTAGCGGCCAATTAATTCACGCATGGTGCTGTCATAAGCCGGTTGAGGAGGTGGATGGCCCAGTCGGTCTTGGTCTTGGGCGAATTCTTGTACTGGAAGCATCGATCACCCCCAGCCCACAAATTAGAGTCCGTATGCATGGATCCATAAACAAGAATCGATATTGACTGATTGGACGACTGGGGTGGCCGGTGGCGGCAGGCCAGCACAGTCTTGGAAATTCTCCCACACTCGCGCACACACAAACACGCCCGCCTGTTGCTGTGCGCTGGCTAACATCAGCCCGGCCAGCCAGACGAAGCAGAAGAGGAAGAGAAAAAAAAAGTAAAATCCTCCAAGAAGAAAAAAAATGAACGATGCGATGCGAATACATAAGGCCGCTGGAGCCCGCCCTCCTGCATCGATATTCTCCCCTTCTTTCTTTATCCCATACAGCCCAGTCAAGGACATTCGTTTCGATCAATCGATCTTACATTCGTTATCACAATCGTTTCCAACCGATTCCTCAATATCAATAACTCAAGCTTCACGCTTTACATAATCAACCAACCAATTAGTCAAAATGAAGACCTCTGGAATCCTCGCTGTTGCTGCCGGCGCTGCTCTTGCTGCTGCCCAGCTCGATAAGATCCCCACCTGCGCTCTCACCTGCGCCATCTCCTCCATCGGTGCCTCTGGATGCGCCCAGACCGACATTGCTTGCGTCTGCTCCGCCTCTACTTTCTTGACCGGTATCCTCACCTGCATTCAGGGAACCTGCACTCCAGCTCAGATCGACCAGACCCTCGCTGCCGCTCAGGTTCTCTGCGCCGGTGTCGGTGTCACTATCACCGTCCCAGGCGCCACCAGCACCACTGCTGCCCCAACCTCCACCTCTGCCCCAGTCGAGACCACCCCCCCAGTCGAGACTACTCCTCCAGTTGCCACTGAGGAGACCAGCACCGCCGTTGAGAGCTCCACCAGCTCCGTTGTTGCTCCTCCAACATACGAGACTACCAGCTCTGTTGTCACCTTGACCACCACCACCACTTACTGCCCAAGCAGCACCACTGTTATCCCAACCTACGTTGCACCACCAGCCCAGAACACCACCGTCCCAGTCCCACCACCAACCTACACTGGTGCCGCTGGAAGCGTTGCTGCTAACGCCGGTGCCGTCATCATCGGTGCCGCTTTGGCCATGTTCTTCGCTTAAATCTTCCATTGAGATTTGAGGAATTGCGACTGGAATCGGTTTCTTTTTTTTGGGGAATGAGATGTAAATCTTATGGTGTACGATACGATATATACGGTCTGGCGATAATGTCGGAATATTTCTGATATCTTTTTCCTATTTTTTATTTTCATTTTTTTTTATCTACCTATGTTTGTAACCACTTCCACGTAGTTAATTAGCTGCTACGAGAATGCATCAATGAGTAATCTTAATGACCAAAAAGTTTAATTGGTTTTCCTATCCCACTTTGATATCCATCTTGCCTTCTCTTTAGTAAAAGTGACGTGATAAGTTGAATCTTATTACCCGTGAATGCCTTCAACTTGGTTACTCTTGCCGTACCCCTCCATCAAATTCTTCCACATCGTCTTGCCAGTATCGTTCAGCCCTTCCGTGAAGGCATTATCCTTCAGGTATTCGACTCCGTGTTGCAACACCATTCTGGCTCTCTCGACCTGTCCCTCCATTCCAAGGCTCCCATGTAAGGTGACTCTCTGCAGGGTATTGTACTCTGCTCGGTGGAGGATGTCGTTCTCATAAAACACGGCCTGGTTAGGTTTCAACACAACCTTGATCTCATCCCTCAACGGGGACTTGTCGTCCTTGGCCAAAGTTTCTGCCTCTTCAGGTGTCTTCGGGCGTCTGTGCGAGCCAGGAATGACAATGAGACAAGCATCATCGTACAGTGCCAGATTATACTGCGTTCCGGTGCGAGGACGTGTTAACAGCTTGGCCTCCTCTTCAGCCGGGGTGTCAGCGGGTATCGTATCGCGATGGTACGGCAGAGAGAAGGGTGTCGTATGTGGGTTGATCAAAAGATTAAAGAGTTCCAGTTGAAGAGAGTCTGGCGACGGCAGGGCCAAGATGGCGCAGGCGGTAGAGAGTAGTGTAGAGTTGGTATAGATCTCCTTGAAAAGAGGTAGGCCAAGGTCCTAGGATTTCCATAGGTGGATCGTGTGAGCTGGAAGCACCTCATGGTCGAAGGGCACACTAACCGGATGCATGAGGTGCTGGATACCCCAGATGTCGGGTCCCGAGGGCGGCCATGGTGGAAACGCCTTCCCGACAATTCGCCTAGACGGAGCCTGTTAGCTAGCGATGCTCCTTGGTAGCAGGTTCGAGGATAAACCGTCGGTGCTTCAGATGTGCTTCATCGAGGAGCCCTGCGACAGGGCCTGTTCGTTGCTTGTGTTGCCATGTCGTCAACACGCAACACATCTCCGCAGATCATCCCGGTCCAATTTTAGAACGGTTGCGCTGCAGAGCGGTGATGCAATTGCAATGCATTGCCATGTTCCCATTGTAAACCGGGCATCTTTAATTTCGGTACTCCATGGTATGATGATGATTGCGGGCAGGGAATGGCAGCTAACGGGATAAAATTGTACAAGTCATGCTATAGCGAATAGAGACCGCTCACCTATGTGACCATTCTCCCTTTCGTCCCTTCTCGACGGCCGCCTCGCAGGCCTTTTTCGCCGCTTCAAAAAGGTCCGGGGGAAGCACATTGTCCACAATGACAAACCCATCCCGCTCAAACGCCTTGAGATCGATCTGAGCGACCTCTCCGGATACTATTTCGTCGGCAGTCATCGTCTCGGTTGGCTTAAAATTTGTGGAATACAAAGATATAAAGTATCGCGAAGAGAATTTTTCAGTGAGCGATAGCTAGGAGGAGGACTTGGTAAAAATAATATGAACAACGGGCGATTGATCACTAATGAAAACCCCAGTCCAGCATGTGTTTGCGAGCTGGATTCAGAGTTTCCCATTTTCAACATCCCGCGTGCTCCGCAAGCAGGGTTCTGGCCAGTTCTGGCGATCAAGACGAAAGTATAGAAATTAACTTCTAAGAATTGCTCGCAGCACATTTACTTCGGAATAAATGGGTGCGTCTCTTTTTAATATATATTTCTTATGGAAGAGACATAGAATACAGCGAAATCAGTCACTCCCAGGTTAAACGCTTCAATCCAAGAGAAGTTGTTCGGAGTCGTGGCCCAACACAAAACCACACAAAATCTGATTGATACAGCATCACCATGCTTCGAGTACGAGACAAGCTTCGAGTGACGAAGTTTAGATTCAAAGGAAAGGGTTGAACCAAGTAAGCGAAGAGTTTCTTCCTAGATCATCGATATGCCTCGATTCGAGAACAGATAGAAAGCCTCTTTGTGGCTTGCGTTGCACAAAACTAGTTTAATCCTTGTTTCGAAATCAATCTGAGCCACCAACAAGTGTCCTTGGGAGTGCGAGTATAACCGGATGTATACACCAAAACTTGCTGTAACTCGTTTCAAGATACCATTTTCATAGCTACAAGCTCTACCGCTAGAGACCGAATCTGTCAAGATAATCCACAAACTTTCTTTGATGTCAAACCCCTTTGGTTCCCCAGCCCCCTGCAGCCTGGATTTTTAATAGTCCGAGCTGAGCATATACCGGTTTTCGTTACATTTAAGCTCTTGGCAGGAACCTACCATAGAAGATTTTCCTTGGTCATTACCTTCAATTGCTCAGCACTGCCTGGCTAACTGACAAAAATCACCACAAACTAATGGAAATCCGATAAATATATCTAAGCAGCATTGTTTTGGACTTAGTTTACCCGCCCCCAAACCGCCTTCTCCAGCCTGGTTTTAAGGGTGATGCTGAGAGTGTTCTATGGTGGCCCAATATTTGTTAGCGAAGGTTTGGTTTCAACTATAAACGGAGCTTTGTAGACAGACGCAGTTAGCTCAATCGGATATCTCTAACATATCTTTGAAATTCCAAAGCCTGCCGTGACGTACTCATATTAGCGCTATAGCCAGACTAGCAACATCTTTTATTTAAATGGTTGCTCGGGAGCCTGCATTCACCATCTCACTCTTCCCATCCCCATCCCATCTCCGTAGCCCTGGTCTGGCATTTTTTCTTCTTATATATACGTCTTTTATATATAATTTTGGGTTTGATACTCATTTTTTCTATCTTTACTTCTTAATATGCCTTTAATCAACACCCTCGTAAAGATGAGTTCCGAAACTTCGGCGGTCCCCAAACCCCGCGAATTCCGCGCCGGCCCAGTCATCGGCGGCGTTTTGGGCGGAATAGTGGGAGTTATAATTATCCTGGCGGTAGTTTTCTTCATTCATAAAAGACACTTGCAGCGACAAAAGGTCACCAAGGAGCTGAACAAAGAAGCAGAGGACGTTGAACGTCTCTGTTTCAGCACCTACGTTGATGACAAGGACATCGAAGCTCTGTATCCTGAGAGCCCAACGGAGCTCTCACCAGCCCTCCGAGTGGCCAGAGGAGGATCGATTGAAGAGCCATTGGTGCTCTCTGATGCAATGATAGTGCAATTGACATCCGTTCAGGCGCCATTCCCAACCGCTTATTCGGCACACGCGAAATAATCCACCTGACGAATTAACTTGGAAAGGATCCGTCGATCTGGAATCGATTGTGTTATTTCGCTATATTTGTGGTCATATTAAGACCTCTATGATACCCGGGGGCTAACATGCCTTCTGGCTATCTTTTACTGCTTCGTTACTACCTGTTCCTATTGTCAAGCGTCGACTATTTGATACGTTGTAAAATCTATAGCCATCGTCGATACTCTCGTTTAAACTAGATGGAAATTATATTGATCGAGATAAAAATCAAATCAAGGAAATTTAAATTTTCTCTCCAATTTATTTAACCAAAATGTGAAAAACCAGCATATAAATATAATTTTTCCCTCACTAGTTGTAACTGTTCCGCTACAATTAAATCTCTTAAATTTCCGAGGGTATGTGAATATCTAATTTATTGAGGCTTCTCCCATCCAATGCTAGCGAGCCTCGCTGTCATATACTTTTATTTTCGTACTACATATGACCTTCGCGTATCAGTTGCCATCTCAAATATGCGAGCCTGCTTTTAAACTTTCTCTCCGTTGCTTAGGCAGTTGAAGCTTTAAACAATGTATACCACGGCCTTCCGAAATCTTATTAAATCTTAGAAAGAAACTAAGACATCGGCTAGGGATATTATTTGAAGGATTATAGCGATGCGGCGGGTCTTAAGACATCTAAAGAGGCGAATTCCAAACTCCCGGCACCGTCAAAGTGTTATACATATTCTGAAAGACGGAGAATCAGACGAGAATTAAACATAGCCCAGGACCTTTTCTCTATAAATACCATAATTGGGTAGAATCTGATTTAAAGTTAGCTTTGCTAGCATTAGAAGAGCAAAAGCAAAATATGTCGCTACGAGCTGGTACCAGAACTTGGTAATATCAAATTAAATTTGTCTAGCTTGGTGGGTTGGTGCTGTTGTCTTTTAATACAATCTATTTCTATCAATTTCATAAGTGCTTATAAAAACCTTTAACACCAGGACCGCATTTATAGCTCTACATAATGTTATAGATTTGTTTTTAAGTTGTGTTAACGGCGCCTATGTCGGTGAGAGTGGTGGTGGTGGTGTTTTGCAACGCAACCACAGTTTAGTTAGCCTCGTATCGAGGCTACAGTTTAGTTACGAGACTAGGTGTTTTGAGTGCATGATTGAGCCCAAAGCTAGCTGGATTTGAAGTACTTATATCCAAGCTGAATTTTATCATATTTAGAACCACAGTCATAATTCTACGATTGTAAAGCCCATTTAAGCTCTATATATATCTTAATCTTGCCTTTTGGAGCTTCCTTTCTTTGCTAAAGTTGAAGTGGCTGGTGAAGCCGGTTGTTGGTTTGTTACTTCATGTACGAACTCCTGACAGATTTGTTCCATCCTCAACCAACCCGCCTTCCAAAAGATCTGAGACTAACCCACTCCCGAACGGCTTGGCGTTGACAACAGCTTTCGACACCACGATGAGCCCATAAAAATCTGAGGTGTAATTTGTAGGATTCCTTCACTGGGGAAAGATATATGAAAATAAGATATAGACCTAAAAGTATATATCTAGTGCAAGATCCTTGCTATTACAGCTTTTTGGTCCATTTTCATTCGAGCTTTCAACATTTCCCTCGACTTCAACACGCAAGATCCTCGACTGGTTAATTTTTTTTATCGTTCTCTGTCTTCAACCTAAAATTAATTGGACATCGATCTGGAAATCGGTATTTATTTATTTTTATTTCATTTATATCGCTCAAATAGGGAAAGTCAATATGAAGACCGCCATTATCACCGCCATTGCTACGCTGGCCGTCTCTACGGTTTCTGCGCAAAGCCTTGTTGCGCCGCCAAGCTGTGCCGTATGTATACCGATTCTCAGCCGTTTCTGTGCAATTCCGCTTTTTGAGCAATTGAGAGCTCGAGCCCACATATAATAATATCACCAGAAATTATTGGACCCACTAGTGAATTCCGGATGAATGATGGCACATCGCTAACTTTTATATTAATATTCTAGATTCAATGCATCATGCAGCTGGCCCCTAGCTCTGGATGCTCAAACACCGACTATGCATGCTTTTGTCGATCCGAAGTTTTCGCAACCAAGTTCAATGGCTGTGTTACAAGCACATGCGGCAACAAAGATTTTCTGCCCACAAAGACCGCAGTTGAGGCTCTTTGCGGGATCGGAGGCGTGACCGTGACCCTCAACCTAGGGTCTAACACTACCACGAGCTTCAATTCTACCGTTGGAACCAATTCAACAAATATTTCTTCGACAGCTTCCCCAAAGCCAGATAAAAATGCCTCTTCTCGGAAAGCCGAGATTTCCTTTGCCGCCCTCGGCACCTCTCTTGTGCTTGGGGCTGTAATGCTGTCGATTTGAAGACACAGGTTTTGCGGGAACAAAATCTATATGTGTTGTGGCTGTCAACAAGCTAATTAGCCTGGCAGTTGAGTGCGCGGGGCGCAATAATTTTCGAGAAAGATGCCTTGGACATTTCCGAGTTGTACTTTAGAGTTCTGTGAACCGTGCCGTTATATGGCATTTGAGGTATGCAAACGCACCCTGTAAAATAGCGTCGACGGCCTGTGTAGGCGAATGAAACCCCGTTTTCAATATCTAGATGTGTAAAGTTAGAGGTCACGGTCCGCTCTTGCTGTTGAATGGAAGTGCCTATTCTTGTCACAATGTAAGCGCCAAACAGAAGCTCCACCCCACCAGCTATTTTTGTCCGCCACACCTAGATTTGGTGGGCAAAGGGAGACCAACAACGACTGGGATTCGCTCGGTTAGCGATACTGAGCCCTTCGAGCCCTTCTCGAGCACACAAACGATAAGGTTAAGTAGGTTTTGATACCTTGTTCGTGCATATTCTTGCATCTCGCATTCTCACCTAAGCCTTGCAGTCAACATGGTTTCGGCCCATGCATTAAGGTTGGTGAACTTAAAGATAGCTTTTGAAACTGGCTGTGACCATGTTCCTACCTGTAACCGTGCCGCTAATCTACACCTATTCGGCGGCACAGTGGAACACAGTGTACATCCCTTCATTTTTCGTTGGTTCTGCGGCGCATGATTGAAATTCTACTGTTTTGGGTGAATAGATTCTGACGAGGGCAAACTCCGACCAAAGCATATAACTCGGGGTATCTGACATGCATCTCTGCCTATCCAGCTTTCAGTTCCCAGGGGCTAAACAAACTTAATGGTTGTGGCTCGCGATTAAAAATATTATATCTATATCTCTTCCTCATCCCTCCCGCTCCCCGGCACTGTCAACACATATCACAATATTGTTCCGAGTTCCAGCTATCGGATCAGGACGGTTCAGATCTCAAGCAAAAGCGCCTAAGTCTACATCACAACAATAAAGAAGAACGAGAACAATGGCGGACACTACAGCGATAGTAAAAACCGGGCTAATAATCGGACCTACGTTGGGTGCATTATTTATCGTTTTTATCCTCGTCGCATTCATCTATTTATGGCACCATGCAAGAAGGTCCGAAGCCGAAATCGAGAGAGCCAAAACGGAGGACTTGGAGCGTGGAAGTACCGATGAAGGCCCGCCCAAGTTCGAAGCCGTTCCGCCCCAGGGCGTCTCTGGGAATGGATTACCACCGCCGTACACGAGATTCGCTGCGCCTCAAATCCCCGAGCCAGCTGTTGTTCGAGTCACAGATTAAGGATCGGACTACAATTGAAAAGTTTGGATATGAAGCGACTACTCTCTATGTGATCGCATATAACGGGCTTATCGGAGAATGTTTTTGTCAGCGCTAAACCCTCCTCGGGTTATCGATATATCCCTTAGACGATGGCAATATTCCAACCGCTATCGACAAAGTCGGCTGCCTTCTAATATATTTTCTCTCGAATTATCAACATCATTTGGGAAGCATAGATTTCTCAAAACTCCGAAAATTATCCAGACTTTCTATTCTCGATTTCTTTCTTTCTTTTTTTTCTTCTTCCAATTTTGCACCGGTCTCTAACAAAAGCAGGGGAATTTTTATTTTATCAAAGGGGTTTTCAACATGGATTGGCGTTTGGATTTTAGGAGTTTTCAATACATAGTTCAGCTTAACATATTTCGCTGCACCATTCGCTTTATTTTCTTGATTAGGTTAACTTGGGTATATATGGAGTCTATGGAGTTTATGGAGTACTTGATTTTATTTTGGATTGGGTCACTTGAGGTCATTCCAGTGGTCTACCCATCAGACAGATAATTAAATATCGATGTATACTGTGTTCATAAATAACAATGCTATTTAAGCATTCTTCCCTCATAAAACATACTAAGATACCTTTTCTATCTCTCTGCATATTCACCGATACCATCAACTAAGATAAAGACAAAGATACGGCAGGGATTCCGACGGTTCTAACATTCACGATTAGAGGTATATGTTGCAGTGCTGTAATGCCATGCTAGCTGATAGGCTTAAGATTTAATTTTCATGGTGATCAGAATCCAATATATACTTCGAACTAGATAGGGCTCAGCCTATCAATCTTTGTTAAGTCTATACGCTTGCTATTCTAATAGACGAAACTCGGGTTGTGTCAGCTTTAGGTCCTCCAAGACGGCACAGATTTTTGCGATTGGACCTGGGTGTCCAGGTCTTCGGGATAGCTGTAAGTTAATTCTCGGGTTGGGATCCCGAAAGATTTCGACCGCAGACCGGCATTGCCATTCACCCGCCATTTTGGGAGTGAGGGTTCCATATCGAATGTAAAGTAAGAATTTGAGGACTTACTGGGGGTACATACGATCAGAGAGAAGGCTACCGAGTAATATTTGTTTCGATGTTAGAACTATTGATGATGCAGCTAAATCTCGAGTCGATGAAAAAGAGACAATATTGCTTCTTAATACTGTAATAGCCAACATCTCGTTACCATTAAGCTTTGTCGGCGGGATTTGTCCGAGATCAGTAAGGTTCGGGTAAATCAATGTAATAATGTTCTCTTGTGTTGCATGCTGTGGCATCTTGGTATCCAGCTCTTCGTCACCGGGCTGACTATGCTGATCTGTTTATATACTCGATTTTATGAATCCGGAGTCATAAATTTTACCCAAAAAAGAGCTAGATGAGAGGGGTATTTTTCTTGTCAATTGTCTATACTCAGTTAAAGTCTTGCGTATACAAACAATTTGCAAAGGAAGATCCAAGGCGAGTTAGTCTCATGTCGTGGGTCTCCATGCCGTCATATATATTGCGAACTTATATTTTTTATTGTTTTTATCAGGAGTGCCGGATGTAAAAACTGGATTTTAAAACTGGCAAAATAAATAAATACATAAAATAAAGAGGAAGGAAGAAAAATAAGGAAATAAGTAAAGCAGTAAAATTAAAGTTGTAAACACACGGTTCACGCAAGAACGGAGTGTATTACTCATAAAGATAAGCGGCGGAGCTGTTATAGATCTCGCAGGATCTTGAAGATAGAACCCGAGAGCTGGGGATAAACCCGGAATATCTATATAGCTATCTTATATCAGCGCTAGCCCCGGTCCCCCAATTTCAAAGGGGTGTCACAGAATTCTGAGTCCGTGGTTGGCGAGTGAAATATTTGGCTTGGGTAGCTCGTGGACTATCCGAGGTGATATACAGGACGATTAGTACTATTTCTGGTCGATTGATGCCATATTGGCCAACAGACGTGCCGTCCACCTTCGATCAATAGTGGCCTTTAAATTCATTGATCTCTACCAGGCCCCCGAGGACTATAAAACCCCCCCTGCCCCCCTGCCCACCCCCTGTTAAATTTGTTTCACCACCAAATTACTGCCTCTGTATGAACTTATACAGCTTTATTCAGTAACTTTCAAATTTACAAAATTCACCTCACAATCTATAACTGATGGCCTCTTCCCTTCCAATTGTCGCTTCAGATTCAATTGAAGCAATTTAGTTGTAGATTCAAGTGACAGAAAAATACTCTGGCTTTACTGCTCTCTCCGTCTCTTATCTTCTCTCTCTCTTTATCTCTCTCTTGACTACCAGTCAATTTTATTCAGACTCGTCCGGACTTACCCTTTTCTCATAACATCGACGGCTTCATCCAAAAGTGGTGATATATATCTACCTACGTCTTTAGATATATATTTTGTTGCTGCATCATATCAAAATGGCTGCATCTGTCGAAGAAGTTGAGTGCTGCACCGGCTTGAGCTACGGCATCCGTAGACAAGCTCGCACACTTCGTGAAGCCGTGTCCGAGAAGCTTCACAAAAACAAAGAAATCGACTTCGCTTATTCGAAGTGCGATCCTCATCCATTTCCACATCCGGAATCGGACCGTCTTGAACATTGTTACAAGTACGGAGCTGGGAATGGGAAGTTCCTTCCAGTCCTCCTTGAGCAAGAGCTCGGAGGCTACACGGTCAAGGCCAAACTTGGTCATGGCAACTTTGCCAGCGTTTGGCAGGCAGAGCCCACCAACGGGATGGGAGCTCACGGCCACGATTCAGTTGCTATCAAAGTTTGCACAAATAGCAAGAAAGATAGCAAAGACGATGTCACCGAGGCTAGAGTCCTTATGAAGCTCGGAAACCGTACGGACAGACGTGGCGATTTCGGGAAAGGCCACATCATGAAAGTGGATGAATGCTTTAGAGTCGCCGGTCACTTTGGAGATCACTTCTGTATCGTCTCTGAGGCGATTGGACCATCTCTCGACTATTATCTAAATTTGGTTCAGAAGCAAGGGCTTGGGTCCTTCGCTTACGACGTCTCTAAGAAAGTCACCTTTCAGCTTCTTTCAGCCACTGCGTGGCTCCACAAGGCGGGCTATGGGCACGGAGGTAAGCACCTAAAGCAAATAAAAGATCTTTATTTCCGATCACCACGTTCATCATTGATTAACCTTCGATCTTAGATATTCATCCACACAACATTCTCATGAAAGAGCAAGGTTTCCAGGCGGGCAAGAATGCGAAGAGGTACCTTGAGCCCAAGAACACCAAACCTCAGGATCTCAAGTACATGCCAGAGTATCTTGTATCATGCATCGATGATGATTTGACTGTCCGGGCTCCTTTAACCTTTGAGAACTGCGATGTCAGACTGGCAGACTTTGGCCAAAGTGAGTATCAACTAGCTCTTGATTTTATCTCGATAATATCCTAACGGAGAATTTAGCTTTCAAAAAGAATCATCCAAGAAGACTATACAAAATGACCACTCCAAAGGGAAACAGATCTCCCGAGTGGGCCATCAAGCGATTACCAATCACAATTGGAATCGACATCTGGGCTATTGCATGCATTGTGAGTTCATTTTCAAAAAATTAAAAAGGGAACATACTAACTTGTGTCGATTTAGGCTTACCGCATGACAACTGGCAAGCATCTCATGTTCGTCGAGGAACGTTATAAAGATGAGAGTGGTAAATACACTCAGAAGAGGACCAAAGCAGATATCAATATCGATCATATGCCAATGATGGTCGAACTTCTCGGAACTCCTCCAGCTTGGCTTATCAGCAAGTGGAAGATGTCTGGGCTTCCAAAGATGAATTGGGCCGCCACTAGTCCAGAAGGCACCCTCCACGAGCGAATTACACAAGATCGTCCAGCATCAATGAGTGAAGCGGAGGCTATCATTTTTGAAGACTTCCTCCGCAAGGCGCTTGCTTGGGACCATAGATATCGTGCCACAGCTCAGGAGCTTATTCAACATGAATGGTTCCAATCAATTCTTTCGGATGAAGAAAAGATGGCGCTAGCGGTCATGGCTGCCCCAAAAGAGTGCATTATTACCTCATTCTTTAAGAAGAGCTGCAGAGGTTTAAGGTTCTTCCAAGAAAAGATCGGGGCTCTTTTGGTTAAGAAGGAGGAGTTTGAGGCAGAATCATTTGGGGCAAAGGAATCTCCTTCAATTCTCACGGCAGAACTATTGAGACTTTAAATTGAAGAGGCGACTCGTTGGTTGGGTTTGGTTTCGGTTGGGTTTCCTTTTCTTTTTCCTGTACATTCCCTTTGTCTTTCCTTTGTCTTCCCTTTGGAGTTATGGTTTCTAGAGGCTTTTTATATTTGTTTTGGAGTCATCACTCTTGGATACCCTTATAAATTTCCATGCCTACAGAGGCTTTTTTGTTTCATTTTTTTCTATTCAGTTTGCCCTCACCAGAACGTTCTTACCCCGTATTACAGCAAGGTATACCCCTACAAGTTTGTATTTATGGATTACTACATTAGTAAAATGCCATTCCCGGGCAATCGAGAGTATGTATTCCACAAGTCCAATAATCGTGACTAACGAGCAACGGTTTGTTCCAATACCCTGTTCTTTCTTTCCTATTTTGGGTTTAATTTCTCGGCATTTAGTTTTAGAGCTAGCTTTTATTTTACTATTCACATTTTTGATATCTCTTCATACTTGTGGCAGTTTTTTTTTTTTTTTTTTTTTTTGGAGCGGCAAGACCATGACATTGAATTTGAGGTTAACATCTTCTTTGAATAGGGATCTTCTACTTTTGTAGAATATTTACGACTTGCAGATAGATGAGATTATTCAAACAGCCTAGATAGTTTGGATTCGAACTTTTTTATGTTTAAGCAGAAGGGAGGTTAATCCAGGCGCTGACAGCGGGATCCGATTTCAACAATCTCCTGATATTGAGCCACTGTAATATTTAGAAATTACAACGTCCAAATTCTCGAAAAACAGCTATATATTTCGATTACAACAATTGAAAGACAAGTCCCTGGGCGCGAAGGAAAAACCATTAGCTTGAATAACAGCAATAGATGTCAACTTCACTCTTGGGTAGTTCAGTCGATTGTAATCTACCCTTTTTAAGATCGGAATTTTGACCAATTTCTTCCCGACGTCTTTCTACCCCTACTCTGTGGGAAGCGGTAGTGTCTTTAAAAATGCCAGCATGGTCCCGTAGTCATGGGGTCTCTGGTAAGCTGAAATCTCAGGGATAGGCGCGGGATCGATCCGAGATCGAAGGGGGATGAGCGCGCTAATTGAAAGATTATATAGCGACTGTCAGCTGACCACTCCAATGTTCGAGCACCTGAAAATAAATCAGCTTTCTTTCGGTGTGACTATAGGATTCACCTGTGGATCTTTCTATTTTTAGGGGAAACGGCGCTATTAAAAAATGTCTCGGTCCGCAATGCGTTGTATATGTTGCACATTTGCCAATCAGGCTGCTTGAGTGCACCGCCCCTCAGGAGTTCAGGCTAGGATCGAGACGACTGCTTTCAAAGTACCGCGTTTAATGGGCCGGCTTGAGCCAGCCACGTGAATTTGCTATTAAAACCAAATATTGCAAATGATCAGGCTTCTACGGGCGAGTTAACTGTAGCATGTAGCTGGTCACTTTAATATAGAAACAAATTAGTGCTACAATGCTACCCAGATCAAAATGTCAATCAATACTCAATATTTGTCTCGTACTAGTAGTTTCTATTTAGATTTGTTGATGATGCCTCCGCGACACGGAGGGTAGCGGGTTTCGCACTGAGCTCTGGCACCAACTGGGCCAAAATCGAACCCGAAAAGGATGGCGCTGCGCTTAATAAAGGCTAGTTCCTCGTCGTTTTAGGCTTTCGTTTGGGTTGCTGCTGAGCTGATGACTGAGAGAAGCATCATCGCCCACTGATTAAGAAAAGTTTACACCTTAAGGCTTTGCTAATTAGTGAGAATGAGTATTTTAATAGTGCTAGACCCCGTATATATATATTATTATCAACTTTATATCCACAAATAAACCTCTTTATGTGGTCTATCGGTCTAGCTTTTTTAATTTTCGATCATTAAGAGAGGTGCATAGCATCCCACCAAAATATTTGCGGCATCTAAATTCTAAAATGACGATCTTTTTAAGTCAAATATATACTTTTATTTCCATTTTCTTAGCAATAAGTGGTGGCTTTGCGCAGAAGAATTGCACATGTCTGGGAATAACTTGTTCTCAGGATGGTTGTTTATCAGGTTGGTCAACAGAATATTCATTACAGCACCCAATTTGTTTGAAGGGTTGCTTCGAATTCCACATTGATTTAGCTAATGTGTTGCGTTATAAAACCTATAGTGATTCGGGGACCAAGTGTTTTCCCTGCTCAAGCTACGGTAGATGATTGTAGATCTTTCCTCTGGACCCATATTACTATCGCCGCAACGTAAGTAATATATCGGGTTCTTAATTGAAAGTACTAGTGATACCAAGTGAAAATACCAAACTAATGGGCGGGAAATAGAACCGTCAGCGACACGATTTTTTCGACGACGACAGATATTGTACCCGTTCGAGTGGCTAAAACCATTGTGGTTGAGGGGACTACCATAACCGAAACCTCGACCATTACGGTAACAGCTGCGCTAGCTACTGCAACAAAGCAGCAAAGGAAACGGCAACTCAAAAATATCCCTACTTATGCTGGCAGCTGTTCGGGTTCGATCGGGTATGCAAGCGCTTGCAATTGCATTGGTGTAGCACCATTAGGCACTACATATGTCCATGTTGCAGAAACTACAACCACCGTCATATCTACGGTTACAACCTCATTACTAAAAACGGAGTTTGTGGCAACAACTCTTCCCTACCAATACTAGAAGCTTTATCGTTTATATAGCTATGCAATATATCAAGTTTAATATATTCTATCTCTACAAAACTGTCGATCTACAAGTTGCAAGTGTTTTTGGAACCTAGCAGCCGGCTCAACTCATGAGTATTTCCTTTTTCCGAACGAATATTCTGTGGTGTTCGACCGCCCTTGCATAGCCAACGATCCCTGTTCGGGCCCATATTTTATTCGCTACCCGGAAAAATGGATTGCTGACCCGCCTTAGCTTCTTCCAATGCGCTGGGCGCCGTTATAGCCTTTTATCAATGCCCCAACCGATGGCGAGCTTTTCTATGAGAAACCAAGTGTATTTTTCTTTCATGAAACTCCAATACGAGAAAATGCGGGTCCTTCCCAAGCTCCATTTTTCCGGTTCCCAATTCCCATATATATTCTCCAGCCTTTTTCCCCCGCAAGGCGCTTCCTCAAATTTCCTTGCCTTTTAAACCCCGACATCTCATTTATCGAGATTTCGCCAATCGAATGCACAGTTTAATGTGGAAGATGCACATGTTATAATATCGCTTATTGCAGCTATAGAGAGCTACATAATCGCCCACCATGGATGAAAAGGTGCTCATTCTTTTGATGTTCCTCACAGCTGGTGTTGGTATTCTGGTTGTTTTGCATCGAGCATGGTTCGCCCGGCGTTCAGCAATCAGACGGGCTGCTGCACGTCGAGCGTGGCAACAGCGACACAGATCGGCGAATCGCAGCATCCCCGAGTCAAAATTGGTGGCTACGGAGCCCCATCTTTTCGGATTTAGATGGAGATGGGAGCAAAAATTCCAAGACAAACAAGCAAAGATCAAAGAGATGCTAGATAGGAGATTGAAGCTGTTACATGTGATGACGACTGTCAATTATCGGGATAAAGAGACCAGCGAAATCATTGATAGCTGGAGGAATATTGCAACTTATACGACCGAGAACCCAATTGTATGACATTTAGCACCAAATCCCCTTCCCTCTAGCAAGCTTATACTAATATTTTACCCTGTTCAATACAATAGTGCACATCCGTTCTCCCTGCGGAGCCACCTGTCATTCAACGACGCCTCTTGTGAGCACACATCATATATTCGGGAAATTGCAACTAGTTCCCCATAACTTACGGCGAAATAGTTTGTTTGATACTCTTAGATATCTCCGACTCAATAAAAGCAAAATTCCCGGTAAACGGATGCTAGAATGGTACTCAGAGTTCGAAACCGTGTTTTTGTTAGGAGTTTTAAAGGTGGACTCTTGGAAGGTCTTTCTTGATAATTGCAGACGGCTAGCTTTAGGTAAGCCAGGAAAACTTCCTCAATTCAAAGACTTAATACTAACAGGTATTTGAATGCTTTACAGCAACCCCTTGGCTTAAGCTCTGGGGTTATCGACGCGAGCACATGGATTTCCTCTTTATGCCTTTAGAGACACCCGGGGCGGGCAAGAATGGAAGTATGTAGGATTCCCAGACGTAAAGGTATAACAATTCGACTAACTAAACTTCTTGTAGTCATGAGCCGATTTGTCATTTCGTTTGCTGATATCACACTTAGTAAGCCTTTTTTAAGCAAAAAATTCGATGTTTAGTTTGATCTGACTTGCGGTTCAGTTGAAACGCCTAGAATTGAGGAACAGTCTGGCTGGCGCCAGTGGTGGCCCTGGTGGCCCTTTGGATCTAATTCTCGCAATCTCGATTGGGTCGATCTAGCCATTGACCACAAGAAATATTGTGAAACGGCACCACCTTGTGTCCCTAGCGAGCAACTGCTTCTCGAAAGTTCAAACATAGCATTCACTAGAGCGCTCGTCCACAAGCGACTTATAGTACTAGATGTCTGCAAGCCAGGTGATGGACAAGACATGTCCTTTGACATCATTTCCTCCGATTTGACTGTTCATTTAGCAATGCTACCCTTGTTGCATACGCCAAAGCACGCGCCAGTACCCATGGAACTTGCAGTGCTTTTGTTTCGGAGGTCGGTTCAAAGTTGGAAACAATTCAGAGAGGCATTTCTGGAGCATGTCACCGCTTTGGTATGTACAGAGCTTGAGGGAGGCTCTTATTCACCATTGCAGCTGACCAATATATCATTTTATTAGAAAACATATATTTACGACAACCGAGCACAGAAGGCAATGATTGATACAATCATGTCAAGCTTGAAACTAACCCACAGTCTTGGCACCATGTCTGAACACAACATCGTAATTCTCCAAAAGTTTCTCTCACAAGATGCGAAAACTATAGACGGTAACATTTCCGCCTTTTGGAGCTGGATTTCTCCTCCACCTACGTTGAAAGAAGCACTACCCGAACACGCCGATGATCTAGAAAAGTTTCTCGAGTTTTTCACAACAGCCCATGCTGAAACTAAAGAATGGGACAAAGAACTGAGAGATATGATGAAGATGGTATTCAGCCTGGTGTCAATTGACGAGGCTTATAGATCGAGGGAACAGACACAGAGCTTGAAACGGTTAAGCTGGATCACTGTGAGTTGATATTGAAAACGCATATGTTTTGTCGAATTGTACTAACTAGTGATGATTAGTTTATATTCCTACCTTTGCTATTCGCCGCATCTCTTTTAGGTATGAACATTGATATTTTAAGAGATAACCCAAAGTGGACATGGTACCTCGTTATATGCGTACCATCCCTCCTCGTAGTCTCGGCTGTTTGGGTTGCCTATAGAATAAGCGACCGAAGACGAGAAATCTCAGAAGAGAATCCCTTCAAAACGGCATAAGTGGCGGAATTTACGATGTTCGGTATTTGGATTCCTGTATATAAGTCGGTAGATACCCATTGGCGTTCTTAGTTTATTATTCACTCGGCGCGGGCCGTGTATGATTAACTTATAAATATATCTGTAAATAAATAAATAAATAAATAAATACATTAAATAAATGCTCCAAGTGCTTTGCAATTCCTCCAATATCTAAAATGTTTGAACAATGTATAATAAAAAGTGATCAGAAAATTCCAACAATGCTCGCCATATATGCAACTCAGGTTAATAAAACTCGCGAATATTTCCTCAAACTGCCCTGCCCTCTCCTTGGTCGATACTTCCTTCTGCCCTGATAACTTCAGCATCAAGTTCGTTCATCTCATCTTCTTTCTGGTTTAAATGTCTGAAGCAGAACCAAAATATCCATCCGGCGACAAATGCAGAAATTGAGATTCCAGCATACATCCACAGGATGTAAGGGTCCTTCGCTGTAGGGCTCAATGCTTCGCTAATAGCTGCCCCGAACGCATAAGTTAGGAGGAATATTGCCTGAACAAAACTCCTCATCGAAGCCGGCGCTTTCATATATGCGTACTCTAGACCTGTGACGCTTGCCAAAATCTCAGCGATGCCGATGAAGATATATGCTGGGGTCTGAACGGCTATGTGCACATCATTGCCTTGAGCGATACCATTGACTTCGGACGCTGGACAGAGGGGGGATTTGTAGCAGGGCCCGGCAGAGTATATCAAATGCTGGACTATCGAGGCGTATGCCATTCCGATAGCCGCGACCGTAAATCCGGCTGTTATACGATTAATCGGTGGGAATGGAATGTGGGCTTTTTGAAGGAAAGGGTATACGAGTCGGTCGAGGATGGGGACGAAAACGATGATTGCAATTGGGTCGAAATTTTGCATGAGATCATTCGGGATGCCGTGGGTGTTCATTTGGCCGGCTATTAAAGTAATTTAAATTAGTATAGGGCGTTCCTCTTTGAGGTCTTCTTTTGAACTATTCGTGCTTACCTTGGGAGATAAAATTTGTAGAAAACTGGTTGTAGACAACCCAGAAGATGGGGAACACCAGAAAGACCTTGCAGGCAATCAGTGCTCGCTTTAGTTCCTCGATGAAATAGTCGTCCCATGCAACAATAACTAGACCACCGCCATTTTTGACTTGCCACGAGGGCTTTGGTGCATCCAAGCTTTTATTTTTAATCATTATCCAAACCGCTCTGAATGCGTTGGTAATAATAGATCCCTTTGGTGGTCGAACGATGTACCTCTTCCGCCCCAAAATTAGAACCACCAATCCTACAGCGAACATGCACAAGCATAGTAGATAGGCGCTTGAGAAAGACCACGCGAGTTTGTACTCCATATACGGCGTCGCGAGAACCGATAGCGAACCGACGTTGACCGAAAGGTAGAAAACCATGTAAATCCTCTGAATTGTCAAGGCTGGATCGAGGATGACTCGCTCTCCCGAGGGAAGCGTCTTCACTGCCATTTTCTTTCGTGTGTACTGTTCGGCGATCAAAGGGCTAACATTAGCTTTGATACCGCCGGTGCCGAAACCGATCAAAATAATTGCGACGATGAAGCCAGCCAGACCACCACCAGCTTCGAGACTGAATGGCAGGGAAGTGACAAAGAGAACGACGAGGCCGACGATGTAAACCAAACAAAAGTATACGATAGTTTTGTATTTTCCGAGGTATTGATCGGCCACAATGGCGCCGAATATGGGGGTTACTAGTTGATGCTATTGTTAGAATACGAAGCTCGTGGTATAGCTCAAATTAGGAGATCGCGAATTCTTACCATAGCACCAAAATTGGAAAAATGTACCGAGGCCAGTAGCTCCATGCTGACCTAGGCCCAAGGCACCAGGCCCTTCGCGCCCATTATAAGGTCTTTGAATGAAGTTTTGGAATAGACCTTGGCAACCGTAGTACGAAAAACGTTCGCAGAGTTCAACTACTGCGACTAGCCAAGCAGACAATGGCAGATTCTCAGCTACGTGTCGCAAGAGGACTTTCTCCTCAGGAGTAGGCTCAGGGTAGCCATCAGGGTCTTTCGAAGTTAGTTTTTCGGAACTCGGAGCAGGAGAGACGCATCGTTCTAATAGTTATTAGCAATGATATTGTAGTTAGGTATTAGAGTTAGGACAGTAGCCTACCCGAGGGCGCTGATTTCCTATCCGACGAGATTATAGTGAGTTCTGTTGAATTCGGTCCAAGATAAAGATCTTTTTTGGTCCTAAAACCCGGAAAACTTGTGTGAATAATCGCAGACTTCGAAACTAGAAACTTTATTGCAGCAGAGACTTCTTACTCAAGGGACCGGGTGGGCTGATCAGCCATATTTTGTCTACTTCCGTAAGATCTGCTCAAGAATACGCCGAGCGAGCAGAGCGCAATGATTTGAAGGTTTACAATTATAAATTAACGGAAAGATTCTAGAATACAAAATATCAAGACACCGGGAGCGGGAGACTATTTCTTTAATTTTTCTGCTATGGAAAGGTTGACCAGGCTCCTCCCGTTCAGGTCATAGTTGCAGCTGTCTGAGGCACGCGAGCAAATTTTTCCTCGTTGGATCATTGCTGCTATGAATATGTTTAAGTTTGCTGTTGACCGTCGTTTTGCAACTGCAAATAGACAAAAAGGTCTCAGAATGCCTGCTGCGTACGGCCACATTGCTATCGTCCGATGTCTCGGATCCGCGAAAGTACCAATTTATTTTCCGCGGTTTCGGGTCGCAAAGGTATAACACACTAAAAATGTGTTGCGGTAGACGTGACACCGCTACTTGCTACCGACTTGCTGTTTTGGGGTCTAGGCGCATGCCGATACGTCGGTTGACGTATATGTGGACCAGCGGGCTGGTACCGTGTCTATGCGTGTATAGATTCGGAGAATTGGGCGAGCAAGTACTCATCTAATTATTTAAGTAAGAACTTGGAATATATGTACAGCAGAAAGGTAGTACAGTACTAAACAAAGAAAGAATTGCTAAAGAAAATCATGCCTCGTACAATCATAGTCCCAGAAACATTTATTTTTACCATACCCATATATCCATTACAGACCCATCAGAAAAAACTTGAAAATAAAAACTGGAAAGCGTTTGTGCGAAAAAGTGAACAAGCATGTGAATGTAAAGAAAACAGGTAAGGAAAGCGCAGAAAAGGGTGTTATTCCGTCAACTTGGCGAGGCCCCGACTGAGGCCCTCGTTATCCCCAAGTTTCTCGCACATATCTTTCACCCACTCCTTAACACCCCACTCGCAAGCCATCCTGAGAAATCTCAAGATCTGGAATGTCCCCAGAAAGTTTCTAGACTGTCCAATCAAGAACGGCCCCAAGACATGTCGCGTGCCCGTGAAATCCTTGATATCGTCCGTATACACAACATTGTAGTACCAATTTGCGCCGATGACTGAGACAGTGAGGACAAGTGGCGAGGGTTTGATCTCCGTGGTGATATCTTCGTCAAGAACATCGGTCGGCGCCAGGTCATCGGTTTGCATCATGCTGCTGTTAAGATTCGCAGGGTGCAGTGTTGCTGGCGCCGTTGTCGCGCTTGCCGAGGACCAAGATGCCAACATTGCGGAAGCGCACAATGTGGTTTCATATTCTGCAGCAAGGGAGCTCCCGCTTTCGTCTTTAACCTTTACGGGGATTATTGGGAAGGGAATAGAGTGGGTGAAGGCGGTCGGGGCCCGAGTACGGCATGTTGCCTCGAGGTCTTTGAGAAAATCCGCGACAATGGGATCGGTTTTGTCAAGCCCGATTGAGATATCGACTTTCGCAGAAGCGGTGTCGTATTGGCCGGTGTCGCTCTCAGTAAGAGAGGAGATTGAGTTCTTGCGCGGCTTCGAAGTAGACGTTTGTAGGCGCGGTGGAGCGGACAGGCGTCCCATATCAATAGGTAGCAAGGCAGGTTCCAGATCGACCGTAGTTCTGGGGAAACAAGTTAGCATATGTTGGAGTGGTATATGTGACACTGCAGCTGGCACTCACGCGACCAAGACCGAAACGGTAGACTCGTATATTTTGAACGCATGTTCGAAAATCGCCTTGGTGTGCATCACCCATTCGGTCTCTGTGCTCGATGACACATGCAGTTTCTCGGAATTCTGAATGCTTCGTGTGACGAAGTCCAGCTCAGCATCCAGGTCCCGGTCGGACCACTCATCTGCAAAGCCGCCGAAGACGAGATCGGGGAGGTATGTGAAAGGATCAAGTCTATCAATGTCATCCTATAAATCCCCCGTAATATTAGTTTCGAAGGAACTCTTCTCAAAATCATCCCACTTGGGACAAAAGCTTCCTTACTTTGAACTGCACGGGAATACACCCTTGAGCGGAACACCATCCGCTCAACCGTTTCAGGAACCCCCCGACACCGACTCCAATCGTCCTCGTCGCCCTCGAGAACTTTCCAGCCCCACCGCTGCAACCCAGAAACCTAAAACTCGGCCTGGTCCTGTCCAAACTCTCCCGTTTAATCCTCATGATGGTATCTGCGCTATGCAAAACAGGGCTTGAAGGCCGCTGGGTCACCGTTTTCTCCGTCAACTGCGCCTGAGATTTCGACTCAAGGTTTAACCTCCCAAGACTGATTCTTGAAGCCGTTCCTTCTCTGATACCATGATGGTGGTGGAGGTGGTGGTGAGTGGAAGGACGCAAGTCCCGGCTGCTACTTTTGCGACGGATGACATGTTTTGAGGAAGCACGCTCTTCTGGAGTGCGGTTATCGCGGTCGGCCCGGTATTCTTTCGCTGTGGATGCTACCGCTGTAGCTCGTAGATTCTCGCTTTTGCTGCTCTATAAAAATCCCAAAGGAACGGTTCTCCCAAGGAGAGTTGTACACGTCAGACTTATATTCTTCCAAATGATACCCGATTTTGCCATCTCCCGATGCATGCAGAAGGATGAAAGAGAAAAGAACCCATTGCATGGGATTGATATCAGAGAAAAGGAAAGATATCTCTCAACGTTTTCTTCCAGCTTCATGCACCAAGTAGTAGCGTAGCGGGGGGACTCCTTGAGGGTGTATGCAAAGAGTTTCCATTTTGTTTTCTCGCACTGTTCGCAAAAATCTTTTTGGGGCAAGTTGGATTTTTGCGAAGGTGGAGCTACCTTTGATCTGTGCAGTACCTTTCTCTTTTTTGGCACCGGCGGGTGTATTTGTGCGGGTGGAACATGCGATTGAACGTCCGCTTGCCATTCTGATATTCGACGCTTGAACGAGCGAGTCAGAAAATCCGTCGTAGGAGACGGCATCTCTCCTGCTCCCTCCATGTTGGATGCTTCTGGATTCTGGCTTCTGAGTCTTTTGCGAAAATGCAGGTTTGGGCTGTTTGTTCGATGCCAATGTTTCCTGGATAATATCTCGTATTATGGGAGTCTAATATGAGTAAGGAAAAAAAAAAAAAAAAAGAAGGAATAGGTCTCAAGACCAAAAAGAATATCGAGAAAGGATACGATGAGTCCACGCTCCGATTATGCCAGCGAGCGTAAATGAGAAGCCTAGCCTCCCCTAAAAGCCTCGAAGTATGTAGGGTTAAGGAGTCCCGTGAAAATACGGTGCGCTGTTCGAACAAAGGTCGCAACCTCCTGCCAACTGTTTGGCTTCCTCGAGAGAAAATAAGCTGTTTGCTTCTCTCACACTATGAGTATCTCTGTTGTTCGGTTATGACACAAACCTGTCGCTATTCCCGTGTCCCTCGTTTTTCCTCTTTGTTTTATTGCGCAATACCCGCTGCGGAACAGGAAAAAAAGGTTGAAAGGCAAAGCAGATCTCATGCAAACTTCAGGGGCGAAAGTCGGGTCCTATCCGGTTCTCTTTCTCTCTCTCTCAGTTTGATATCTCCAAATATCCCACGTCCGGTCAGCAGACGTCTTGCGGCGCAAATTGAATTAGAAAGTCTCCTTCATATCGTACGCGTCCTCCTGTGATTTCGTGTCATTCATTTGTTTTCCTTTTCCTCATTTTTTTCATTAGGGCTTGTAGGCTTGGTCGCCGGATTTGGTTGGACTCCTTCAAAAAACTGCCCTGGTTGGAATGTTTTGCTTTTTCGCCGATGGTTTGCGGCGCGATAGGTTTGTTAGCATACCGTCGCGAGATTTGGACGAAATTAAGATATCTCGTTCGCCTCTTCCTTGCAGCTGGGAGGGCTATCAACACGCAATGCACTGGTCATATGGGCACTCGCCTTGCATTGCATACAGACAGACGATTCGTAGACGACGAATTGCAGCATGGGTCGGGGGTCTGGAGAAACGGCTTGGCTGTCGAACATTCGAACAGTGCATATGCGCAGATGCATGTCGGCCTGAGCATTCAAACGGCATGCGAATCGTGTGGACAAACTCCATACGTCGGAATATAACCATCAAATCCACTCCTCGACTCGAACAACTGTCGGTTCCCTGAAATCCGGAGTGGTCCCCCATGGAAGCGACCAATAGCGACCCAATCGATCGATCGATATGGCTGCCGAAATCAAATACGAGGCTTCCATGATTTGTGTCCAATCCGCCAGCAGGGGGGGTAATTTAGGCGCCGGTGCAATGCAGACATTCGAATTCACAATGCTTGCAGGTGTTTCTCACCACATTTGGCAACTGTATTCGAAATTCACGCAGGCTCCTTCCTCGGAACCGTTGAATAATTGAAGTTACCGCCCCAGCTTCCTTTCCGCTGTGGGGGAGGCTCTCTTCGTCACGATTCCGGCTCCGCGGTGGTCCGGCAACACAAAAGAACGGCGGCTTCAAACCCTATAGGCTTGAAATGGTGTCTATCGGCCATTCAAATCCATTGGGATGTTCTATTATATATCAAATACGGGGCTCCTTTACCAGAATCGTCACACTTGTGCCATCGTCAAGGATTTCAGCTTGCTCTACCAGCTCATAGTCCTTCCTTCTCGGAAGCTCCACCGTCCAGACGTACCAGTATATCACTGCAATACACAATACAGACAGCGTGGCAACGGCATAAGTCCCATACCAGAATCGAACATCTCCTTGACCTCCGTTTGGCTTAATGAACGGTGCCATAATCAGCGCAAAACAAGTCATCATCCGCACCGCAACTGCTACCCAAGGCGCTTTGTATGGTCTTTTGAGGTTCGGTTGTGTACGCCGCAGTAACACCAGTCCGATAACGATCGCCAAGGCAAAAAACTGCTGGGCATACGATTGAACATCAAGAATAAACGCGTAGATATCAGCTGGTGGGGTAGCAATTATAATGAAGACAGCCGGGACATAGGTGAGACTCAATGCTGAGAGAGGTGCGTTGAATGGTCTGGATGAAGCGAAGAACTTGCTGAAGGGTATCACTCCCTGTCGTGCGACTTCTTGGTCCAGACGTGACTGTCAAACAGAATCGCGAATGTTAGATCTAAAGAACGGTCGAGATCTGGGGTATACGCACGTACGTGTGAAAAAAAGCCAGACATCACATTTCCGGCTGTTGAAATTGCTACGGCCAGGGAGAGCACTCGTCTACCAATATTTTCTCCGAAAACTCGTGCGAAGAACAAACCACCAATGAGCTCTCCGCTCTTCTTGATATCGTCACCACTGACAACTGAAAAATATGCCAAATTGACGAAGAAATACATCAAACAGACGGTTGCTAGGGCTGCTGTGGCTGCTGTGCGTAAGGTGTAGACCGGGTTCTTGATCTCGTTCATCACATCGTTTGCGGTAGTGTAGCCTTGGTAGGCGTATGTGACCTTGAGCAAAGCTGGTGAAACACTGCCCCAGCCCCATATGCTCCCTTCGAACAGTGAGCCTGTGTTGACGGCTCCCTTTCCTCGAACTACAACTACCATAGCCGTGAGAGTGATGAAAATCATCAGAATAATTTTGGTATAGCCCAAAGCCGTTTGAACGGCGATTCCAGCACGCAAGAAGCAACCATGCATAACTACTGTGAAAGTCAGCAGAGAAAGTGCGAAGCCTCGGGTTACAAATTTAGTGTCAGGGAGGCCGAAAGCAAACGTAACATATTCGCCAAAGACGATGCAGTTACTCGCCCCAGTGTATAAAAATATCGTATAGAAGGCGAAAAGAATACTGGCCAAATATTTTGGCTTAGCGTACGTGAATTCAAGGTATACCTACCCGCGATAGTCAATTAGCGTAAACCAAACCGAGTTGTTTGCCGTCCGTCCCAAGATGCGGGTACCTTTTCGCCTCCACTTCTAGGCAGCATACAGCCGTACTCCAAGCTAACTGTAAGAGCACACGCAGCAATTATTGCTCCGAGAAACCAGAGTAGCAATGATAAGCCAATGCTTCCGACAGAGCGATAGATGCTGCCTGGAGTTGCAAATATCCCCGAGCCGATAATTCGTGAAACGATCAAGCTGTAAACATGGAACCAGCCGAGATTTCTACCAAACGTAGCGGTCTCTGGGACAGTGCGGGAGACGGCCCCCGCATGCGACGAAGGATCTGAACCGGGAGACAGGACGAGTGGGCTGTGCCAGCGTTCACCAGTCGTCGGCGTGGTACGGGCGAATGCATTTGAGGTTATATCGTCTGAGTTCTCCTCTAACTGACCATGCACGTCGTCATGCAAGAGAGGGACGTTATCGCCTCGCTCATCGAAGGCCGACATGGTGCTCGACCTAACGATGGGCAAGTTTAGACTGGCGTTGTAATGATAGTGTCGTGATTAGTTGTAGAGTCCGATGCAATACAAACAAAAATATTGAAGAACCTGGCCGATATCTGAAAAGTACGGCCTCGCCCGCCGCAGTTGGAGTCGCTTTTCAGGCCCAAACACCATTTCTCGAAGCCCGGCCAAGAGTTAGGCAGATGCGAACCGAGAAATGACATGTTCCCAACCTCTGCTTCTGCGTGCTAGCGAGATTCCAAATACCGTTGACGCTATCAACACCGGATGCATACCAAATAGTCAGGTACCTCTAGTACCTCCAAGTCACCAGAGTCCGCCACCGCCGCCTCAGAAGCTTATCGAACCATGAAACTCGGTTCCGTTCAGCTGCGATGTCTCAAGGCACGATTTACCCGTTCCCCCTAGGCCGCCGAGGCCTCGCGTTTTCGTCATTTCGCGGAGGTCTCACTTTGTGCCCTCATCGCCCAAAAGGAGGCTGAAAAAGTCACTGATTAATGACCCAAACCGCCACTGCTATTGCAAACTGAATCCCTCGCCCGGGATCAAACCATGCACGTCCCGTCTGCCCACATGTGAGTATTCTAGAAATGGGATTCAGCCCCTTGGCAGGGCCTTCTGGGTCCGCAAGGCTAGCTCTGTTTTTGATCGAGGAGGAATTGCAAGTGGCGTTGGTCTGCACATCTGCGTGCCGCGCATGCCAATTTTAAAGTGGAGGTATCGACACTGCGGGGCTAACCAGCTAGCCAAAGTCGCGGAACTGCAGCTAGCCAGCTCGAGGTGTCAAAACCAGGATGCACCCTTCCGACTTTGTTTCTTGTTTCTTGTCGTTTCCCATACTTCCAACTACGTAATAGAACCTGCAAGGACCCGCGGACTATCGAGCTTTCTTTGTTTCTTGGATCTTCATTGTCAACGCTTGGTACATTCGTTAGCTTTTAGCGGGCGGTATACGTATAACGAGCGGGTGCTTACCGAGAACATACCAGTCATCTCTAGTCTCATATATCCTGCTTTACACGCACGCACGACTAGAATATACACAAAGAAACGAGAACCCTTAGTCAATAACACCGGCAACCCGTAATCATCCCTATCCGTTAATGTTGCGCTCGTTACATCCTTCCGAACGGACCGATTCGCAGCACGCGAGCTAGTTCGCCAACATGGCGACGGCTGTTATGATCGACAACGGCCTTTCACTCGGCTGGGAGACCAGCCGGTGTCAGAGCTACAAATACTTTCTCCAGATAGTCGACGTGGAACAGCCAAAGTTTGGAACACCGAGTGAGAGGGGCCGAAACTTAGAGAAGCTCTTTTATCCAGTCTCGGATGTCAAGGAAGTTCTTCTAAAGGATGGAGTCCTTCGTGAGATTGTAGGGTGTGACAGGTGTGGAGGCTGTAGGTCCTTCCGAGAGCCCGGCACAGTTGGAAACCGACTAGAAGAGGACTTAATTATTAAAAGCATCATCGACTCCGAAAGACCGAGGTTTATACTGCTAGCGATCTTGCTATGCCTCGGTCAAAGCTATCTGATCCGCTATTTCAACGGAGACCGGTTTTCGGATATCAACCTCGATAATTTGACGAACAATACCGTCCTCCCTCGGGAACAACTCCAGAAACTTCTTCCACAGACATTAAAAGTCGAACACTTCCTCGACCGTTTTCAGATGCTAAGGAAGCGGTTCGATCTCAAGACATTTGATCAGTTTAGTAAAGGGAGGCGACTAGAATTCGATGAAGAAGATGTTCTACCGTTTAACAAGGATGAACCGTACAGCTCCAGCAGTTATGGTATTGTTCGGAAGTTCGAAATATATCCTTGCTACAACAATATATATCGGAATGACCGCAAGGTATATTCTCACCGTCAATTGTTATATACCCACAAGTGTTAACATCTCTACATAGGTCACAACATTCGCCCGAAAAATCCTAAAAGCCGAAATAACCGAGGAGGATTTCAAATACGAACGTGACAACCTTGCATTCGTGAATAGTTTGAAAAATCCCAACATTGTAGAAATGTTCTGTTGGTATACCAGGGAAAAGCCAGGCAACAAAAGAGAATTTACGTATGTATTTCCATTCATGGAAGCTAGCTTGCAGGACGTATTGTCTGGACGACCCAATACACCGGAACACCTGACACATCTTCAATACACTTCGCTTTACAGTAGTCCTGTATGGCAAGAGATGGTCGATGTAACCTCCGGTCTCGTAGCGATTCATAACCCGGACGCTAGCGCTCTAGAAAAACAAGGCCTTAAACCAGAACCGGGTGGTTGGCTTGGATATCACTTTGATTTCAAGCCTTCCAATATTCTCGTCGACAACGACGGGAAATTTTTGATAACAGATTTCGGACTTTCTGTTTTCAAGAGACGGGGCACAGACGACACAGCGACTAGGACAGAAGAGAGCGAAGTTTTATACGGCCAGCCTGGCACACCCGCATATCAACCCCCAGGGATCCAACCTGCGCCTGGTATCCTCCCACCTGGCGAGCTCCCTTACGACGTACCAAAGATGCGGCGCACGTACGACGTGTGGTCCCTAGCTTGCGTAATGACGGAGGTTATCAGTTTCATCATTGGTTATGCAAATGCAATTGGACCGGAAGCCGTGGCTCTATTCAAGAGCAAACGAGCTGCCGATTCGACAAGAGATGGCTCAACAGCGTGGCACTATCGCTCAAGTGCCCACGGCAATGAGCCTCGTCTGAAACCGAGTGTTGAGGACTGGTTCAACTACATGAGGCGAGTGGCCGGTGGCGATGATCCCTATCTCAGCACTATCCTGGAATTACTTGGCGAGATGTTTGGGATTCACCAGAGATCAAATTCCAAAGAGGTCGAGCGGAAGCTGAGAGATGCCAATCAACGGGAAAAGGAGAGACAGGCGATCTTGCTCGGGAAAGTTGCACCACCGGAAGAGACACCCTTCGACGTTTCGCTATGGATACGATCGCGGGGTAGGGAAACCCTGATATACGATAGCGAGAGCCAGGCGAAGTACATGGTTTTCGTTCAGGATTACTAGTAAGTGTTGCGCCACACGAGCCGTCGTTTGATGCCAGGACTAATTTTCGCTCGAACCTAGTCATGACCGATCAAGTATTGATTCAAGATTTGGCGAGAAATTAAAACTTCGGCCCTGGCTCGAGGTTCAGACTCTCAAGGTCTTCCAGAGTGAACACGCGAAATCGAGGTTACGAGTTGTCATCGTGTTCAAAGAACAGAAGCGGCTCGTGGCAGAGTCTGAAGGCTGTACGTTCCTGCCCTTTCTCATTCTTTCATAGCAAAAATATCACTGGACTAACACAAATGCTTCCAATAGCAATTTGGAGCGCGGAACAATTCATACCACTCTATCGCTACGAAGATTTGAGTGATGACTTTGCCAACACTTGTGCCTTCCGGAACACCTTCGTAGACAGGCTGATAGGCTTTGAAGAGCCTTCAGGTAAGGAACCGAAGCATTTTAAAATCCTTGGTTTTTCATTTCATTGACCCAATTCACTATCAAAATTTAGACCTCCGCCAATTCCAGGAAAGCATGCTAGGCTACAGATTAAAATCCGATTCAGATCAGAATATTCGATTCTGTTTTAGAAACGGCGAGGATTCGAAGTGGAGATCGAAATCGGATGGCGCACGTGTCGAGATATGGACAACCTCCGGTCTATCTGTAAGAACTACATTTCAAGTTGTGACTTTACAAAAAGCTAACTGCAACAATACCTAGAAACTGGCACAGCCGTATGCTAACGGCCAACCTGGGCGAGGTTTGCCATTGTTAAACCGAATAAATAGCATCAATATTCCTACTCCCCCGCCCAGTTCTCATAGCCGAGAAGGGTCAATAATTAGCGCAGCTGGGGATGGCAAGAGACATGACTCCACTGTCGTGATCTTTCGCCCATCGCACAGGGACATTCTGATGATCCCTGTCCTGCAACAGAAGACAAGACTCTGCAGCGGGCATCCGGGCGCCTGGGATGATCCCTTATCTGTCAGCTTTGTTGTCAACCCGCCACATGATAAGTTTGCAGTATTAAGGCTGCGTTCGGAGAATACAAGCCTGCAACTGGATCCTTCAGACCCCATATCATCCATTCCTGGAATACCGCTCGAACTACAAGACACACTCATGCGTTCGAGAGACGATGTGAACAAAACCACTGTTTTTAACCAGACCTGCGTGAGTCTGGAATTCAAGAGTGACCTCTGTAAGTTTGGTTTGCTTGGTCATAGTTAAATATATTTAGTGCGCTAACAGTATGTTTCGCGAAGATCGCATCGACTTTATCATGGCGTTTTATCGAGCATTTCCTTTCCGACCTCTCTTCGAGCAATCATTCTATAATATGCTCGTCAAGGTTAGTCATAGATCCACCAATTATACGACTAAGAGTTATTTTTCAATATACCTCTGTCGAGGGGTGTGGTGTCATCGCTAACTAGCTTCGAAATTGTATAGGAAGGAGTCATCAGTATTAACAAAACCGCAAAAAAATAACTTCTGGTGTAAATTTTATGCGGATTTTAGATGGATATATTACAACTTTAATTTTTGTTTTTACTGTTTTTACTGTCAGAATTTAGCGAATCACGGCTGTATGAATCTGATACCCCCTTGCACTGCCACTTTCTTAGATTGTTTAGCATTAGAATTAGATTATGCCTAGTTGTCGACGACGCGAAGCCCATCCAATATTTGTATAATTATATTTATTTACCCTTTGATCCTCGAATAACGACCCAAGAACGCCTGTCAAATTAGTAAACTTTAAGCTCCTAATGCAATGCTCGCGCTAATATTTTGCGTTGAATTTTTCGTTTTTCTGCTTTGGTTGAGTTCCCACGCCACCCAGGTTCCGATGGTTGCTACCATGAGACTGAACGTAATCACGAGAAAGAGATAAAAATCGTTCTGAACCTGCACCTTAAGAAGGCCGTTTGTGACTGATGATACAGATATATAACCCATGCTAAATAGCCCCTGTGATTAAAAACGACGATCAGTCAATTGAGCATGATATTTCAGGAGCGAGGAGACATTCGTACTGAGGTAAAAGTCGCGGGAAGGAACACCAAGGCAAGGATAGCCAATATCTTCATGGTCCGGGTTTCACGGATCGTTTCCCATGTAAGCTTTTCGGTTGCAATATTGCCTTCATTCCTGATCAGGGCCAAGGTTTTCATTGTGTGGCTGTCCTGGATGGTTATCGCATCCCGGAGCTAGATTTATCGTCAGCAAAAACCCCTTTGTGATACATTACGCTCCTACCATACCGTAGATAAAATTCTCGCAGATCTCTCATAAACAGAGCTAGTAGCCTTGATGTGGAACTTAAATTCTACCGTTATGATGTCTATAGCCTCTATAAAAGTGCAGATATCGACGTTCATTTGCACGGAGCTCGCAATTGTTTCGATATAATTGAGATGAGATTTCATAGTCTCCATCACTGTGATATTTAGATCTAACACATGTCGTATGCGGAGGAGCTCGTCGTTAATTTCCTCGAGGTCTTGTAAATTTGAAAAGGCTGCAAATTGTTGGTGGTTTCGATTCAATACTCCCTTTTCGTCGACTTTTGAGAACCGCAGGCGGCCTGCCATCGATATAACCTTGACATCCAGGCTGTTTATGTAGTCCCTCCAATGATCTCGAATCGCCCCCAGACAGCGCAGGTGAAATTTGGACCAGTCTAAACAGAAAACATTTCTTAGGCCGGCTTCCTGAGGATCCCCAAGGATACTAGAAAGAGTATCCGTTAAGCTGGCTGGTGGCTGGATAAGAATACAGGTTTCTCGGCGATTGATGTGGTCATATTTTTGATAGACTCCGATTTGTCGAATGGACCACGGTCTATCCTTCTCTGCCAATCTATTGTGGAGATCAACATATTTAAGAACGTAACAACATTCACTGAAGAATGAGTTCTCGATTCGACCAGGGATTCGGGGTGGCTCGGTAAAAGTGACAAACTTGTAGCTACTATGTATTTCATCTATTGGGCCATCCTTTGATCCAAAGCTCGTCACAACATCTAGAAAATCCGGGAATATGTTAAAGTTGGATATGACTTTCTGAAAGCAAGCTTCCGAAGCTAAGAGACGGCCCCAAGAATGGGTTTGATAGAAGTACCTTTTTCGAGAGAATAATTAGATCGATATCGTGAGATATATAGTTGCATGTACAGACGCTTACAAGAGTTGAGTATGATAGGAACCCTGAGCCTGGGCTATTGTTTCGTCCGTTTTCTATTTCGATAGCAAAGTTGAGTTTTTCATCGTACTTATGGGCCAGTTGAACTTTGAAATCAACGTCTTACTTCAAGATATTCATTGAGCTCACTCTCACTCCGTATTTGCTTTGGAGATATTCCTAGTTTGAGTCGTTAGATACACAATTAAATGCAGAGAGCCTCATTCGGAGTCGAACCACACCTTTCTCAGTAACCTCACAGATATCGCAGTCAATTTCGGAGCCGAATAATTTCACCGATAACTGGTCGATCCTATTCGCAAGAGCTCGAATATCTCGGTATTCGAATCCTTTTCTCTGATTTGATGTTGCTTTAACTCCGCGTTTCAAAATAGCTGACCACTGCGATGGATATCCGGGGACTCGATTAGGTGTAGCCATCGCCAGGTGGTGCCCGAGCCTGTGCTTGCGTTCCTAGTGTGCGTTGTGTCGTTGCTTCTCCGCTGTATTTGGTACAGATATAGACGGGTAACCGGCCCCATGCGGCTGAAAGCCATCCAATTTCACTGTAGTGGCTTACAGATATATTTATACCAACATATTTATACCAACAACAATAGATGAATCGCCGAAGTTAGCCAAGGGATTTTTCATGATCCCACAAAAAAAATCCCCCCGACGGAGCCGTTGCCTAGACTTGCTTGTCTGCACCTTACAAGGCGACTTTAGACGGCTGGCAATATTCATATTCCAAGCCACCTTTAATACTTGAGATAGAGGTTGCCTCTATTTTCCGGAAATACAAAGAGGATGCAAAGGCAATGACGCATGACTGTAGCTCTTCGGAATTACAATAAAAGAAAAGACGTCGCTAAAATCAACAACTACATAGTGAATAACGGCGGAATGCTAACTAATTTCGCTGGCATACACTCTTGAGCCTAGTCAGATGACACTTGCCACGGCGAGCGTCTTGATTTTTGGTCGTAACCAGACGCGGCAAGACAAGCCAGCCGAATATCTTCTCGCTCGTCCTACAAGCTAGGTTAGCAACAGGAGGTCTAGCAGCCTGACCCGGACTTCGTTCACTTACTCCAGTCAACGTGCGCTCCGCCCACACACACAAGTTGCTTTCGCTCCCTGGCTTCTTCTCGACATACTGGATCTCACATTAGAGTTTCGTTATCATAAAATTGTGCGAATATGAATATCAATTCGAAGGTTAGTTGTACCTGAATGTAGAATTCTCCCTCGAGAAACAGGGATTTGAGCTCGAATTCTAGCACCTGCGAGTGCGTGTATTTTGGCAAGTGTGTTGCCACCCAATGAGGTTTTATCTGGGTCTCTCGGCTGGCGAGCTGGGCATAGCGAATGCTTGAGCTTGCGGAGTCCAGGGGTACACTTTCAGCGGTTTCTGGGAACGTCTGCGCTTTGCGGGATAACTTGAACTTGAACATGTCGTTATTCGATAGCGGGAGATCAGTGGAGACCTGTCGCGCGACCTCGAATCTTGCCGGATCTGATGGGAACGGCTTGCTTCGCCTCCAAGACACCATCTGGGAAAGGTCTTTCAGGCAGCACTCGCCCCTCTTTATCCACCAGGCTTGCGAGCCGAAACATCCCCACGATGACTCTGCATAAGAGTCCTTGACCGACGCAGGGAAAGACTCAGTGAGAGAAAGCTGCATGCACGAGTGATGCGGAGCATCTCAGAACGCAAGAAACGCGAACTACAGCAAGGCTCCGATATTTCTCGCTTGGGTGGACCCACTTCCATCCGCATCGAGGGTGCACGGGTGGGGACCACGCAGCTGCACAGAATATTGGCAAATTCCGCAGCGAAGTGCAGTTGAAGTTGATACTCAATTCGCTCCTAAAATTGGTAGTACGTATGCAACCTCAAGTGAAAGAACAGAGACATTCGATAGGCTACTTTCGGGCCTTTCGTTGGCGGACCCATGACCTCTGGCCATGTCGCGTGGGTTCGAGTGCTCGGTGGCGTTGTTTTTTCTAGGCTCCAAACTTATGACCTCGCGCGAGTTGATCCCGCCAAAAATCCAGCCCTGTCCGTTAACGTGTTAGTCAAGAAGACGGTTTGAGGCTCAAAGAATTTGAAATATCTTGAGAGAAAAGCTTCATCTTATTTCAAGGCTAGCTTTTTGAGGCGCTGTTTCGGCGACAACTAGGTTAGCTAAGCTAGTGGAGCCTGGCATTTACCTTGAAGGTTGAGCCGTTCCCGATCCCCGTCCCTTACAGCCTGGTATAAAGCTGGCGCGGGTGTCTGCATTTTGAATCCTTTGGATTCACTACAGCCATTCAAGCGAATAATTTATATTCTACCAATCCCTTTATGAGATCGCCTCACCAAATCGTCTAGGCTTCCCCGGTTAGATCGTGCATCGTGCGGGCCTAGTCCACTTTTAATCAATTGATAAATATAACTTTAAATCCTCGCGATTTAACGTTATAGACGTAATTCGGAAACCTCGCTGGGTTACGAATTCGAACGAGAACTATCCTTTGGTTACTTTCTCATTAAAAATTTATATTCCGAGACGCCATGGCTCAGGAAAGGGAATATTATAATACTTCTGATGACGAAGGGCTTCGTCCTCGTCCGCGCCCCCGCCGTCAGGGCTCCATCAAGTCTTCCGCACCATCGGGCCCGGAACGGCCGCGAAGATCTTCGGCTCATTCGTCGGTGTTCGCATCAAATGAACTGCCTCCGATCTCCCCTAGTCCTGTTTCTTATACGGAAACACAAGCGACGGACCATCAGAAACCACTAGGAAATGTTCGTATACCAGTACCGACGGCCGAACAGCCACCAAGGCCAAGGATTGAGCTCCCAGAGAGCCCTCAACCCTCAATGGCAAATGAGAACCGATATTCTATGTCAACCCAGAGCCAAGCTGAATCGAGATATCCACCTTCAAATGCAGGCGAACCGGTAGGCAAGCTACCTGTGACAAGCCCTGCAGAGTCTCAATTCACACGTACCACCGCAGGGCAGCAGGAAAGACCGCAACAGAATAGGCCTCCAATCAACAAGAAAGAGGAACGACGTCCCGGACCTCGTCCTGCCGCAGGAGAGAGACCCGGTACGAGTGAATCCAGCTCCCAGAATTCTCTGGGGAAGGCAGACGTAGATCAGCTCATTGTTGGAGGAAGGCCTGCAAGAAAGCTAGGCACCATCGAAGTTGCATCCTTGATCATTAATAAAATGGTAAGTATTGACAAGAGAATGACAATGTGCCATTGAAAGCCAATTGATGACAACTTACTAATTATTATGTTAATAGATTGGAACTGGCATCGTAACGGGACCTGCACAAGTCTTGCTATATACTGGCAGAAAGGATTATGCGCTTCTGCTATGGGGATTAGGCTTCCTCTATACCCTGGTATCTGTCGTCATATTCGTGGAGTTCGGGTATAAATTTAGAGTTACAGGAGGTGAATTGGTATATGTAAGTATCTGCTGATGAGATCGTAACAACCTTTTGGATTCAATACTGATACAGCCGATTTATTGTTCTAGCTTGACGAGAGCTTTAAAAAGCCGCGCCTGCTATTCGTAGCCATTTTCGCTGGACAGTTCATTCTCTTCTGGAACACTGCCACGAATTGCGCTCAAGCAGCGAGGCAAATAATCGCCTGCGCAAACCATGATATCAACAGCAACAATGTCTTCGACGGACAGGATACTCGCCTTATAGGTTTCATCGGAGTGGTTATTACGAGTGCTGTGTGTCTTCTACATTACTTCTCTACTGCAGCAGGTAGATTAACCAACGTTGGATTCGCAGGCTTCAAAGTCATGATGCTTTGTGTCCTGGTTGGGCGAGGTGCTTGGTTTGCCCAGGAATACAAACAGGGGTTCGATTGGTCTGGTCAAAGGGGTGAAGTCAAGTGGCAAGCTTTTACATACGCGGTCTTCATTGTCCTTTTCGCTTTCCAAGGGTGGGAAAATGCCTCCTTCGTCGCTGGTGAGGTCGACGTTACAAAGACAAGGGCTCTACGTAATGGGTATTACCTTGCGGTTTTAACTGTTGGATTTCTGTACCTCTTTGTGAACGTTGCTTTCTTAAGAGCGTTCGATTTCGTCATTGGGGATGGAAACAGAGCTGCCGATATAATATTCTCTCAAGGACAAACTCCTATCGGTATCCTTGCCGACGATGGATATGCGGCGCGATACTGGGGAAGTAGCCCGGGTGCTATCAGAGCATGGAACGTCCTCCTCACGCTGTCGGCTTTGGGAAATGTGTTGGCTGTGACTTACACGTGCGGACGAGGTGAGAATTATATTCATCGTGAAACTTAGTTTGGCAGAAACTAACTCCCTAAAAGTGAAGCAAATGATAGGACAATCCTACTTGTTCCCGTGGTCCAGACTGTGGGCCCGAGAATCCAGATTCAACACACCGTCCGGCGGCCTCCTCCTCCACTGGATCTGTACCAGCATCTTGATTATCATTGCGGTTAATATTCCAAACTCAGGAATTTGGCTCCCTGGTTCCCTTCAGGCTTACTCGCATGCCATTGTCGCTCGTAAGTATAACCCTCATTTGAGGCGCAAATTCAAGAAAGACACAAGAGTTCTCTAACGCATGATTGTTCTAATAGTTGTCGTCTCTGCCGCTTTTGCGAAATTTGTCCCACCAAAAATCGACGGACAGGATGTTTACCAGTGGTCTTGGTTAAAATTGAAACGAGTATCCGGGCCCATCATTACCCTCTCCGTTCTAATGAACCTCGCCATGATTTGCTTGCCCATCAAATCATCCGTCCCCGAGTTTTCCGTCCCCGGCTGGGTGTTCACCGCAACATGCTTTACAGCTGTGGGTACCAGCGTACTCTACTATTTCGTTCTCTTCCCAGTCGAAGACTATCTCGAATCGACCAGTAAATGGAAGAAATTCAGTCTTCTAAGACTAGTGGGGGTCAGCTGGAGCATTCGCTTCGTTGAAGAAGAGGAATTCGATGAAAGATGGGAGCGGTTCCAGCGAACCTCTCGGTATTTCGAAGATGCAACTTCTAAGGTGGGGCATCAAGACGAACAAGTTAAGCAATTTGGTGAACGGAAAATGGTCTACTACACGGTAAGCGCTGGTTAAAAAGCAAAACATAATTTATAAGGAACTCGTTCAGCTGACTGTTGCTCCACTTTTGTAGCTCGATATGAATCTGATTGGTGGCAGAGCCCAGCCACCGAGCACTTTCAGGAAGATTGTGTTCTGGTTCTTTGGGGGTAGCTTTAATAATAAGACTTACCAAAGCCCATGGACAGATTGGGCTCTGAAGAAGCCAAACATGACAGGATTTCAGATGCCAAAATTCGGCAAGAAAAACGATGGAGGTATGAGTGTTTTCGGTATGGAGCAAGGCGAGAAATGATTCAACTTCGCCATATAGATTTGATTTAAATTTAAAGCTATCTTGTACAAGGGCCTATTACTTTTGTCCGAGACTGGGAATGCATTTGTTAACGATTTTATGAAATTTTACGTTGCGAGGAGTTTTGTATATACATATATCTTATAGACGCCATCATCTGCAGAGGGGCAAATAAATTATTAATTCATTATACGAAAAATAACATTGTCCTTCACACCGAGGCGTAGCCAATTCTTTTGGGAATGAGAGCTCTGATCTCAAATTCGACAATTACTAGTAGGATTTCTAGGCAGAACCCAACAGAACCCAACAAAAATCCGTCAGGGTTGGGTCCCATGTTTACGAGGATGTTCAGTCCGTTATGATTCAAAATCCTGCCGAAAATATTTACGTGTGTGATCTAAAGACCACGCCTCTGATTTTTAAACATTGTTTTTTATTTATTTCGCGGACATGTATGTGAATAGTTGGAAACTAAGTACATACTTGAATGATAGGTACAGAAGTACTAGAAGCATGCGGATTTGAGCTAAATCGGCAAGCGACGCATTCATAATGAGCGTGGTAGATGTCATGAAATCGTTATGTGACAAATGACATGACAAGAGATAAACAAAATATTTACTCGTTTGGAAAGATATTGGGTATATCAGAGTTTAAGGAAAGAGTGGGTGTTTTTGCGATACCACAAAAAGGATTTACTGGCGAGCTGGGAGGGACTCGACAGATTGAGCGGTCTTAGCCTGGGTCATATAAGGAGCGGCCTCGTTATCGGCTGGCTGAGAGCGCTTGCGGAAGGCGAAGAAGACGGCGATACCAATGATGAGAGAGGCACCGAGGATGGAACCGACAGCAATGCCGGCCTTCTGGCCTGTGGTAAGACCCGTGTCAACTGAACTTGCCGAAGGAGCGGAAGTTTGTTCTGGGGCCTGTGTGACGACAGTCTCAGTTGCTTGTGGAGCTTCGAATTCAGAAGCAGTGACATTGAAACATGGGATGGTATCATCAAAAGTGGTGGCGCTGACAAGAGACTGTACTCTGGTTAGTACGAAAGTCTATTATAATGATTGAAACTATGAGAAAGCGGATTGACTTACGATATCAGCACAGGCGTAGAAAGACTCGTCACGGCCAGAGTCGTTAGACCAGTATTCCATCTGGATGGTAGCATTTGAGCCAGAGAAGCTATTGGCGATTGTTGGTGCCTTGTAGCACTGATGGCCGGCCTCGATGGCATTCACCTTGGCTGGGACGAAAGTCTGGAAGTCTCCTTGGGTGGTTGGGTCTATTTACGAGTAGGGTCAGAGTCCCTTTCTTCATAAAAAGAATAAATAACTTCGTGCTACTTACTGTTTCCGTATGCAATACGGAAGACGACGTTCCAGGCATCGTCGGCAATAGACAGAGCGACAGCTCCTCCAACTGTTTTGAAGAAATGTTAGTCTCCAGCCCAAGGAAGCGAAAATTATTTATCTTCTCACGGGCGGGAAACTTACTCAGAGGGAAGTCAGTTCTGGTGGTTGGGCCGCTGGACGAACCACATGGAGCCTTGTTGTCCTCAGCAGCAGACCATGGACGATCTTCTGGCCAGAGGAAGGCGACTGGTCCCATGGAGGAGCCCTGCTCTCCCTCACCGTGAACCTGAGCTGCAACTGGAGCTGCAATAGCGGAAAGAGCCGCTGCAAGATACAAGGTGTTTCGTAGCATTTTGACTTTAAAATATATTAAATTTATCTATTAATCCTTTTCGGATCTATATATTTTATAATGCAGGTGAAAGGGGCAGAAAACCGTTTTTGGAACGGATTAATTTAAGAGGAAAGGTAGATGAGGTTGAGGAGATGAGAAGAAGATACCACAAAGTACAGATGGATGAGGAGAACCCACAGGTTAATATATTGCTCACCCAGAGGCACTCGATCCCATTCTACAACAACAGATTTACAGCAGGTACAAGTACGCAGAACTAGTGCTGTTGGATTGGCCATGGCCCCGGTCCGGCATCCAATTGCTGCTATCGAGGAACACCCTGCCGCTCCAGTTGCACATGGCTGCGGTTAGGTATATTGTGGCAGGCCACTCTGACAGATTGTATCCTGACCTTGATTTTCCCGACATGTCGACTTGGCGAGGACTTCTCGGCCTCCATCCACCACTTTAGAGTTTTCTTCCTGTGCCTTCTCTTCCACACGCTTCGGTATCGGCGAGATACCTCGGTGCATAGCGGTAGCACAGCTGTCTCAGAGGACCATGGCGGTATTTTGGGGTGGAGAAGAAAGACCAAAACATGCATGCAGCCATGCGAGAGACAGCGTCAAAGCCTTGGCCATTGGCGAGATGACATAGGCGGGCGAGGATTTCGAGGATTTCGAAAAGCAACTCCGCGCGCCGCCGATAGCTTCCAACAGAGCGCCGTGGGAATATTGGGGGGCCAGGGCTTCGTCTGGGACATCCTTCCAGGCACTCTGTCTGGTGTGTTGACTCTGTTATATCTCGCACCATTCGGCATCCCACCCATGCCCCGAAAATGTTTCCTCAGGTCGCTCTAAACGGCACCTGCCTCAAAGGCCCCTCCCATCTAATCTGATCAAATCGATTAGATAATTGATTGGTTGAGGAAATGGGAATAATTCCAGCCAGGTGGGGTTCTCGAAGTCCGCAAAGTCACCTTAGGCACGCCATCTGGAAAATTTTCACTTTCCGGCTTTCGCCAAGTGCAAAGCTGCCCGATGTCCCTTGCTAGCTGACAAAATTTGCCTGTCGTTTTTTATCAGATCGAGGGAACTCCTCTGAAAAATGTGACCTCGAGGTACTTGCCCCTCGCCAACGTGCATCAGAACCCTAGAAATCTAATCAGATCCGGCAGACACGGAATAACGCCAACGCTGCCAAGTCGCTAGCACCATCAGACCATCTTATCAGATCCGCAGCGAAGAAGCAAAACGGCGTGCATTGTGGACGGACAACACCGCTGTTGCTTGTCTTTGAGTCCGGCCAAGGCTTCTGAGACCCAGTCGCGAGGTTGTGAATATGCAACCTCCCACGTTTGGCACTCGAGTAGATCCATGTTCGGATCGCCAGGTCCAGCTTGTTGCCAAACTTTTCTTTGCGTAAAACTATGGCGCTCGTTTCCCATGCACGAAACAGGAACGTTCGGCAACCTGTGGTCCGACGACTGCACTTACAGCTGGATATCCGGTGCTGTCATTGCCATGCGAGAAGGGACGAAATATCTTGGGCATGACACACTCGAGCGTTATAGTTATGCTCTCGGGCATCAGGGACCCCCCAATTTCCGACATCGCTCCTTCCTCGTCACGGAGCTGAAGGAAAAACCAATCGGGCTTGCTACCCGATATTCATGCGCTCTCATTGCAAGGCCTGGCGCGCATTGAGCGCACACCGAAGTCCCGTCTTTCAGCTACGGACTAGATGGTGCGTTATCAGCGACGGCCAAGTTATTATAAGACGAGTCCTGCGACCTCGCAGCACTTGTTCCCAGTCCCTCTCCCCTCACGTTGAAAAATCACATTCACTCGCTCCCCGCAATTGCAGTCAGACCCTTACCAAGGTTCTTCGCTCGTTGATCGCAGCCAGTTTAATCGATTTCGAACTTCTACAATTTGCCTAGTATCTTGTTGCTGCCTTGCATCCCTACAGAGCCATAATGTTGAATACTCAGTTGATCCTACTCGGCGCCATTGCGCTCAACGGCGTCGCTGGTCTCGCAATCATGGACGACGAATGGCACTTGAAGCTGCTTAGACGTCAGGCTCCAGGAACCCCGTCGTACAACTGCCACGACAACTGCGGTAAGCACCAAAGATTATGATCCATCATATGAATATACCCTGCTAACTCTCCTCGTGATGAATAGGCCAGGCTATCACTGCATCTCGTCGCGAGGACCATTGCGACGACAATGCCTTCTTGAACAACTATGCCAACTGCCTTCAGTGCTCTGGTCCTGATAACTACAATATCTGGAGGTACTACGGCTTCACCTTGAGCGCCGCTGGTGGCGAGTGTGGTCTCTCGACCACCCCTCTTTCCGGTCCACAAGAGGATGTCCCACCCGCAATTCCAGCGGGAGGCGTTATCCCAAGTGGTGTAGACACCACCTCGGTTGCCCCAACCACTACCGCTGAGCCAGAGCCTACGGTTCCCACTACTACCGAGCCTGAGCCCACCACTACCGAGCCCCCAGCTACTACTGCTCCGGAGCCAACTGAGCCCGAGCCAACAACCGCTCCACCCACCACCACAGCCCCTCCAACCACTGCTGAACCAACCGAGGAGCCAACTGTCGCCCCCACTGAGGAGCCTACTGCTGAACCAACAGAGGAACCAACCGTTGAGCCCACTGGTGAGTCCTCGACATCCGAGACGGCGATTCCTACCTACAACCCCACATACCCAACATCCGCACCTTCGTCCTACGCACAGCCCACCTATGAAGCCCCCTCATACACCACAATCAAGACGACGACTGGTGTACACCCGGTCCCTTACTCTTCGGAGACTGTTACATATACCAGTACGCCTTGAACTCGAGAGCGCTTATCCCCGAACCTAGTCATCGAATGCTTGCTAACTTTACCAATCAACAACTAGGTGCCCCATCAAGTGCTGGAACTACTGCTCCAGTGCCAACATATGAATCCGAGGCCCCAACTCCAACTAAAGCAAGCCAGTCTAGCTCTGCTGTTGTAAGTTCCCAAATATATATTTAAGGTGCTTTGTTGCTATATAGAAGACTAAGTAGTTGTCTAGGCTCCACCACCACAATACACGGGTGCTGCCAACGCGCTCGGTACCAGCGGTCTTGCACTCTTTGGCGCTGCAGGTCTCGCCGTCGTTCTCGCATTGTAAATATGAGCATGTTCCAGAGACTCTAGTTATCGGGCTTTGGGGATGCTATTTCCTCTTCCATAGGTGATGACATATCACGCAACTCTCATTGACACGACATGTGTATCCAAGCACTCTCAGTTAATTGATATCATGTATAATATTAATCATAATCCTAACATATAATATATATACTCTGCATTCCAAGAACGGTACTGATTGTTTACGTCGGCGTACTTGGGGGTCTAAACGCGTGCCTATTAAGCGTTAAGGGTAGACTATAGCGGATTTATTAAAACAAAGGCTTGATTTTAATTAAATACTACAGCGTAAATAAATAACAATAGTTCCCATGCCTCTATCCCAACAATGAAATTCAAATGATATATTGTAAAGACGTAACACCAGGATAAACCGAAACCCATATACCGCTCCCAATAAGAAAGATTCAAACGCCACCCATCTAACTATTTAATTACCACCACCAGCGCCGCCGGCGCCTGCCAATCTCCTGGTTCTGCGTTCCTTCTCAGTCAAAACGCACCCTACACAGAGTACAAATTTATCCCACTCCTCGCCAACTTCGGGGTTTGGTTTGATCTGGTATGTACCAGCCTTTCGCCAGGTCTTAGCCCCATCGTTCAAGTATATCGCCATGATTTCACCCGTTTCCGTGTCGGTAAGCTTCAAACTCAGAAGACTAGACTTTCTGCCGCCGAGAGACTCGGCCTCTTTGCCGTGGATTCGCTCGAAAGTGTACTTTTTCTGGCTACCGGGTGGCGACCAAGTCGTGGTAAGCGAAACCAAGTTCTTGAGTTTGAGTTCCGCGTGTCTATCGCTCTTTTCGGGATCGCCGTGGACGATTTGGTGCGTGGTACCCCAAAAGCTACTAGCTGACGCGAAGGTTATCGGCCCGTTATCGGTATCGCCATCGTGGATTGTCACGTCTGGTCTTCCACCACGGATTTTGGCGGGGACGAGTTTGTTGTTGACGTAGTAAACGGCCTTATCCGAGGAATCCTTGATGAGGTAGTCCATGTGATAGCTATCCTTCGCAAACTCGACAGTGTAGGTTGAGTAGCCCGATACTTTGGGGATTTCAGTCGTGACTTCGGCTTCGTTGATATCTTCCTTGACATCAATTGGTTGTTGGGATTCGGTGTTACCAGCTTCGAAGCCGGTAGCTTCAGCATAGGTAGGGGGTGCGTTCCAGTTGGTAGCACTGTCCATTTTGTCTTATATTTAAAGGTATACGGTAGAGAAATATTCGTATATAGGTATATCTTTACTATTAGGCGTTGTGTTTGTTGTGTTATTCGTGACACTCTACAAGGAAATTGTCTCGAAACCATGGCGATGTGCTCGATTTATAGAGCTACCAACGTGCGGCCATTGTAGGGGAGCCTCACCATTTTGGCCCTATTATCGCGGTGCGGGGCTCCGACGGTATACGTATCTTGCGACAAGACGTCATTGATCAAGACCATAACGTTTAAAATGCGCAGCGAAGCCGTGCGCCGTGCATATATCGCCCATCGACCTCAAGTTGTTTGCCGCCAAGATATCCGCAACTTGTGCGACCATTGGTGGTGGGTAATAACAGGGTCTCTGATTGGGTGGTGGTTCCCAAAATGGGGGCTTAGCAGAATTCAGACTCCCACTAGGCGAATCGCCACCCACGGAATTCACAATGCAAAAGTGAGCCTCACAGATTCCGATTGTAAGCTGCGCCATCTTAGGCAATTCCGCTACATTATCTGCGATTTCATCGATCGAGTCGATTTACGGATCTTTATTACTTTTGCCCTATAGGAGAGATCTTGCTCAGCAAACTCGAGGCCGTTTAAACGCGAGATGTCGCCGAGAGTGTTACCAGATAGGCGGCGCAGTACTTGTTCCCAGCGCAGTCTGAATCCACTATAAACATATTTAAATCTCCTAAAGTTTAAAACTAGTCCTGGTGTCTCTGCATTCTGATTATTAATACCCCCAAAACATTATCCGAATGTTTTAAGCCAAAACTCGTGATTCACAAGAATCACAGCTCCGGATCATAACGTAGGATAATCGATACCATTTGTATACAAATATAACCTCAACAACATCCATCGACGTATATATATGCACCTCAATCTAGAGCCAGAACGCTACCTGGAGTATCATGGGCTTTCTATTCCTCAGCTAAGAAGTCACAGGGCAAATTGGGTTTCAGTTTTTATATTAATCTATTCTATTGTCGTTATATATTTTTGGCATCATTCGTAATTCCTAAACTCTATCACACTATCATAGCTGCGCCAGGCCGTGAGGCCGTTAACTTTTTGTTATAATACACGGTCTATATTCTATAGGGTGCATGTAAAATCTCTAAAGGCTGCTTGAAAGCATTTTCTAGAAATCGTTCTTTTGCAATAGATCATCAATCCGTTAAATCGTGAATTAAACAATTTCGATATCAAATTCGCTGACAGCAACATCTTTCCCGTTGTTCTTTTCTTTGATTTGAGATTCAACATCGTCGGCGCTAGATTCAGGTAGGCCTCGAAAGGTCGAGTCGATTGGTGGTTCGCTGTAAAGAATAGTTAGAACCACGTCAACAAAGAAATAAAACAGAATAAAAGGAACCTACCAACTGATCCTCCAATAGCCTCCTGCGGGTCTCCTGAACACTGCCATCGGCACGAAGGACTCCCCTTCTGACTCTCGGGAATGGCAATCCACATATTTGGTGGCACCACTGAAGAAGCTGCCACAGAGTGGATCTAATTTAGCCTCTTTCAAACTCTGTGCGTCAACTTCTAAGCGCAGATTATCCGCATCTTGTTCCCGGTCGCTTCCCCCAAATCCACCTGGGAATCTAATGGTGTTTGCTGGGGCACCTATTGAATTTCGAACCGCTTGTTAGTATCCATACTTGAACGGGTATGTCTTTGACAGCTGTTTTAAGGGTGTGTTGTTGGAACTTACTAACTCCGTCGAAACGGATATTGACAAGCGAGAAGGTAATATCGACGAGAACAGGCAAATCAGCGGAATCAACGGAGTTTTGGGAGTGATAAGGTCGGCTGGTAATTGTATATTAGCAGTTGTACTAGCTATAATCAATTATACTAATGAGTCTATTGTACTCACAGGCCAAGTGGGGCCGCCGAAGCACCAAAGGCAGCAAGATAGAGGGACAAAAGGCTGGCTGAACGGGCAAACATATTGTCGACTGTCGAAGGATTATTGAAATAAAAAAAGAAAAGTTTTATTTAATATTTTTTTTTTTTTGGATATCCAGATATCTTTGTTGGTTAAAGAAAAAGTAGAAAGAATTAGTAAACTACTTGGAATCCGGTTCCTTATCGAAGAGAATGATTTTAGAGGATCACGGTCAACGTAACCCGGTTTGATGAATGAGTGAATGAATGAATGAAGTGTGATATCTTAAGAAAGGGAAGTAAAAAGGTCGGTTGATGTCGAACTTATATATCAAAAACCGAGTAGTAGATCTATAATAAAGAGGCTGCGAAACGAGAAACCCGAAGCATGAAGAATAGAACCGATCCTGGAGGGGCATATCCGCAGTATGAAACTACACCTGCCGTCACAGACTGGCACCGTATACCAACCTCGGTTAGCGTCAACGTCTCCAAGAAAAAAGGCTGTGTTGTGGCGTGCATGAAAGGTCTTCGGCCTGCGTTTTGTTACTAACTGGCGCCAGACATTCCATCCGTGATTGTGGTCACGGAGGGTGTAGCGTTGTTTCTAAACAGACCTAAGGTCGGGAATTTCCCAATACCCTCATGGAAGTATAGAGTTCGGAGGTATTCGTTGCGACCGGAAGAGTTGATCTCTCGCTTGGCGGACGAGGACTAGAACTTAAAAGACATAGAGTTCAGGGCAGATTTTGAGTTCTACCCAAACGTTGCAAAGGATTTCCTCTTTCCTCAATATAGTTTCATCACCGGTTTTTGAAAGCGAAATGGCAAATGCTGCCGACAGACTGAGTTATGTAGATCGTTTCGGTGATTGGGCTCTACGTGTTAAACTGTTGGAAATCTCAATTTCCATAAGAGTTAACTTCACAGGCAGACCTGAATTAAAATATATCGATAAAAGGTCATTAAAATATGTGAAAGACTAGATAAATTACCGTCAGCCTGGTCATGTACCCTGTAACCGCTTACAAACCTTAAGAACGGAGTCTATTTCCTGGTTCTCGAACCGTCCCGCTCACAAAGGAGATACTCTCCTTCTTAGTCCGGACCAGTTGTTTTAGTGTCACCAGCCTTTCGTTTTAATTTTATAAAGCTTTTTCCAAATTTGTTTTGAAACAATCTATTGTGATACAGCTTTGATGAAACTATTATACATCGGCCAAGGAATAATCATTCACAGCCATCCAGCTATAGCCCCAAAAAAGCGTTAGGCTCATCGGCCCAGATAGTCTTTCCCAAATAAGGTCGCCTTCAAACTGTTCCTGGTTGTTCTTTCCCAAATTTACCTGTTGCATGGTCGGCAGGTGTTATAGCAACAGTTATAACAAGCATCTGTAGGGTATCCGTTCTTCTTACACTCCCCATAACAGGAGCTGATGACGTAGGGAGATGGGCAAGCACGTGCTAATTTGCTGTTAACCTAATTATCATGTTTGAGATGTTGCTTAGGTTTTTACTCACGCTGAAGGACGGCAGGAACTGCAGCAGCGAGGATAGTAGGAGCGGCGACGAGAATCAAGAGGAAGGACTTCATTTTGTCGAATTTAGGAATTTGGTGACAGATATCGGATCAAGTTGGACTACTTTGAATGGGATCTTTGAGTTTGATGCTTGGATTGATAGATTGCAGTCTAGATAGTGTCAAAAGCACTTCTATTTATACTCGTAGGATAGCAAAACTCTCCATAGATATAAATGATTGTCTCGCAAGGCCAGATGCCGTACTGGTCCCACAAAGTGACTGCTTCATCATAATTTCAATGACCCATAGAATTGCATCTGCGGGCCGTCGGGGCGAGACACCGATACCAGAGGTTCGTCGAAGCTTGCCCAGGCCACTCTTGAGGCCTAAATATTTGATGGTCCGCTCGTTATTTCTTCCGGCCATTTATGCGCATGGCTATTCAGTGGCAACAGGAGCCGACAAAACTATTCGATCGCGAAGATCAAAAGTCGCACGACCCGTATAGCCTGAGAGGGGTAACGTTATAATAGACGTGAAGACTATGGGGAAGGTTCGTAACTTCAGAAACCCGCTATAAAACTATCGTTAACCCATGGACAAGACCGAGGGTGCCCTAGCGGACGGAAGAGACTCGCCTAGGTTTTCAATACCTTTCTCAGTCTAGCCCGACGCATCTTCGCTATCCCTGGTCGAAAGCCTTCTCTGTGCTTGGTTGTGGGTAAAGTCGATACGCCAATGCATGTAGTGTTGCGTTGAAACCCACTACTTTTGCCAGATCCGGGGTTCGGCCAGTTTTGAACCGTCTTGGCTCGAAATTTGGATGGGAAATTGGCTGTAAAAGTGAGCGACTATTTCGTGAAATCTAAACAATTCGATTGCATAATAAATATGCGAGTGTTCGCCGCCGTTGTTGCATTGAATTGAATCCATGGGGAGAAACTGCGGAATATCCGCATGTCTCAAACAGTAAAATGCCGAGTCATGATCAACCGCTATGTGTATTTTGACGTATATGGGATGTTGAAGGTCTTGCATGTGTCCCATCATGATATAAGCTTCTATAATCCTAGCCTCGAGGCTACTAAAGTCCGAATTCTAACTCATAGGCTCTGTATTAGTCAGCCGCAGAGATCTAGAGAGAAGTTGGCTGACATTGAGGATAGTAAATACAGTAACAACAGACAACGTTCACGTTAATTTTGAGCTGTTTGGTTCTACGGGACACGTACATACCTTCAAGAGCGACACCAGGATCATTTGGATGAAAGTCACCAGTGCATAACCTGCGAGTCAAGCGCACAAGCTTCAGTCATGAGCTCAATTGCAAGCCGAATTTAAGGAAACGGCTGGGCGGATAGAGTGAAGCACCGAGCGAGGCGGCAGTAAAATGATACCAAGCCGGTAAGGGATTAATCCTAGGATCCGGAAAGCTACAATCCTCACATAATGTTTGTTAAAATTTGAGTAGAGCTAAGGTAGGAAAACAGAAGTATTTCAAGCGATGTAAGTTCGAGGTTGAGCGACTAGACCATGATCATCCGGAAAGACCTCATAAGGAGCATGTATATGACACAGGGATAGTTTCGATGCTATCTTTTATTCCAGGAAGTGGCCAGGTTTTGTCCTTCATGTCTAGAAGTGGAAGGGATCCAAATTATTAATTGCGTTCTGAAGTTTGAAAGTTAAACTTGTGAGTTTGTTGCTCTTTTTTTGTTCTCACAACGTAAATACTGTCTTTGTTTACCAGGCCTGTCCTAGCCTCACAGGTATCCTGGAGGTGATAATACGTGTAGAATAAGAGTTTTGTTTCGAAATTTTAATCGACGGAAGTTGGCAAGGCTCACATCAGGGAACGCTTGCTTGAGGGTTAAAACCGGAATCCAAACACATTAAAATCTCAGGGAAAATAAAAATAACTGACGGGTTGGTTCCGTATATATATATATATATATATATCACAATAATCTGCTTTGATTCTTTGTCATGAGGACGCAGCATCCGAGATTGCGCTATAGATGCAGAAGTTGCTTCATTTATAATTTCAATCTGGGTGCGCTCTCTAGGTACAAAACTGCAAAACAGAACTGATGGGTGGGTTCTATCCCCAGGAATACCTGCAACACTTTGCTCCAGGTACGCAACATACGCGTTGACATTGTTGCCTTCGGAATATTTTCTTTATTTAACAAAGTATTGTACCTATTGTTTACGCTAGGCGATCCTGGCAATTCGTATTACGACGTTGAGTTACAAGTTAGCAAGTTGCAACTTGGTCAGTGCACACCCTGACCTTGACCCGAGTTTCACTCTGATAGCGACGTATCAGATATCCGATTGCTCAAAATTCCGGAATAAAGAGGAGATAGGAGGAACCATGGCTATATCTAATATATCTGACGGCCAAATCAAGCCAATTTACGATTCCGAAAATAGCGAGCCTCCAGAACACTACCTAGTAACAAAATCGCCTGAAATTGGATCGTCAGCAGCGCGTGATCAGTTTGGCCAGTCATAAGATTACGCGTGAAGTTGTGTGAGCCTGAGGAAAGGATTCTCTAATTCCCTGGGCAAAACACGGTTAAACCCGTATTAGAAGCTCCAACCCAAGCTTTCATCGTCACAGACGTTCACCTGTCCTTGATATCAGTTCACCCGAAATTGATCCTGACGATATGTTTTCGGCTTGGTAGGACGAATTTTGCTCTAATCGCAAGCCGTCGACAGTAGTGGTGTGGTTGGTTAATCATGACCAAGGAATCTCAGGGGAATGAGTGAGTTTCATCGTGAAGAATCCCATTTAGCCAGATCTACCACCCTTGTCAACAATAATGACCCCAACACACCATCTCGACATCAATGGTCAACATATTCGTGGAGCATGGATTATGGAATGTTCTATAGAAGCTTCTAAGACATCTCCAACTTCTCGCAGACTTCGAAACACTGATACTATCGTCTACTATAGCAATTGGCTTCAACGATTCTCTCAATTGGTCCGAGCGGCACAGCTTCTACCACTCATGTTCCCTTTTCGTGAGGCCAGTTACCATATCGGCTTGGTCCACCGGATAAACTCCCTGTGTATCTGCACTCTGAACCTTTGATGTGGGATTAGCCTTTCCGATCGACCTATCGCGATTCCTGGTTTAAGCCATGTTCGGGACCTGAACCTGGTCAAATTCTGCAACACCATACACAGCAGGTGGTACCAGAATTAAACACCTCTCTATCGACGGATTATTACCCCATGCCAAAGTCTTCCTTTTCATTATATTATATGTAATAGCAAACCAAAATTGGTTTATATGAGAAATAGGAAAGGTCTTGGAAGCGAAGGCTGCCAGGATGAAATTATTACTAGGTCGAGGCGAATTCTGAAAGACCCACTTTTCCCAGAGAACTGTATAGATATATGGGGGTCGCGCTCGCCTTTTCTCTCACTTGGATTTTTCCGAGTTCCGCCCGTACATACCTTTTTTTTTTTTTAAAAACAAAAATCTCCTCCAAGATTTTAACTTGCAGTTAAGAGTTTTCCCAAATTCGCGAACGACAACATTCTATCTTCGTTCTTTACCACCGTCAACCTTTCGTTTCTGTGGTTGCAGACCCAGATATGCCGTCCATGTGTTGATGTCGTGCAATCAACCATTAGCTCGACATCAATTTCAATCCCCATTACGTGCACGGACCGATTCAGAGCTGACTGGTCGGCTATTCACACAGAATACTCGCCAGAAGATAGATGTATTCAACACGAGCAGCAGTGGTCAGATGGCAAGAACGAAATGCAGGACTGTCTAATGATACATCGGGCCACTCGATAGCCCTCGAGCCGATCCATCTCAAGCCCGAGGTAATAGAGTCCCACCGTGCCATCATAAAAAAGTCATATCGCGGCTGGCTCGCTGTGGAAACACTACAATGCCTATTCGCAATCGTCATCGAGGTTATTGCGATTCTGCTGATCCTCTTATTCAACCTTGTCGAGGTGACACTTACTATGCCCGGGCTGTTTCCCAATGATTCAAGGGCGCTATATGTCTGTGGTACAACGATATTTGTCACCGCTGTCACAGCTTTTGTGTCTAAGCAGATAAGGCTTCAGTGGATTCACTATATTGAAGCAAGAAGACTTCGAAAAGGAGATGCAATTCAAAACTCGAGACGCATCGAAAACTTATTGGGCATCGGGTCCTATAGTGATTATTTTTACTATTGGGGGACTACAGTTTGCCTTATCTTTGCTTCACTAAGCACTGCCGCCATTGTCACTGCTCTAACGCCATCACTCGGCTTCAAAACGTTCTCAACAACAACCCAGTTAACGCCCGGGGCGCTGAACTGTACTACAACATCGGATCAGCCAGTTCTGAATTCTATTAGCTGGAAGCAAGAAAATGGAACTTATATAAATTTCAGAGCAAAAGGAAACAACTGTCTCGCCAACCCAGCCCTACCTTTAGTCAACACCATTTCAAACTCTGGGATAGACAAGGACGGGTACGCTTACACGGTATCCGGTGTTGGCATAACTCGTTCTAGCATAGGGGTACCTTACGATGCTCACAACGGTCCAGCAGGTTTCGACCAGGTATTTTGGAATACTGGGAGACTACAGCAAGATCGAAGCACTTTCCAGGAATCAACTCAGTGTCTCCCGGTATTCATAGTGAACCCCGCGAAGTGCCGACGAGCAGGGGAGGTAACCACTGGCAATAATAACATAACCGTCAAGCTTGACAATGACTGCAGTGCATCAACACCAATATTCGGGGCTGATATATCCACGGATGGTGCCTCAGCTTCTGGGTTTTGCGCCGATGGCCGCAGCGTTGGGAAAATCACCTATGTTATCGGCTCAGTCAACTCCCATGCTGGCTTACTAGCTTCTGCACTGTCTGACTTTCCGGCAATAAACGCCAAATCATATGCCGTGGCATGTGATATTGACATCGCTTCCGCAGTTAGCTTTCGCGAGACTACAATCTCCAGAATCTACAAACCACCTCACGAATCGAGCGTCAATCGGGATAATATGAACATTAAGACTTTAGCCGAATTCACGGTAACTTCATCTGATGAACTGGACAAGCTTTCGTCTTGCAACGATGCATCTTATGTGCCCATCTGGAATCCAGACAACAAAGCCGCTAGTGTCCTGACTCCTGGAGCCCTTGCCGTTGGTGCTGGCGCACCATGCCCACTCTTTACGCAAAATAGATACAATAACGGATGGTGGGACGCGCTCTCTAGGTCTGTGCTAGGAAGAAACTCTACCTCATTTGCATTTGGCGACTCAGAGAATCCTCTAGAAGATGTTTTAGGGATGGTAGCGGCCATGAGCGTTGGCCAATACTTAGGTTCAGCGCAGCCGCCGGCTTCAACCCGGGATACACCGATAATCGTTAATAGAAATGGTTTGGCTCGGGTATTAGGATATCGCATCGGATCGGGGAGTAAGTGGGGGCTAATATTTATAGCACCCCAGGTTTGGATCATTCTTGTTCTCTGCTGCCTTCTTTTCAAACGGCTTAGGCTGTGATTTCTCTCTCTCGTGCATCTATATAAACCATTTAATATCAAGACCTATCTAGACAGGATACCACTCATTTACAGGGAGCAGTTATTTCTTTATTCTTTTTCTTGCATCACTACCATATGAATTAAGGGGCTATAGTTAGAAGGCGTTCCTTTAATGTACATCATTTAAATATTTGTTGGAGGGGTCTTTTTTTCACTTCGTTGTTTTTGTTGACTATTTAACTATATGGTAGGCGCATATATGGCATTTAACTCTATTTTTTGTATATATTCCGTTGATTTTTCCATAAAAGAAATTTAGTTGACTGATAGAGTTGACAATCCAAAAATTACATTTTATATAATCGTCTCCCTGGAGTATGCTTATAATATAGAGGCCAGTAAATGCTACAACTACTCTCATTTAAAATTGTTATTTTTCGAAGCCAAAATTATTAAACTGTTTTCTCAAAAAGACCAGTGATATCAAATGGAGACTGTAGAACTCTAGTTTATGCTTAATGGAGGTTCAGAATGAGACCAGTCCTGGTGGTGCATGCAAGGATTTAACAAACATACATGGTCAATATTATAGATGGTTTCTTCAAATCCGTGCCAATCGAATGACGCGGGAGCGTACCAGGAGTTAGTTCGAACTAATACAGCGTGGGAATCTCGAAATATAATTTATGAAACGCGACATATACAAATATTCGAAAGTGTGTACATGATGTACTTATCTACATGCCTCCGGGTCCCACCAATGCGACGATATGCTACCAAAGACTCGGGAGCACACTAATTGTAGAGTATAGCCGTAGGCACCATATTTTTTCTTATTGAGGTTTATACGGTATCTTCAAGGACGAGAAATCAAGAAGGAGTTTTGCCATGTAGGAGGCTTTCGATATAATCAGAGAGTTCGTGGGGTTCGAGAGTAGCCATTTTGTCGAAGACAGCATCTGGCATTTCTTCTAATGCTTTACGAACTTTTTCGCTGGATCTTTGAATCATAGGAGTCTGTAGGAATATTCCTTTGAGCACTCCAGGGGCTACTGCGGTTCTTGCGTGGATTAAGGGCTGAGGTGAGGTGTTACTGGCATCGGGAAGATACGCTGCGGAAACGGCGGCACCTAAGAAGCCTGCGATAATAAAGAATGAAAATCTCATTTTCATTTATGCTACGATATTTTTATTGGCAAACGAGGTATTTAAAAGTAGATGGTAACTGGTTGAGTAGAGTATAGATGTTAGAGTTACGATTTTAATATGTGCCACGAAGATAATCTCTCTACCTTTATAATAACTCTCCTGTCCAAGACCGCTGTAAAAATTTTCAATTTCCACGGGGCCCTTATATACACTTCCCCTTTGAGGTTAGGACATAAATTGATCTAGACATATGGCACCAATGTCAGAAAACATAGGCAACTTCTAACTGACGTTTACATATTGTCGCTATATCTACCTGCCTAGAATTACCTGGAGAAATTGCTTCTAGAAAATCTGCCAGGTTCAGCTGAATATTTGCTTGGCTCTAGAAATATAATGCTTAGCAGGGGATTCGGCTTCATCTAGGCGTTACAAAACATCAAACTGCGGAGATCTAGGTGCCTGACTCGTAGTTCTACACTTGGATCTCGATCGGATCAAGTCTCCGATCACACGATCTTGGAGGGTATCCCTTGCCTGTTTCAGAAACCTTCTAGTGGGGTTTAAGGGTGGCTGGCAGCAACTAAGATTTCTACTAAGGCGGAGAGTGGCTAGTATCAATGAAATTCGGCAACAATGGCCTTTGTTCCGCTGATTTTGGGAAGATTTGGAACAGTGCAAAAAATACAACAGGTATAGCTCGCAGCTCGTGCGAGATGAATTAGATCTTAAACCGATCGATCGCGAAACAAACTACGTATCTTGGCCGGGGGCTCCCCAGATTCTTCTAACCATGGTACCGGGTTCTTTTATTCAACCAGGTATAGCAAATCTCCTTTTGATATTCTCTTACATGGGGTAAAAATTATCGTCATTCGAAACTTTCGCCATCGCAAATTTAAATTGTATTTTCCGACGAGTTCCACTTGGCGGAATTAGAATTGCAATAGATCAAAAGTTCCTACTGATCATGAGTTGATAGTTTTGTTATATATATCTGCATTCTCATGCCCTTAATGCCTTCATCTTGTATTATCATAGCAATCATTCTCTATTCTCTGTAAAACTTTAATACCTTCATACCTTTTTATATTCTAGACACGCCCCAGAGCGTCTTTCTTAAAGCACATTTCTTCGCTAGCTCCAAATCTAGCGAATTACTCGCAAAATGGTGTCTTCAAGGCTGTTGTCAGTTATATTGTCTTTCGGCTGGTTCGGAACACAGGCTGCAGCTGGGATTCATCGTAGCGATTTCTCTTCCGTTCCTGTTGAACAGTCTGCTGGAGAGCACAAGTTACTACCTATTCGCGCCGAACACCTCTATCCACATTTGCAAAAGCGTAGTGATGATTTATCGAAGCTGCACCTTCAAGACAAGGCAACTCTATTCTACGGAAAATCCGCAGGTAATTATATCACGATTGTAGATCTATTTTAGATGTTCTAAATACTTACAAATATGAAATGGATTAGGAGGATTTAATTTGCGTCTTGCCAATATCACAGCGATCAGACCCGACTCGAAACATCCTCTCATTGTTCTAGAAGACTTTGACGACCTTACCAAGAATATCACTTGTCACGGCCAAGGTATAAGTCTCGAATTTCACGACAAAGCCGTGATGAAATATGCTATAAAAAAATGGGACTGGGTCAACCAGGATGATAAAGACTACTTCTTCCTTGTGTCTCACCACCATCACAGCGGTTGCAATCCAAAGGAAGAAAGGAAGCCGCACAAAGTCATTGCTGTAAAATATGACGAACAAAAGGCAACTGCATCACTCACTCTTGGAGACACGACCTGGGACGAGGCTCTAGGGGACTTTAAATTCAATTTTAAAACTATGGAACATCCGGCCTTGAAACTCGCGAAGAGACGTTCCGATGAAGAAACTGCGCACTCTACCTCTGCTGCAATAGCTTTGGATGGTCTATGCTCAGCCATCAAAGGGAACGGTCTTAGTATACTCGGTTGCAAGGAGGATGGCGAGTACAGTTTCGACCATATGCTTACCGAAAGTGCGAAAAAGGCTTTGTCAGCGGTCTGGAGTGTAATCCCTGAATTTGACCTAACAAACGAAGCCGATTTTAGCTGGGGCAAGGACGATCCCAGTAGCAGATTAAAAATTACAGAGGCCAAAGGTGTCCTGCCCTCCGTCGGTGGGGCTGATCCCTGGGGTGCCATCCAGGGTTTCTGTGTCGGGTGCTACCTTGAGGGTAAACTTGAATATAGTGCAACCGGTGGACGCAACTCCCAAACTAAAGAAACGGAATTGATAATTGCGTTCCTCCCCAAAATCAAAGGCAGAATTCAGGTCGAAGTTAGTGGAAAGCTCGAGGTGACGAAAGAATTCAATTTCTTGGCCGAACTCATTTCCTATTTCTTGAAGGCAGAAGGTGTCGATGGTATCATCAGTATCGCACCGCAATTCTTGAACGGCCCAGGTGTCTTAATGAAAGCCGGCGTCCATGGCAACTTCACTGTTGGGTTCGATATGGACACTGGCTCATCACTGATAATGCTGAAGGCAAGCAGCGACGCAGATGTCAGCCTCCAAACTAAAGAAATGGAGACTTTCCAGGTAGACCCGATCTTCAAAGCCGACACCATCAAGACCCGTTCCGAAGTTATTCCATACTTTCGCCTTGGAATTGGCGCCGGTGCTACGTTTTTCAAGGACAGCGCAATCAGTGGGAAGCTGGGAGCATGGGCTGGATTAACGCCTCAAATCGTTTCTGCGATTGAAATGGGGTTTGATAGTCAAGGTATGTGTGAAGATAAGCCAGAGATGGGCGCGAAGTTCGAGACTTCATTCAAAGTCAACGTCGGATACACAACCACGGCGGAAATCTTAAGTGACAGCAAAAGTTTAAACTTTGCTAACGATTTATTTGGAACTGACGACCTGTTTGGTCAAAAATCCGCCACCAATACAAACAAGTCAAAGACTCTATTTGAGCAGACTTTCGAGGCCTGCAAAGCTGTTAGTGTCTAGTTTAAGGTCTGTGACCTAGACCAACTATGCGACCAAAACGATTAATATTTCCGATCTAATGTTATACCCGATAGAAGCTTTGTAAATTTAAGAGTTATCTTGTAAGATACATTTGTAGTTTCGTAATTCATTTGTAGAATATTATATAGAAAGCCATGTTTTATTGATAAAAGAATATAACACACTGATATTCCCTAAAACCCGAATTAAATCCCCCCAATCTATATTGCTGATACTAAACAACTCAGCGAAATCTTGCATTCGACGAATTGGCTGACAAAACTACAACGTTTTAAAAAGGTGTTGTCGAATTTATCCAGGCGTGTGGACTGGATAGCTAACTTCCCCGCTCCTCGAATTATCAACAGTTAGCGGTTCGCCCTTCGCGAATTCGACAAAATTGGAGCTAAATTTATTCTACTATATGCGATGGAGAACATATATCCCATCTGCTGACTCAATCATAATACCCACAACAGAGTCTTTTTCTTAGATTGAAATCAAACACCCATCGGCGTTCTTAGCTTAGTCGCCGGCTCCAGCCGAAATTTAGGCTCACTCACAGATCCAAATTTCCCTTTCCGATGATCCAAGAAGCTTAATTCAAGAAACCGAACAAGCATTTTCAGCCCCAAAATATATCGTTTGCTAAAGGTAAATCCCCCCATCTCGGGGATAAAGAAGCCGATGGTTGGCTTGTTACTTAAGCAAAAATTAGTCTGCAGTCAGTGCCGAGTTATCCGCCTTCCCATCTCTTATAGTTCCAAGTCTGGTTCCGCGAATATAAATCGGACTCTTTTACTTACCAATTCGAGCCGGCATATATCTTATACTATAGTCACAAACACAAATCTGCAGAACATGACCATATTTGGAAGAGTCGAGATCTCCCCTATTCTGAGGCGATTGGGTTCTCTTTCACAGCGGTATCCGTCGTTAGCCATTAACCAATCCATTCGTGCCATGTCGACATCGAAGGAACCCTACCTCTTGAACGTAGATGATGAGGCTTCTAGAAGGTAAATATTCAACGCAAAAAGCAGATCATATGCTCCTTATGATACAAACTAGACTACAATATTTCCACAGGACAACACTGTCATAGAAATCACTAACAATCATGGCCGATAGGTTGAATTTGCAACATGATATTTTAAAACGGATGCTTGGCGGCACATTCTTACCAGGTCCTGTTGTAAATCGGCTTAAAGTTATACAACAGTCGACTACGAATGATCAACCACTAAAGATAGCGGATCTGGCAACAGGGACTGGGTAAGTTTGCGAATGAACCGCGTCACAAGATCCAAAAAATATCACCTCGTAAGCAGAATATACCATTAACTCTGGAGCTAGGATTTGGCTCTACTCAATCAAAGAGGAACTTGCCAAAAACGGTTTGAACCCGGAGCTTCACGGTTACGATCTTCACGACAATCAATTTCCACCTGCGAACAAGCGAGAGGGTGTCATTTTTGATACCATGAACGTCTTGGATACCGATAAGTTTAAAGCAGTTGGCGAAAATTATCACTATGTCCACGCACGGCTTCTGACAAGCGTTCTCACCGTGGACGAGTGGAAAGTTGCAATACAGAATTGTCTTGAAATCCTAAGTACGCGGGAAAAAATCCTATGAAATGTGTTCGTACGGTTACATTGACTGAATTTCGACCAACCTGAAATTTTAGAACCCGGTGGCTACCTGCACTTTGAGGAAATCCCCTTCGGCGAACTGGCCATTGAGAGGGATGGAATTCCAGCATCAGGTGGGGTACTGGAGAAGCTACAAGCGAGCATGATATTGTTGAAGCGAGATCTTGAGTAAGTTTAACTGCACAGCCTCAGAACCCCTTAAATTTGTTCCGTTTCCCCACACTTCGGATCACATAATATGTTTCAGGTATATTCTGACGGCCGAAACCTAAAAACAGTTGCGGAAACAGTATTCGCAAATTATATGAAGAAAATAAATTGGAGGACATATCCCATGACACGATTGACTTGCGGGATTGTGATGAAGAGGCGAAGCAAATGCAAAACACGAACGCTCGGCTCGGATTAGAAGAGTTTATCACAAATGCGATAAGAAGGGGCCCAGGGGCCTTGAAAAGACTCGGGTTCGAGTCGGAGGAGGCCGCATTGACAAAAATGGACGATCTAAAAGCCTCGAGTGGAACGCAGGCATACTTTGTTCTTCATAGTATCCTGGGGAAAAAGCCATAGTTATTTTGTCATGCAAGGAGCAATATAAGCGGCCGATATCATTTGGGGCCGCGTCAACTTGAGAGCTTGCCTCCGATAACCAAGCAAAACCCTACAGTAGAAACGCGCAACTGTTTACCACCTCCTAGATTGTTAGTGTAAATGTGGGCGGGATCGCATGATTTCTCTCGTCTTTATCAAGGACGCAATATGATTTTTTAATGAAGTTAAAGCTTCAATGCCGAATATAGTACTAGTTCGGGTGCGATCCACTAGGCAATTCGCTGGTGCCATGAAGACCTGCTGCCCGTATGTCCACATGTACCCCTCGATTTCAGAGAGATTTTCCCGTTTGTTCCCTGATAGTTGATTTATACAGCTCGCTCGACCGGCTCGGGTATTTCCTCCGAAAGCGTTAACTAAATCGAAAAAAGGCGCTCTAGTTATATGTTTACAGATGCCTAAACACAGGTCATTGTCTCAAATAATATGCGTTGTGGCGTCTTTGACAGACATGACGCCAACAGCTGCATGGAATGTGGAAATGAAATTTGTCCCTGCGTTACAGAGCTCCAAGGAAAGCACTCCGAGATCATAAAATTCTAGATTGCTCGAAAGCAATTTCTATCCCAACGGTATATTGGCGATTCGGTTTCCCTTGCCTGAGGATTATATGCTAGCACAAACGAACAAAACTGTATCCGAAGATAAGCTAGCTCCACTGCAAACCTATTATTTGCCCCGCTCTTGCTCGAGCGGGAGCGCTAGTTCTGTGGATAGCTTTAAACATATCATATTTCCTACAACCTGAATAACTCTAAATTCTCCGTCTTTGACATCTCAAAAATTCAGACTATCTCCTACTCCGGCGAAGTTCATATCGTGCGATAACCAACCTAGAAGTCTCCCTTGGCTCTAATTTATTCGCATAGATCATTTTTGATTGCAAATGTGATATTGATAGATCGATATCCACCCCTTTTAAATGCCATGGATGTGGTAGCGAGATTGGCATGTGTTGACTCGGTTTACGTTACCTCTCACACCTCCCTCATTAATCGTCGATAGCCCTATTACTTCCTGGATTACTGCGCGGGATGGTTGATCTTATCCAGCAGGAAAACGGTGGTGGAGCGAGCCCTTTCGACGGCTGGTTGTGTCGATAGCACATTCCAGAATGGGATTTAATTATGTTATATGCGGAGCAGCGGGTTGTTGACATGCGTAAGGGTCTGCCTTGGAAGTCAACCTCAAACAATAGGTCTCTATTCTTAGAGCCAGTAGCATGCAGGTACCAGCTAAGAATCTCCCCGCTAGTCAGGGACCGCCAACACAGAAAAAATAGATTGCCGCCTGACCTCCTAAAGGCGAGGCCTTATTGGTGAAGCCCTGGCGCAGGCGAAATGCTTGCACCAGTAGGGCATTTTTTGCAAAGCTTAAGGCATTCGGATCCTTCGGCACTCTCTTTGAGGGAAAAATACCAAGCAATGAACAGTGGAAATTGAAGGCTTGATTGCGAAAGCCGACGAGTTGGGTTCATGCGAATTTTTGTATTAGCCGTTCACTGCCTCACAACAAAAGTACCCACCTTCTGTTTCCTGTTTGCTGAAACAACCTGTTATAACACATGTCTGCACATGTCTTTTTTTGACAGCATCAGGCTATCACAAGTCGGAAGGAAAAGAAAACAGCTGGCGAAAAGCGACCTCACATCTTCAACACTGTAGTAACACATGTTGGCCGCAATCGTGTAAGGAATTACAGAAATTTTCTTTGTCTTCCCGTGCCCCTCCCAGGAGCTCAGGGGATATATCGAGAACTAAGCTCTAGTGGGGCTCTATGCCAACCCCGGAAGTGTCCCTGACGCTCAAATTTTGTGTTGGCGATCGAAATCTCTCTGTGAAGGGATGGACATATGAACATACCCACGTATGCCACTCTGTGACGTAGCGTGAGTGCGAGTCACTGCTGGGGATTGGGGCTTCGCAATTGCAAGGAGAGCTGCTGTGTAGCTTGAGAGGGTGAAGAGTTCTGGCGCACAGGTGGCACTCTATCGGGAAGCCGCAGACGAGCTGTAACGAAGCTATCGGTTTGTCTTCTCGCCATGTTATTTCATGTCATGTCATGTCTTGTCATCGGATTACTTGACAGGACTTCTTGCAATATGGATATCCGGCATGCAGCTGGTTGGTTTCCGGCGAGCGACCTGTGAGAACGGGCAGTTGCTTGCTGAGCTGGGGGTAGCGTCTAGTCTCACAACACGAGCGGACTTGCCCACCAATTGGAAGGCCGCTCCCCTGCTGACAGCCTACCAGCGAAGGGCCAGGCTAACAATTTGCCCCTGTCCACCATCGTTTCAACCAACAGAATCCCTGCGCTCGGTGAATGGGGACGGGTATCTAAAACTGGCTCGACTTTTTGTTCCTAGCCGCCCCACAACAGTTATAGGTTTGCTGCGCGTGAGCTGGGGCAACTGGATACGTTTTTATTATTTCTTGTGTACGGTTAGACGGATCAAGGACACACGTTAAGACCTGCCCAAATTTGCTGTCATTGAAGCGCCTTTGATTGGGCCTGGCCTAGGATGACATGATCTACCGCAGATTCGCATTCGCTAGCATGGTTAACGGGGTTTCATTGGGTTTCATTATGCCACCCCTTCTCTGGCCGTATCTGGTCCGTCGTGTCTCTTAGCAGATGAAATTCAGTAGGACCATATGTTCCAAGCCTGATTGGAAGAGATCGGTACCCCTAATTAGAGGCCAGCGTGAGGTCAGTGAGGCATGGATGCGCTCTCGGATGTTGGGCCAAGATCACCATGAAGATGCAATTAGAGGTTCCAACCACCAACACCTGCTGGCGACTCGGTCGCCTATTGTATATTAGGGGAAGAGCCGCCACCCCAAAATCTGAAGGAATTTTAGAAAGTTCCTCTTTTTTTTTCCTTTCTTTCTTTGGTATGCCATTTGGCTTGTCTGTGAAGAAAATACTTCTTCGTTCTTTTTATATTCCCTTTTCCTTTTCCCTTTCTTTATCCTCGTCACTCACTATCTTTATCGACGCTGTGCTGTCTTTTTTGCACTGCGCCGAAGTCACTCGTTAATAGCTCTTTCTATCATTTTCGCGTTGTAACCTCACCAGTATCTTCGATTCTTCATTCACATAGCAGGTTCGGAGAGCTTTAGCTATTTTTACAATCGTCTCATTGATATTCGAAACAATCTTTTTTCCTTTGAATATTTTGAATATTTTCACATTTAGCCCAGCGATTCGTTTCCAGACTTTCTTTAAAGAAGAACTATAATAGCCATGGTCCGTATATCAACAATTATAACTGCTGCGGCAGTCGCATTCAACTATGTCGAAGCTGCTCCGGCAACATATTGGGGGAAAGCAGGACTTGAGGGAGGAATTAGAGGAGAATTGTCCAAGAGAGCAGTCGTCGTTTCGACAATTGCAGATGGGACCCGTGCTGGCACTGGAAATGTTCCAATTCGCCAGGACTTCAATGAGTTCATCAAAGATTCGACAGCACTCAACCTTTACCTACTGGCTCTCTCTCGAATGATGGCCAAGTCGCAAGATGACCCAACTTCCCACTACCAGGTTGCTGGTATCCACGGACGACCATACATCGCATGGGACGGTGTTAGCGGGGGAAACAACAACGGAGGATATTGTACCCATGCCGACATTCTGTTCCTGTCTTGGCACAGACCATACCTCGCATTGTACGAGAGTCTTTTGCATGCCGAAGTCCAAAAGATTGCCCAGGAATTCACTCCTGGATCCGCAGATTCCACCAAGCATCTGGCCAGCGCCGCCAACTGGAGGTATGTATTTGCATCCCTTGTGTGGTCGAGTTTGCGTTGGGTTCGCTTGTGCGGGCGCCCACGTTTTTGACGTCCCGCACAACGCAAACACCTCGCCCCGCGATGAATATCTGCTAACGAAGGTTTCTCACATAGGATGCCATATTGGGATTGGGCCACCAGTGTTACTATTCCGGCACTGATTGGAAACACTCCTAAGGTCACGGTTCAAGATCCTACCAAGGGTAGCACTCAAATTGACAACCCTCTGTATGCTTACAAGTATCATTTCTCGAGCTCGTCGAAGCAACAGCAGGAGTTTCCAAATGCTCCCTTTGCTAGCAACACTCAGACCTCCCGTCTGGAGATTAACCAGCTCAACGGAAAGTTGGCAAACATTGGCACAAACATCAAGAACCGTGTTTACAACTTGTTGACCGCATATACCGACTTTGCCACTTTCTCTAACAAGGGAACTACCACAGCAGTAAACGGCCAACTCGATTCCTTGGAATCGGTCCATGATGTTATCCACGCTACTGTCGGTGGCAGCAACGGTGAAATGGGCTACGTAGACTATGCTGCCCATGATCCGTTGTTTTTCCTCCACCATGTAAGATCAAAGGCCGCATAAGCCATCTGTAACGAAAAAAGTATACTAACTATGTTCTTTTAGACCAATATTGATCGACTGTTTGCTATCTGGCAGGTGGTTCACTCGAACTCTTCCAAGTCTTACCTGACTAGCACCGACCGATATACCAATAACTATGGTACCTATGCTCTCCGCGGTGGAATCGTCGAGAACTCCCAGACCGGTCTTGCTCCATTCCGTAAAACTGGTTCCGCCTATTATACATCCGACGATGTCAAGTCTACCAAGAGTTTCGGATATGTTTATCCCGAGACTGTTGACTGGGACAAGCCAGCGGATAACTTTGTCGCCTGGGTTATCGCTCAGGTGAACAACAAATACGGATCTGGTGCCCCTGCTGGTATTCTTACCTCCGTCTCCTCTGCTACCAACAGCATGTCCAGCACTACTACCAGCAGAACTACCACCACCACTACTACTCGTCCACCAACTACCACCACTACTACTACTCGTGCACCTACTACCACATCCTCCACAACCACTGTTAGAACTACCACCACTACCACCACTTCTACCAGACCAACTGCCGAGTTCCCACTTCCAACTACCACTGTTGCGCCCACCACTACGCAGGCTACTACGGCCTCAGCTGCTCCAGTTACCACTTCTCCTCCCCAAGGTGATGTAAACGGTCCAGTTCGTGGTCAGCGAACTTGCCAGAATACCCCATGGTACCTCTGGTTCTGGAATGGTCTCTGGGACTGCTTCTTCCAAGGTCGCAACAACGGTGGTCACCACAAGCGCGATATCATCTCTGATGTTAAGGATGTTGCTCATGAAGCCAAGACCGTTATCACCGATACCGTTGACAACATTGGTGCCATCATCGAGAATTCCATTGACGCCCTTCCTGACATCAACGATCTCGTCAAGTTTGCCTCGTCTTTGATCAGTGGTGATCAGTATGTCGAATACATCGCCCAGATCAAGGCTGATAACAGCGCTTTGAACGGAACTTTCACTGTTTACGTCTTCCTCGGCGACTACAACTTCCAAGATGCCATGTCTTGGCCCACCGAGAAGAACCTGGTTGGCCAGCACTCCGCTTTCACAAATATTGGCGGCGGTCACCATTTCACCGGCTCCGGCTCCGTTCCTCTTACCCGTGCGATCATGAACTTGATTGTTAACGGTAAGATTCCAAACCTTGGCCGTGATGCTGTCGTTCCTTATCTCAAGGACCATCTCCGATGGGAGGTTGCCACCGCTTCTGGCGAGGCAGTCCCGAGCAAGGACGTTCAAGACCTTAAAGTGTCCATCGTTTCCTCTGATGTCAGACTTCCATGCGTCAAAGGCGCTCTCCCTGCTTGGGGAAATGCGAAGACCGAGTACGGCATCAGCGAAGGTAAGGACGGTGGTCTCTGCCAGGGTCAGCAAATGGTTTAAATCGTAAAAACAAGAACCTCTTTCGTCATATTTTTGTTTTTTATAATTTATTCTTTTGCGATACCCCCCAAAATGTTTTTCTTTTATTTAAAATTTCCTCGTGTTGGCATATATTAGCAATATGGTGGTTGGTCGGCAGCAAACCGAATTTTTCCTTGTAGAGTAATTTATATTTTCTCCTTTGTATATTAGGGCGACTGGTGATTGGTACTGGCATCAATCTAAACACTTAATCCTAGATCTATCTGGACAAGCTCTCACTGTTTCCATTTTTTCTGTATCACCCTGTACTTTTACTTCTATTCTTGATAGATCGCTGGAAAGAACGACTTAATTTTTTTTCTCGCTTGGATAATAGTTAATTCAAGCCAGTTTTACAACAAAAATGGTTCTCACGAAAGATAATTTGGTAATTGAAAATGTTTCGAGGGTAGAAAAGAATTCCTGCTGTGCATCCATAATTTCCAATCAAGAGATCCTCGCCAGAAATTTGGGATGGTGTCGTCAGACACCAATCTGCGCATGAGGATGTGTGGGTGTGGGTGCTGGACCGGCACTGGAGTGGCCGGGACTGGTGGAAGGCCTTGCATTGCAAATTAAAGCGACGACGCGACTAAAATGCAAGAAAGAAAGAAAAACCCTGCTTCTTGCCACAAAATTCCCATGAGAATAAGGTTCACCCGGGTTCTTACTCTGCATGTCTCACACATGGTTCTTTTATTCACAATATCGTTGTTTCTCTCGCTTCGCATTTGAATTCGGTGGATAACGGCCAGCTGGTATGGGTTCAATAGTGGAGCGCACTGTCCAAGGATTACGGAAGACCACGCCAAAGCGAGTACCTTTATGGATGCTAACACTTGGTTTCTCATGGTAGTAACCGATTCCAGAATATATCTAGGACAACCCTTGACCGCAAACCCAGAATACTGTTTCAATATGTAGACGAGCTCGCGGTTCAGCCGCACGCGCCGTTTGAGGCTCGTGTCTGTAAAATGGCCGACACTTGTACGTTCGCAAATGCGCAAAATCGAATAGCACAGGGAAAGCTCGCGCGATAAGGCAACATGCAACACGTGTGACACACTTAATACCATTGACTTCCGAGCAATATTCAAAAATGGGACGGAAAGCTCGAAGCTTCAGGAAAACGCCTGCAGGTGATCTATTCCTCTTGAATAAACCCACAAAGTTGAATTCGTATGCTCTTTCGGAGCATCCGATATCCCGACGTACTAGTAGGGCTATTCTCTGGTAGCTTTTTGATCTACGCTAGTAAACCCGCCCCACAGACCGTTATCACACCTGATATTATGCCCTAAGAGCGTACACCAGAACTTCAACATGGATCTCATGGGCGAAAATCTCAGTAACTAACCTTAAACGTCCGATTTACTTATTATCACCCATATAATCTATTATAGGATGTATTAATTATGGACCTGGTCTCCAAGGGATTTCTCCCATGGCCATGCGCGAGAAAAGTCGGTCAAAGCTATGTATAGAGTAAATGTTTTCTCAAACTTTCCAGGAGTTATATAAATAGGCAAGCTCATGGCAATGGCTTGTTGGAAGCCCCTACCTTCATTATCGGAATCCGCCCTGCTTTGTTCCTTTAAGCCTTTCTATCGACACGATGGAGGAGAAACCACCAACCACAACGGATCTAAAGGTTCCAGAATCCAAAACGGAGGAACCGGATTCGAGTAATAATTCCATAGTGGAATCTGATACCTTCTACAATCGTGTCGGATTCAAATCGCTGGCTATTTTATCCCTAAGTTTCATTGTGATTCTTGCATCTATTGCTTTCTTCGCATGGCTATGGTATAGCAATGTCCAGAGCAAAGTATGGAAGATGATCATGGTCAATGAATGGGCGACGCGAGCCATATCATTAACATCAATCGCACTTCGTTGGGCTATAGCGACACAATGCGCACTCGGTCTCGCGATGTTGGCCGCAATCGCACTCGAGGGATTCGACGTGCCCCTCGAACACACTGCTGACGTCTCGCTGATGAGAGTCAACGGAGCGCCTCTGGTGCCAACTCTGCTGGATGTTGCATGGCCTATAACGAGGTTTGGTCCTAAAGGCGTTTTCGTTAGAACAGTTCTCCCTATCTTATTCCTACTTGCGACTTCGACGTTGGTCCAATTTACCTCGACTGCCCTTCTCTCGGATCTCCACCTGGATATGATTCCTGGCTTTGGGACATCAGCAAATTTATCAATCGACTGGAGGTGGGATGGTACGCAGTACGGGTATATCCCGATCTTCTCGAATGTCGTCTGGGCTGGAAACACACCGGCCCAATGGCCGGCCTTTGGAGAGCTCAGTGGACCCGCTTTTGAACATCCGAATCTTGTTGACACAGGTATGAACGTTCGAGCTTTCGTTCCGTACCTGAGGTCGGGAGACCGCCAGGATCTCCACCAGTATAACGGCAAAATGATGTTACTGGACTCCCGAGTAACCTGCCAAAAACCTAACCTGGAAGATCTCAATATGTATACCATGGACCCCAAGGGAAGATGGGCGATAACAAGGGAGCCTGTCCTGCAGGGTACTGTTTCTCCAACTATTCTAGATACCCCGAGATTCAATGCTTCAGACAGACCGACTCCTTTTGACTGCCCCTTTTCTTTGTTTTCAAAGGCATTCGCTATTTGCGAACTGCGTAACGAGAAGATTGCGAAACCTGCTTCTCTGAACTATCAGTATGCCGGCAGTCTAGTTAGTGAGTTTCGACACTATCCTGTCCGATCGCCGGAGCAAGATGCGTCTGGCGCTGCGTACATTATAATTAGTGTCAACAATACCAACATACCCGCTGGGAATGGGGAATGGGCATCGTTTACCGTCCAGTCTCCTGGAAACTCTGATGAGGGCGAAGTGCCTCACTACACTATGACCCATAACGTCACTGCCACCCTCTGCTATTCTGGTCTGGATGTTGTCCTTCGAAATGTCAATGTATGGAGTGATTCGAATCGAACGGAACCGGCGTTATCCTGGAATACAACAACCAACGACTTTAACTGGACCGCCGTGGTTGATCAAATCCTCCCGGGTGCGAAGAACCCATTCACGAACGAAGAGCGTGGTATCTTGAACCTCGATCCTCCGGCTGACACCTGGGCCGCTGACGAGAGTAACGAGCCTGGCTATGATGGACCGATAACCACTGCCATTTCAGGTGGCATTTATCAACGGTTGTGGCCGTACGTGACAGATGCTGTGCACTTGTGGTATAACGATGGCAGAGCCCGATACGGGAACTACAGTGCGATCTTGGACGAGAAATTTTTCGGGTGGTCGGATTCGTACGGTAACTGGCCGCAAGTTGGTGCCAATCGATGGATTGTTCGAATGTTCGAGTCGGTCGTGTACAAGAAAGCACAAGCGAACGCTACGGTCGCGGAAGGGCTGCAGATGATTTTGTTTTCTCTGGCCGGGGTTGCGTATTATGATCAGCTACCTCAATTCGATTCTTGGGCAGAAGTCGAAACGACAGCATTTGTGCCAGTCTTACACCCGGGCGGCCCTCATGGGAAGACGCGAACTGATCTTCCGGTTGGATTCACCGTTACGGTGGTGGTGGTAGCATTTCACGTTCTCGTGTTTGTCTATGTCTGTTGGTTATTTGCACACAAAACGACGTTCTCCCGGCTGGGAGACACTTGGATGGCGATTGCAAACGTGGTAGACGAGACTTTGACATCAGGGATGTTGGATATTGCAAGACAGTTTAAAGCCGGCCGTAGTCATGAGTCGGCACTGGCATCTGAGGATGGAGAGAGGAAGAGTGTTAATGTCGGGTTGAAGGTTATTGATGGCCAGGTGCATCTGAAGACACTTTAATCATATAATAAATAGTCTTGTCTTCCGAATAATTTAATAGAATCATGAATGAGAATGCTGTTTAAGAGACTAAAGATATTGTAAGACAGGTCTCTGAAATTTCATGTAGAAGTTTCTGATTATTCCAATTAGGGTTCCCCCAAAACTGCCCCGTCTGGCTTTGAGACTAGGTTTCCTCTGTTTGGTAGAGTCGCTCCAAACGAATGTTTATCTTGGAGCGTACATCCTCCGTTACCATCTTACTAGAGTAGCTCGTCAAGAACGTTGAGATCATTTGGTTTCCCTAATCGTGAAATCTCTTTATTTTCCAATAATTTGTCTACATTTCTCAGTATACAACAGACTGTTCCCTTGTAAATCGATCAACTGGCCCTGAGAGACGGTGATTTTCGCTCCTATGTCATATGCTACAAGCGAAGCCATCCGAGTATCATCTGCATAGCCGCCCCCGTTTCCCCTGCGTCGAGTTGGTATCTCAAGCCGCTATTCAGGCTACAATCAAGCCTGTGAATGGTTATAGATCCGTCTTCAGCAAATTAATATTCAGCCATGTTGACTGCGTATACACATTTCCCTGCCAAGGAGATGGGAAATTAGAGAGTAGGGCGTTTATATATTCAAACAATGTCAGTTGTGTTTTTTCCAAGTTCACCTTGGAGTCTGCCCAACAGTCCTCTCAACTGAGATCCAATTTATCGACGGGCTCCACATATACTGGTATATATCCGTTTTAAGAGGCGTTGTAAATTTATTATACTTTGCCCTCACATCGCACTTGGCCGAAGCCTGGACGGCGTAGCTGATCCTGTTCGAATGTTCTACTTGTAAAACATTGTTGTATATTGGAACCAGCCCCATATTCTGCTCCACTACCGTGGTTTGGAACACGTAAGCTTTGAGGTGAGCTTAAACTATCCGCTCGGGTAATCTGTTTAACAAGCGTGTGATAAAGGATGAAACGAAACGGATAATGTTGCTAAGAAAAGTGGTGTCAATGTTGTTGCTTGTTGGTGAGTATCGATATCTATACGCGTATAGACGCACCTGTCGACCCACTTTGCGCCCTAGAAGATGCCGAATATCCAGGCATTGGCGGGTTGCAAGATACAACAAGATGACTCTTTTTTTTTTTCGATTGCAGAGCTATAGAGGTACGAGGGTCCAAAGGCATAGTAAGTTGTTTATTTGGTTGTCTGCAATTGGTGTATATACACATATACTGACTGTTACTGCTAGGATCTGTATCGGGCAGTGTATTTGAATATGTCATCAGTGGTTTACGAATTAATTTACTGATCAAGGCAGCTACGAACAAGAGCCTCGTCTGCTCTTACGATATTATTATTCGCGAGGGCCATCGCCAGTTGAGGTTATTATGCTATAGTCTTGGTAGGAGATGATCATATGCAGAGTGCCCATCAACTTTGCCAGCGAGTCATCCAAACTAATCACGAAATTCTCCTCGTTTCTTGGCCTCAAATGGGAGGAATGTTACCTAACACCGAATCTCCAAAGGCCAGAAAGCACAAGCACCCCGGCGTGATCAAGTAAGCTGCGCCTCCTTGGGTGATGCTTAAACCTTCGCCAAGCGAAAGGTACCTTTTATCGCTTGGTCGGAAGCAGGCAAGGCCCACTTAGCGCACGAAACACTTTATTTCATGCGGCAGCCCAAACAAACAAAATGAATACGAGACCGCCAAATTGCGGTGGAAGGCAGTGTTACATCGCTGATATCCAAATATGGGATTGGATGGCCATGGTACCCTAGGAAAGCCCGTCGCAAAGGAAAACGCGTCACCGAACGCAGTGTCTGCATCTTGGCGACGAACTGACTTTCTAGAAGTGATGGGTAATGCCCGAATGCTCGATTTGTTAGGTCGTCTGTGACTGACACAACCTGGTACGCTGGTCCCGTCCGTCGGTGTGTCGGGCCCATTTTAAAACTCTCTGCGCAGCAAGCCAGATTATAGCCTTGGTGTACCTTGAGTAAATCCTGAGCGCTTGATTTGCACCACCCTATAACAGAGATATATGCCGAAAGTGATCTTTGCCGTTTGTATATAGTTCGTCGGAAGCCCGCCGCCCTGAAAGGTGTCGATAGCCCTTCCATCACCACCCTATTGCCCATTTCTGGGTCGACCAACAAAAGGGGCTATCTCTCGCGACCCAAAATCGATCGACTTGACCACGCCCACAACGCGCAGCAACACAAACCGACAGTTTCTCTGTGAAGGATATCGATATTCTATGGCAGGAAGCCTTGAATAGGCAAAAACCACAATCGCTTTTTTTTTTTTTGTTTCTCTTCTGTTCTTCATTTTCCTTTATTAACAACATTCTCTAAGCCTCAGCAGGTAAGTCAAGCTTGGTCCTTGTTTGCGCTCGCTGCTCTGCGCTGCGGCTCCTTTGCCCCTTCGAGAGTTGCTCCTGAATTTCCTTTCGCTGGTCTTCGATAGGCCAGAAGGCGCGCTAGACTCCTACTCTAGACCGTTTAAATAGCTCTATGCAGCACACGGCCTTTTAAGGTTACATTGGATAGCTTCGAAAGTTCCTGTTTCGCCTTCGAAGTTTCAATTATTCAAGCCAACCAGTCTACTCGTGTATGCTATTTTTTTCTAGCAACTCGATCCCGTAACACCCCCCAATTCGAGGACCCCACACGCTTAAATCCCGATTCAATAAACTTTATTGTGGTGTTGTTTCCTCTTTAGTTCTTTGGTGGCGACTGGGGGCAATTTAGCGCTCAACTCCACTATAGCCCACGATACCCTTATATAAACCTATTTTGTTCTTTGTCTTTGGCTAAAATTATTTACTGATGGATCGTTTGTTTAAGTTTTCACCCCTCGCGGTTTTAATACACATTTTTACTTTACGGAAAATGGCGAAAGCGGAGGAAGAGTACTACGATCCTGAGCTTCGTGCTCTACGGCAACAGGAGGGCACAATGGCGATCTACCAGCGCCAGGTAATTGCTCTATGTCATAAAAACCTGAAACTTTTTCTCAGGCGACCGCTGGTTCTACTCTTCAGAGTTCTCTTGGCCCCGATAGTTGTCGCTTTGATCCTCACCGAATTTAAGCATGTTGGCTCAAGTGGTGGATTCGGTCCCGACACTGGCGGTGTCTCTGATCTGAGACCTATCAAGTCTATGGCAGCAGCGATGGAGAATCACGAAGACACAAAAATTGTATTTGCAACAAATGGACTGGGAAGCCAGGTCAACCCGATCATCGACAGATTTATGTCTAGGACTAAAGTTTCCAATGTCGTCCGTGTCGATAACCCAGCCGATATCCTCAAAGAATGCCAAGTCAACTTGGCCGGTGCGAGCGAATGTTTCTCTACAATAATCTTTAACAAAGCTAACGGCAGCTTTGTTGACTATATAATCGCCAACAACCCCGCCGACTTGGCTGGAAGCGTGGATTGGAGATCACACAAATCTGTCACGCAGGACCGGGTCCTACCAGTTCAGTTTGCTATGGATTCCGCTATCGCAAATCTTCCCGAAAGCACTGTGGTTCAAGAACAAAGTTATAGCGAGGATACCAGCTATTATTACAACTACTACTCTAGCTCTCGTGACAGCTCCAATTCGAAAACATCGAGTGGAGAGGTAGGCACACCAAATCCCAACCAGTATTATTTTATTCTTACGGCACTGTTGGCACCATTCTTCTTCCTCATATTTATTGAGATGGTGTTCCATGTTTGCGGATTTCTCACACGCGAGAGGGAGAGCGGCGTTACAGAACTCCTAACCACCCAGGGATGCAGGCAAACGCCTCAGATTGTCTCATACTTTTCTTCGTTCTGGATACTATACGTCCCGACCTGGATCTTCACTGGTATCATCGTGGGCGTTGTCCTGTTCCCCTCCACAAACGCTGGGTTCTTGGTTTTGTTCCAGCTTTTGGCTGGCACTGCGACGCTTTCCATGTGTCTCTTCCTCCAGACACCGTTCACCAAGGGGCACTTCTCTAGTCCAGTTGCTGCCATCGTTACTCTCGCCTTGGCTATGATTTTCTTCAAGTATATGGGTGACCCAAATCCGTCTGACCAAACAACAAGGACGGGCCTCGCGGCTGTCTTCCCACCTTTCGCATACGCCTCACTCATCGGGGACCTTGGGCGCTTGGAGACAATCACTCTCGGGTATCGACCCTCTCGTTCTGCAGCTGATTTGAAAATTCTGACGGATTATCCTTCCATGGAACCATACCTGTACATCATCTTTTTCCTTATCCAAATCCCGCTCTACCTCGCCCTCGCTGTCGGATCCCACTTTTCCCTCTGGCACGTCCCCTACATAGTCAAGCGCCTGGCACCCGAAACAGGACTCGCAATGAGAATTACAGGTCTCAAAAAGACGTTCAAGAAAAACAAGGCTGTCAACGATTTGAGCATGGAGGTTAAAGCTGGACAAGTCGTATGCCTTCTTGGACCCAATGGTGGCGGCAAAACGACGACTCTGAAATGTATCGGCGGCGTCATCAAAGCTGACAAAGGTAGTGGTATGGAACTTGGTTGTGACCGCACTGAGCTCGGATACTGCCCACAGCACAATGTCATCTGGCCCCAACTTACTGTCCGCGAGCATGTCCAAATTTGGCTCGAGATCAAGGGTCGCAAGATGCCGAAGGCTGAGCGGGATGCTATGGTTGAAGCGATGGTTCGCGAGTGTGACCTGATCGAAAAGATAGACGGCAAAGCTTTCAATCTCAGCGGTGGCCAGAAGCGAAAACTCCAACTGGCAATAGCTTTCATTGGCGGCTCTAAAATCATCTGCATCGACGAAGCGAGTAGCGGTGTCGACCCTCTATCTCGACAGAACATCTGGCAAATTATCCAACAAGGCGTCGCTCACCGCACCATTCTCCTGACCACCCACTTTCTTGACGAGGCGGATATATTGTCAGACTATATTGTAATCATTCGCAAGGGGCAACTCGTTGTGGAAGGATCTGGTACCGCTCTGAAGGCGCAGTACGGTGACGGATACTCCATCTATGACGACCACACTTTGACAAACAGGGTCGGACACGCGAAGACATCAAGTGAAGCGGCTCAGAGGCTCGAGGAACTTGAGAAAGCCGATGTAGGAACTGGTGTCGGCAAGTACGAAGTGGCTTTCCCTACTCTCGAACAAGTCTTTCTTAAAGTTGCCAACGGTGAATCTCTCGATGAGGAAAGAGAGGAATCAGAAGGCGCCGAAGAAGGCGCCCAATCTACTCTCGAAAACCCTGCCCGACAGCTGGACCAAGGCCGTCCTATCAGCAAATTCCGACAAATCTGGGTTCTGTTTAAGAAACGATATAGCGTCCTGCCGCACAACTGGTTATCCATTATAATTACCCTAGCGATTCCTATCGCCGTCACCGTGGCCCTAATGACTGGCGGAGGATCGGGTGAGAATAAGAAGTTTACCGGTGGCGTTCACGATTGCGCATACCAGGTAGCGCAATTCCAGAGCGAATCTTCGGATATAAACAGCAGCGCGGCACTCTCTCGTTCGCAAGCTGCGACACGTCAACCAACTCCCACAGCCTCGGCAGCTACGGCCACGAAAACGGCAAACTACTACGACACACCGATTTCCGACTATCCTCCATTCTACGAACCTTTATTTTCTGGTCGTGTGAACCACATGTATATCCAAGACCAATTGGTTGTTGGTCCTCAAGCAGAATTCAAGAACGGAAGTGATAACTATAAGCTCTTGGACAACATATTCCCGGATGTCACCACCTACTCTTATGATGGCAGCCCGGCCCCTCCTCTTTCCAATAGCTTATTATACGTTAATAACCAGGATAACTATACAAAGACACTCTCCCTGGGAGGCTCTGGAAACTCGAAACAAATCGGAATCTGGGCTCCTCAAGGCCAGACACCAATAATCGCCCTATCAAACAGCGTTATAGATTTAAGTTATGATGGTGCTACCTTTTACGGAGTTGACACTCTTTCCGTAGTTAGCAACATCCTCAGCAAGAACAACAAGGGACCCACAATACGAGCTGCGATCCGAAAGCTGCGAGGTGTGGGAAAGGAAACTGATTTCTTGGCGATCGGCTTTTCCCTCTTCTTCGCTATGGCGACAATTTGTGGATTCACAGCCTGTATCATTTATCCAACCTACGAGAGAGTCCAACGTACTCGGGCCCTCCAGTACAGCAATGGCGTTAGACCTATCAGTTTATGGTCCGCCTACATGCTCTTTGAACTCCAGCTTATTCTGTTGGTAGCGATTGTCATGTACGCGATCCTTTCAGTCGGTTCGTATACTAAAATGTTCTTCGGACTTGGATACATCTTCGGTGCAATCATCTTGACTGGTGTCGCTACGACACTTGGATGCTTTGTTCTCTCCCTCTACTTCTCGGCCAAACTCGCCTACGTTATGGCTGCCATTATCCACTTGTTTCTCTTGTTCCTTTACCTCGTTGGAGTCATTCTGATTCAACAATACGGTCCCGCGATCCACAGATTCGATATGGCCAACCAACTCTCCGCCGGCCTTTCGCTCACATCTCCAGGCGCAAACCTGTTCCGGGCTTTCATGCTTGCTACCAATTCGTATTCCATACTCTGTGGAGAGTTCGGTGACGTCCTGGAACCGAATAAATTCGCATTCAACCTTTATGGTGGCGTCTATCTCAACCTCATCCTCCAGATTGTCTTCCTCGTCTGTGTCCTCATGGCTTTCGAGTATAGTGTTTTCTCTCGCATTTACTATCGCCTTCGAAACCCAACCCGATCCAGGGCGAGAGATAGCATGGAGGTCGAGCTCCGTTCCGTAGCCGGTAAAGCCGGTGTTAGAACTAGCGAAGACACGCGGCCGCTCCTCGAATGCTTTGGCGTCCATAAATCGTTCAACGGAGTCGAAGCCGTTCAGGACGTCACTCTTTCAGTCTCCTCGAACGAAACCATGGCGCTCCTCGGACCCAACGGTGCAGGTAAATCGACCACTATCAACATGATCCGTGGTGAACTCAAGCCCGATTCCGGTGACATCTTTGTCCGCGACAAATCTATCCTAACCAACCTTGTCGAGGCACGTGCGGAAACTGGTGTCTGCCCACAAGACGATGCCACCGACGATCTCACTGTATTCACTACTCTGAAATTCTACGCCGAAGTCCGCGGTGTTCCACACCCGGCCAAGAACGCACAGCTAGCCATGGAGGCACTGGGAATTCAAGACTTCAAGGATAAACGCGTCACGAAGCTCAGCGGTGGTACCAAACGGAAACTCTCAGTCGCTATCGCCTTACTCGGAAATCCACCAGTGTTACTCCTCGACGAACCGTCTACTGGTCTCGATGCCGTTTCTAAACGAACTCTCTGGAAGACCCTCAAGGCGTTAGGAAAGGATAGATCTACCCTTCTTACTACACACAGCATGGAGGAAGTCGAAGCTCTCGCTACTAGTGTGTCTATTATCGCCATGAGACTCTTGGCTTCGGGAACCACTTCCAGCCTGCGTGATCAATACGGTGGCTTCTGGCACGTTAGGGCCATAGTCGATCAGAGCCAGGCAACTATGATCGAGAGATATATCCGCAATGTCTTTGGAAATAGTGTTGAGGAATACGCCACTCAAGGATCGAGCGGACAGATAAGATTCGCGTTGAAGAAGGGAGGTAGGGGAGTTACCTTTGCGAGTGCGATGAAGGAGATGGAGAAGTTCAAGGGCGATGGAGCAATTTTGGAGTATAGCATCAACGGTACAACATTACAAGAAGTTTTCTTGAATGTTTGCGGCAAGGAGAAGTCCTCTAAATAAATAACTTAAAGAGGAAGAAAAAAAAAAAAAACACAAAAAAAACACCTAATCTTTGTCTTTCTTTGGTTTCTTTTCACTCGCTTACTCACTGTTACCATTTTTACACGTTTAATTATATATTTAAAGGCAAGGCGGTCGGTGTTTAGATATAAATATAGATATCGAATGCATATTATTCATAATAATTGATGATTCGTGACAAGTAGAGCGATGAACATTTAGCACGTTAGACTACATTAGACTCTGCCCGGGTAGAATAAAAACTCCATAACAACTGATGATGCTGGCTGGAAATGAAAATGATAATCTCAAATATGGACCCAGTGGCCAATCACTTTGCGTACGTAATACACGGGTTCAAGGAAACCATAAGAGTTTAAAACAAGTAAACAAACATAATCATCCGAGAACACGGAAATACTCAGCGTCTTCTTATCAACCGAACGTGGCGTCGATGCCAGTGCCTGTATTGAAAAGAAGTACCAAGTACTTGAGATGGATAGTTAGTTATTGTCCTTGAAGCTGTTTCTTGTATGCTAGGAGTTGACTGCGTCTCCTTCTCATTATCACCAGTAGGATGGACTGCTTTCGTAACAGACACGATGCGAGTGTAAGTGACGGTTTTGGTATGATGACCGTCTTCGGTTTTACTTTGATAGCTCGGAGGATGGCTCGGCGTAACATAAACCGTGGTCGTAATCCCGATGGTTACAGTCTTAGTGGTCACTCTGTGAACGGTGGGTAGTTGAGTCTGACTGGCCGTTGGGGGTAGCGTCGAGGTGACCGTTACTGTGGCCGTCGATATTATTCGCACATTGGTCGTGATGGTGATAGTCGAAGTGAGCGTATTATCCGTAGGCATTGTGAGCACAGTGGACCGTGGCCATGGTATGGTTGAGAAACCGTTTGGGAGAGTCGACAGGAAACTCGTAAGGGCAGGTGAATCGGACGATTGGGTGCCTATGTGCTTCTTGTGGTCATCGACGGCGGACTTGTCGGGAGGGACTGTCTTATCGCCACCGTCGTCGAACACAGGAGGGCCGGGAACAGGACCGTAATCCGGGAAGCTGTCCCGCTCTGGATACCAGATGTTATAGCGAAGGCCGGGCATGTTTAAATTTGCATAGTCACCGCCAGGAATAGGGACCGTTTCTGGTTGAACGAACGGGGCTTCGGAATCCTTAAGGGTAATCTGAGCACAGCTTTTCAATAATCAGCAACTGAAAACACTCTATGCTATATACAGGTGAGTATGATACTTACCCAACATACCACTGCGGTTGGTTATTTGGTTCAGCAGCATTGTTCAGGGTGATAGTTTCGGCTCGGATCAAGTAGTCTCCATTCTCCAAGTGTTTGGGAATTCTGGCGCTGAAAAAGCCCCCGTTATTGCGCATTCGGGTGGTGCAAAAGACACCATTCTGGTTGACGCCATCCTCCCAGATCTTGAACCAACCAGGCTCTCGAGGGTCATTGGCGATTGCGGTGATAGAGTTGGAGACTTTACGCATATAGATTGCACAGGGGCCTTTATGGGAAATATCAGTGACCCCGTCAGGACCGGAAAGAGAGCCACTCCAGTTAATGTGCCATTCGAATGTAAGTTTTGAGCCGGCTATTTTGACATGTTAGATTCTTAATTGGTCGACATAATGCGACAGTGAAGACGGAATACATACGTTGGACGATAGCCCTCATGTTACCCTTCATACCTTGGCCATTGCCTGGTGGGAACCCGCAAGCCAGGTCCCCACTGTTTGGGTTAGTGATGGGTGAGACAGTCCCAGGCTGGCGGAGGACGTTGTCTTGACGGATGTCATCTACTAGGAAGTGTGTGATCACTTGATGAGCAGCTGTAGCAGTTGCCAACAGCAGATTCGTGAGGAATGGAGCGAGTCTCATTTTTTTCGGTCGATTCTTTGATCTGTCTCTTGGTAATCAATATTAATGATCGTTGTTAGTAAAGTGAGATCAGAGGTTACGTTTGAGGTTGCAACTGTAGAGATGGAATTAATTACTACTGGTGATTTTTTTGTGTGCGTCTTGAATCTGTGGCATGTGATTGTGAGAATAGGAAGGGTGGAGGACGTTAAGAGGACGTATGTCTTCTTATATTCAAGTTAGCTCAGCGGGCTAGTCTCATAGCAAAGTGTTGTTTTATGTGGTAGTTCGTGTCTGGAGAATGTGTTACACAAGATCAGGTTCATAGACGTCTATAGACTAAATGTAGATGACACAGCACGATTTTGGAGTTTTCTTCGATTTGGTGATTAATAGTTAAAACTCAAGATTTGCTGCCTATGTTCACAACCTGACGAGAAGAGTGCTAGTTTTGATTTTTTCGTAAGAAGCCCTCAACTTTGTAAGGTTCATACACACATACTCCATACAAATAATAACACGATCGCGATCGCGATCTAAAGTCAAGTATACGTATAATATCGAAACAATTGACAATATACACAATATTGAAGCCTCAATCTTCTTCCATTATATTCTAAATAGGCGGCTCAGAGAACTCAAGAAAATAAATATGACCATCTTCACACCTGATCGCCATCAAATTACTCGTAAATACCATACAAATGGGTCGATACTCCTCAGCCAAAAGCAGAACTCTCCTGCCGTTTAGGCAAAACCACGAGTCTTTGATGGTTATAGAAGAAAGCGTAGGATCCGGGGTGCCGAGAGATACTCCCGGTTGGAGACGAGTCCTCCCAATCTCGGTTTCAATGAACTGTCCGTCCCTCGAGAAGTTTGGCCAAGTTCCCGAGCCCTTTAGGTTCTGGACCTCTCCATGGATGAGGCTCCTTATCGATATATATTTATTAGGCTGGCCGCGGCCGACGTATACAGCGTTCGGGTTATTTTCTTGAAGCGATAGTGCGAGGTAATGAGATGATAGGGTCATTCCGCTGACGTAGTGATGACTTAGATCTTTCGTAGCTATACAAGACAGCAATGTTTCGGACTCCGTATCTACTATATAAACCTCCCTTCCTCCGTGACCCGCGAGAATCAAACTTCTACCGTCAGGAGAATAGGTGAGATGGCCGACGGGTTCCGGCATATAAAAGTAAATCACTTTGGATGGTAAGAACCATAACCGTTCGAGATTGCAACTCCATAAATTTATAAAATCCTTCGATGTCCAGGCTATAGATTTATTGTCCGGTGAGAATGCGAGGGCTGAGACGTCCTTCCAATCGTTGAAAGTGTACGCGAGAGTGTTGGACCCCAAACACCATAATAGCGCTGTAGCCTTTTGGGGATCTGTAACGGACAGAAGCCATTTACTATCGTACGAGACCGCTAGTGAACTTACAACAAATTTATGGCCAGCGAAAGAGTGTGACAGGCTTCCCGTGTTGACATCCCATACCTCCACCGTTTTAAGGGTCGGTGATACAAGCCATTTACTATCTTGAGATATGGTTAGAGGAGCCAGGTTTTCAGCGTGCGTACAAAACTCTGGAAAATCAGAGCCATGGTACCCCATATTCCAGATCTTGATCGTGTTACCCGAGGCACTGGGCGAAACTAGAAGATCTCCATCTTGAGAGAACCCTACGGAGCCTCGCGAATCTCTGTTATGATGGCCCTTGAGGGTTTTTATTCTGCTGCCATCACTCAGATCGCATACATGTACTCGGCCGTCTTTCCCCGCACCAGCTATTATCCCGAGCTTCGCTGAAATCGTCACACGCCGCGGCGGCCAAGCGCGCTTGTCCCAGGTACATTCGATATTTCTAAGCAAAGCTCCAGAGGTCGCATCCAATATCAGGACTCTTCCTCGAGCCCCTGCCAATATTATCTCAGTATCATCTGAGGAAAACGCCACGGTTAGTTTGCCTTGTGATTCTCGTTCTGGAGCGACTTCAAATTCTAGCATTTGCTTGCCCGACTGAACATCCCAAAGCCTAGCTGGACAATCATCGCAAGCGGATACGAGACGTTCACCGCTTGAGGAAAATGCCAAGTCCCATATAATGCCATCATGGCCCTTTAGATGATATAAGAAAGACTGGTGATCGATATTCCACAGAGCTAGGAACCCTGCGGATGCCCCCACGGCTAAAACCTTACCATCAGGGGAGAATTTTATAACATGAATCTTGGTCCTTTGTGTACGGAATGTTTGCAGCTGTCTCCCCAGTTCGATATCCCAGATCTCGACGAGAGAGCGCGCAGAAAAAGCGACGTGATTCTCAGAGCTCGGGGAAAACGCTAGATGCTCAAACTTATCTCCAACCTCTAGCGTTTGTACGAGTATTCCGGAAAGTGTATCCCACATCCTAAACCTTGTATCCTTGCTAACGGCGGCTATTTTACTACCATTCGGGGAGAATGTAACATAACTTCCGTAGCCGCCGCGGTATTCGAGAGTATGAATGAGATTGCCCCACTTTAGACGGGCAGCCGGTTTCCTGAGAATCCAAGCGGGCACCGCCGAAGAAAATAGGCGTTTGACGGTACACTCTTCTGGTGCAAAACATATCGACGAAGAGTATAGTTGCAACGGAGCTGTTTCGAGAATCTTTTGGTTTGATTGTACGAAACGTATGATGTCGTTGATTAATTCAATAAAGCGGCTGTATATCGGCGCGGATTTTATGAACAGGGGTTGCATAGTCGCTTTTGTTAATGCTTGTCTGATGGATGTATCATCATCTGACAAGCTGGGAAGCAATAGATCTCGGAACAGATGAACGATGTGAAAGGAATAACCGAGGAGGATCATCGCCTCCAGCCAATGTAACAGGTGCTTGCTAAGAAATTGATATAGCATATCGAAATCGTGCTCGTCTAACACTAGTCCGGGCTGTCTGAGGTGATATAGCCAGTATCGACAAGCGTATTGAACCGACTCCGGAATGTGATTATCGATAACATCTCGGCTGATGTCGCTAAGCAAGGTCTCCGGCGCTCCAAGGTTGCATATATCCTCCCGCAGATGGGTTGCAAGTAGTTCGATGCAATATATGGCGATTCGTTTATGTGCATCCGCCCTATCGATGAAGAATTTCATTCCTTTTCGGCGCCCGTCCAGGAGGAAATCGGGGAAGGACTGGTGAAAGATCTGTATAGGATAACTGCTATCATCCGGGGTGTCGAGAATTGATCTGATAGGAACAAGAATACAATGTACCTCATCTTCAGATTTTTTGATTAACTGGGAAAGGGCGCTTCTAGACAATGGTGCTTCAAGTAAGACAATCGTTCCAAGGATGTCGTCAAAGTCTTTCAGTATATCCAATTCATCCGGGTTATCTAAGTCTACTAACAATTGATTTAGAACGGGTTCGTAGATGGCATCGACCTTGGACGTAAATTTCGAATTAGCAGTCGTCGAACCAAGGATGATATCGAGACGGCTTTGCGCCGGAAACCTCTTCTCGGCGACGAAGCGACAGACGACTGATGCGAATATGAACAAAGGTGTTGCTCGCTCGCTCAGAGCCTTGATGGCATCGTCGCCAGGCCAGTCTTTGGGCATCTTGCGAGTCTTTTGAATGATCGCGAATTCATGCTTCAAAAAACTAAAAATATCGTGTTTGATCGTCGATTGCTGTATATCGTGAAGTATCAATTCTTTGTGCTTTCCTTTCGTTATCCCATCGAAATCTGGACTTATTTCCGGTCGACTAGTGATAAAAAGTCTAACATCGATAACTTTTAAATCTTGAAGTTGAGCAAGAAGCTCAAAGATGAGACCCGCATCACTCTCGTTCTCGCACTCGTCTAGCGCATCTATCAATATAACCACGGGTGTGGCGTACATCGAGATGACATTTTGGGGTAGCCTGGAGAGAGGTTTGAGAATGAGATTGTTGAACTGTTCGTTCAAAGCCTTTCTGTAAATTTTAGGATCGTTTTCGATAGCTCTACTTATCAATGGTCGCAGATGAGGTATGTGAATGGTGAGGTCATTAGCGATGGTGCTAAAGAATCTTGAAGCATCACGATTCGCTTTTCCTCTCTTGAAAAAGAAGCTCGCGCCTAGTTGCTTATTCGTGCTAAGAGTTTTGGCAACAGTTCGTGAGATGGTTGACTTTCCGGTGCCAGCCATCCCGTATAGCCAGAATACCCGGGGTGCGGCAGGTTCTGCCACCCAGTTCGCGATATCCTCCAGAAGATCCACTCGCGTATTTGGGAGACATTCTGGCTCGAATTGGTCTTCGTACGACCCAAAGGTCGCTCCTTCGGCAACGGGAAGCTTGGATAGATTCTTATCTTGGTCGATGTCTACGATCAATTGTATTTGTTCGGTTTGAAGGGTACTTTCTATTATGCTGTAGTAGCTTTTTAGGTTCGCAAGAATCTTGTCGAATTCTGGTTTCGTAAAAGGCCATACGAAGGTTTGAATGGAGCTGGAGAATTTTTGTTTCCATTTTTTCAATTTACTCTCCTGACTTGAAGACGTCGTCGGTAGGGCTGGTTGTGCGGAACCACTATTTTGAACTTGTTTTTCAAGTCGCTTTTGAAGGGAAGCTAAAAGTTCGTTACATTCAGACAGAGTATTGGGGTCTATCACCGCCAGCAGTTTTGTATTCTGTGGGTCTTCCAGGAGGTGTTTCAACCGTCCGAACAGCTGAGAAAGAGCGTCCGTCTGCGTTTTAATATCAGCTATATCATCGTCTTCTTTCTTGACATTTCGGGCGTATTCGATCAATTTCCCGACCACATCGAGAAGCGTAATGATACTAGCGGTTACCGAAAGTGGATCCATTCTGGAATCGAATCTAGGTGCTAACGAGGACTAGTGCTGCATCGACTGTAGAAGCGCTCGCCGTAGGTCCATGTCTCAAGCGCTAAATAAGGACTCTCTATATCATCTTTTCGCCACCTTGCTAACCCGGTTTCCCCAAAGAAGATGCCTCTGAATGTATGCCTCTGGGAGATCTATGAAGGGGCCAGAAGAGGGGTTCCTGCGTACCTACCGGCAGATTGAGAAAAGTGGCAAAGCACGATCCTGTAGGTGGGTGTCTTTGCGTTGTTCATGTCAAATATGTGCAGCCTCGAACCAAGCCAAATGTTGCGAGTTTGGTTTTGGTCCAGAGACTTTATACTATCTTTGTTTAGGTCCAAGATTGAGTTAATATAAAGTGTATATGCCTAGATAAGTAATACATGTATAGAATCGAAAGTATTCAGCTTATTCTTCAATTCCGCCCCATTCTTCCTCCTCTTCATCTTCATTTTCTAGTTCTTCTTTTTCCTTATCATCATCATCATCCTCGCTATCACTTTCACTATCATCCAGATCTTCATCCTGTCCATCTTTAACAATTCCTACAGCACTCTCGTCCACCTCAGCTGTGGTCAAGCAGGTTATCCGCCTGTCGGTCGAGTATTCACCTGCCATCTGTGCGAACCCGGTAGTCTGAATCTGGACCCCATCTGTCTCGGAATCCCCATTCTTACTTTCCGCATCCTTGTCTACTTTCTGTTTCTTGGGCTGTGCTCCGCCTTTGATATGGATACTTGCAAAGTCTAGTGTGTACACACGGATGATACCTTCACTGTTGGCTGTTGTGAGGAAGTATTTTGATTTCTGGTCCGCAGATGGGTGAGGGAGGATGTCGAAGTCTTTTATCCTCGACTTGTCGGACGACGGAGGTATTATAGTATCAATAACGAAAGGTTTGATCTCGTCTTCTTCTTCCCCCTCTTCTTTACCCTCCTGATCAGTCTTCTTGGCTTCTCCTTCCTTAGGGATCGAGTAAACGACCACCCTGCCGTCTTCCGTTGCAACAAAACAGACTTCCTGCGTCTCGTTGTTGATTTCGACTTCGAGAAACTTGATGTTGTGTACTTTTGTTATCGGCGTGGTTACAATCTTACCCCGTACCTCGCTATCTACTCCGAAGAGCACCACCCCGCGTTCAAACATGACGGCGTATCCTTCCTTCCCGCCGGGTCTCCAGGTGACTTTGATCCCGTCACCCAAACCGGTGATCAGCCGAGGTATAGACCTGGGAAATACCAACACCCCAGCCTTTCGCCCCGTCATGAGATTCCACATCCTGACCGCCCTCTCGCCTCTGCTAACCGACAATGCCAGCTTTCCAGATGGATGAACAGCGAGGGCGTTCACGCCTCCGCTTTGTAGAATCGCCCCGGGTCTAGGTTTCGGAGCGGGACAGTGCAGACTGCTGAGGAGAGACCAATCTCTTGTTCTGAAGATGTGGATGTACCCTGCTTCGTCTGTGCTTATCAGGGTTGATTTCGAGGGGAAGACGAGGGATGTGGTCGGGGAGGCGGAGGGAGGGGCGAGGGTACCCAGGTTTGTTCGGGTGTGAAGGTGGTATAGGTTTATTTTGGTGTCCGGTGAGGAGGTAGCCAGTATTCTCTTGTTGCTGGCGGTACCATCGGCGTCTGAGGGGGGGGATACCGCCAGACAGCGAATGGATGAGGCATGGGCGGTGAACAGGAAGAGAGGAGTGAATGTAGCCGATGGCTTGGAGGAGGAGGAAGAGGTATCATTGGAGGGAATGGTGACGCGGAGGCCGTGGAGGACGCGGTCATAGCTGCCGGCGATGATTTGGAAGGAGGTGGAGGAGAGCGCAAGCTTTGAGAGGGAGTCTGCGGTTGTGAGGGAGGGCGAGGTAGCCGGCGACGAGGCGGCCGCGGGGACGCCGTAGACGTCGCGCTTTCTTTTCTGGCCCATTTTGATATTTGTTTGATATTATTCAATGGATAAGATAATATTAGACAATAGCGTACAAGGGAGAGAGTAATAAAAAAGAGTGAAGAATAGAGGATGCTGCCAAAGTGGACGTCCGAAGAGAGCTCTCCTCGTCGTCTGGTACGCTAACTTTTCGCAGGTTATACAGCTTCCTCTCTCAAGAATTCTTCCTGTCGCAGAAAAAATAATTTTTGCGAGCAGAAACGGTCGAATGCTGTCCGAAACGGGCAACGTTGGCGAGGGCATCTAATCTGATGGGAATCTAATCTAATCTGCAGAATCTAATTGGATCTAAAAGGGACCCGATTGGGCTAATTGGCAGCTAATTACCGCGTTAATCTTCGTTTAACAGAGCAAAATAAGTCTTGGCGGGCTAAACTGGCAGCTTTCTTCTCATCGCAGCACTCCGCAACACATTTCAATCCTTCCCTCCTTCACTTCACTCCAACCTTCTTCCTCCATCTTCTTCCATCACCACCACCACCGCCATCACCACCGTCCCCTCTCGACAGCTACTGCCTCCTGCCCGGGGAGGATGCCGTCACGGCCATCGATACGACAAGGAAGAGGTCTCCGTTAGTCCGGCTGCACTTCTTTCCCCGTTTTCCAGCAACTTTAGGGACACTTTTGGAGAACCATACCATACAATACACACCACAATACCATACAATCGATACCACCACCACCAACCAATTCGATACCATTCGATTACCCGCCAACAACATTTTCTTTTCCTTTCTTTGACGGAGTAGATGGGAGACATTGGAGGACTGCCATTTGAATAACACCCTACCATGGCCTCGACAGAGACGTTAACCCGGCTCGGAAAAAAACGCGAAGCACTGGAGTTTGTCTTCCCGAATTTTTTTTAAAAGTTTTATTCTGGGTGCTGCACCATTCGGTCGGATGGATGGGTTATGAGAAAACCCACGATCCTCCCGACGATACGACACGCTCACACGACAGCACTTTTGCACATTTCATAAATTGGGGGTTGGCTAACCATTTCTCCGTCAATCCTCTCGTGGCTGCGGAAAATATATAGAAACCTCGTATCTTCACGAAAACGCAAACTCCAAGAACTATACCGAGTCGTCAACCATGTCCAACTGTCGTGCACAACCCCAAACCGAGGACGATCTGCCAGCAAATCTGGCTGGGACGACGATGGAGAGAGACAATTCTTGGAAGACACGGATATCAACCAGTTAGTATCGCCATTGTCCACATCTGGTACCCAGCGGGGCTTGGTGGGCTGGAATCGTGCTGATAGTACATTCACTGCAATCAGAGGGAAAACGTTTAACGCGAACGAGATGATACCGAAACCAATCCTAGTGGTCCCAGATGCTGTCAGGGAAGCATTGAAACCGATCGTTCCTACCACTGCGCAAAATGGAGATGCTGGGCTATCGCTATCTTCGACAAAGGCCGAAAGATCAACTAGCGAGAATCCTACTACCGGAAAATCATCAGAGGCCCTCAACGTTCCGAGGGCACGCGATACATCCGTGAGAAGATCGATGACGCCGAAACCTGCTGGAGTCGACGGTACCGATTCGACAGCTTCAGTTGTGGAGGAATCTGGAACATTGACACCAGCACGTAGATCTGTCAGGCAAAGACAACCGTCGGCCGAACCAACTGCCCGCCAAGAGGATATCGCTACGGCCAACAATTCCGATGAAACCGGATCTAAAAGATCCGGCACCCCTCAGGCCCTCGTTCCTAGCAATGATTCATCCAGTCGAACTGACCAGGAAATGGAAGATGCGACCTCTGCTATTCCCGAGGAAGTCGAAGATGCCTCCACATCCGAAAGAACATCTGATTCCGCGAGATCCCAAGGACGGTCGTCGCCCACTCACCCAAGTGACAAGTCTGTGTCTCCCTCGCCTCTTCAAAGAAGTTCATCCCAAAAATCGGAATCACCAATACTTGCCATTTCCACGCAAACATCGCCTCAAGAACAAATCCCTCGTCCGTTTCCCACACCCACAACCGCTACTGAACTCGAACACAATACACGCCCGCCTACTTCGGTCTCTAACAAATCCGTATCACCACCTAGCCCTGCCGACTCTGCGGTTCCCGACGAAGCAGGCTCTGAAAAGCCCGTGGATGAAAACCTCAAAGATGATATTCTCGATTCTGGTGATGGTGATAAGGAGAAAGCGGAGGATGTGTCTGAGATGGAACCGGAATCATTGGCGAAAGCGTCCGAAACCCAGGCTGAACCTATTCTGCCTAGCGAAATTGCTGAATCAGAATTGAAATCATCGCAGGATGAAGTTATGGGCGAGGTTGAGAAACAACTACAGGTCGAGACAGCGCTATCGAAACAGCAAGAAACCTCTAAGGAAGGAGATATCCCAAGCACGCAAGATTCACAAATCGAACGAGTGGAAAATGACATTGCGAAGCCTCTGAGCAAAGAATCACCCGGAGATGTCGAAATGGAGGATGCTGATGCGCAAAACACTGAGCCTCTTGAGAAAGAGCAAGATGGCGAAGCTGCTGAAGTTGAAGTTGAGGCTCAAGTTCCGAAAATTTCGACAAATTCTGCATCCGAGACATCTCGGGGCGCAATTGATAGTAGCCTGGGCTCCCAAGAAACACCAGGTGTCCAGAGCACAGAAGAATCAAACCTCACCAATAAGTCTATCGTCAGCGCGAAACAAGAAACCTTCGACACTCATGAAGGCTTCCAATCCAATGCGGAGCACGCAGTTTCCCCTGCTCCTGAGACTGTGAGGGAAACTGGAATCGCCACTTCAAATATAAAACGAGAGGAGCAGACACCCTTGGAGGCTCTCGAATCCTTGCAACCAACTCATACTCACGATCAAAAAGTGTCCGCCACACCGGCCGGCATTCCACCGACACCGCAAAATATCACACATGAAGCCGATGCGATTGACGGCTCTGCCATCGCAGAGACCCCCATGTCTGTCGACGACCACACTATACATTTGACCTCGCCCAAGTCCGTTCAACAACCACTCACAACCGCGGCCCTCGAAAGCATAAACACAACCGTATCGACACCTGCCACCCGTGCATCTTCTCGACGCGAAAAACGCCCATCGATCACTGGAGGTCTACAGCTCGCCAAAATTGTCTTCCACGGGCGCAGCACCGCGGGTACTTCGGCTTCCAAAGCAGATGGCAATCCTAACGAGCTCTCGCCCTCTGCGCCAACCCCGGCTAGGGTGGGTACGAGGTCCGGTAGCATCAGCACTCCGGCGCGCATGAATTCAAGATCTCTCGAAGCTCAACGGATCCTATCACATGCAGAACTGCGTGACCAGCACCAAATGCAAGGCCGCCAACAAGGATCGCAACATAAAAACGGCTCCGACAAGCCTAGACTGGACGTGTTTGATTATCTTACAGCGGTGACAGCATCTGAACCCCTCCAAAACTCGTTGGCAACAAGCCATAAGACACTGTCCACTTCCGCTTTCCAACTTCTACGACGAGAGAAACAAGCCATTCAGGCGTTGACGGAGATCCAGGATCTACAGAAGGCGGGCAAATGGAGCCTTACGCAACCAGCAAAGGCGATTGAGCCGCCGAAGCAGATGGTCCACTGGGACTACCTGCTAATGGAGGTCAAGTGGATGAGCAAAGACTTCAAGGAGGACCGTAAATGGAATATTGTCAAGGCGAAGAAACTCGCGGACTCGTGTGTCGCGTGGCACCACGCTACACCCGACCAAAAGAAGGCCATGCGCATCCGTACCACCAGGGACAGCTCATTCACGCGGAATAGACACGTAACTCAAGTTCCTACGCCGGACCTGATGCCCAGTGATGAACATTCCGATGATGATGCCATGCGCGATGATGACGACGATGGGGACGAGCACATGCGGGACGATTTCGTGCATAGATTACACGAGGTTGAGAATCCCGGCAACTTGTTCGCATTGAGTGCCGACGATATCGTGTTTGAGATCCTGCACAATTCGATGACGGATCGCATGCTCGGCGAGTTACCGATATTCGAGGCACCCAAGATTATCGACGCCAATGGCAAACTTCGGGAAGCGATATTCTTTGATGGATGGAAGAACAATGAGCCGCTGGGACCTGCTTCCGGGTTGAAGAGAACTCTTTGGGAAACTCCAGTCGAAGAAGGCCCGCCGGCTAAGAAGAGCAGGTTTTCTTATGATCCGGAGTACAGGTTGCTCGACTCGGATGATGAGGACGACGACAACCGAGAACCCATTCGGAGAATTGGTATCGGTTCACGCGGTATTGCCAGGAGCGGTAGTCCCGTCCTGCAACCGGAGAACACGACTGTCGCGTTGTTCAATCCAGACTTCCAGCCTGTTCTGCAGAGATTGCATAACGCACATCCATTCAGACCTCCCCAGGAGATGCCACCGGCGACGTTCTTCGAGTATAGGGCGCCGAGTCAGTGGACCGCTGAGGAAGATAAGGAGTTGGTTAGCGCGGTTCGCAAGTATAATCACAACTGGTGGCTCGTGTCGCAGGTCATGCAACCTAGGAGCTTTTTGCAGTCCGGTGCCGACAGGAGGAGTCTTTGGGAGTGCTTTGAGAGATGGTTCATGCTGGATCCTCAGAATCAGGAACTCATCAAAGGGCCGTTCTTCAAGCCTGTGCAGCAGAGACTTGAGTTAGCGTCTAGGGCACCTACTCATGCGAATGCAGCACAGCAGCAAGCTGCCAATACAGCGACGGCTGCTACTCCTGGAGGTCCGAACGCCACGCCTGCCGCCAGCCAGAGTGTTACAGTTAGCACACCAGGTCAGCCTCCGAAGAGGCGAACCAGCCAGCCGATGCGGGTAGAGCGCAGACGGAACACTCGCACCCTCAATATGATCGAGCAGATGAGGAAACTTGCGAAGAAGCGTGAAGTGCAAGCCAGCAAACAGGCGCAGTCCACGAGCATTGCTATCAAGAAGCAGCAAGAGCAATCGGCGCAAGCGGCGGCGGCGCCAAAGTCAGAGCCGTACACGCCTCTACAAGTCAGCAGAATGAAGCACGAGCGGGAGTTGTTGCACCGACAGCAGGCGCAGATGCAGCAGATGGCGCAGATACAAAGGGTAAGAAAGCAGTCTCAGTCGCACATATCTCCTCAGAACTCTCTTGTTGACAGCATTCAACAGCGACAAGCGCAAGCTCAGGCGGCCCAGGGCGGGCCAACAGCACCGGGAACGGCGGCGGGAGCGGCGGGAGCGGCAGCAGGAGCGACACCAGCTGCGACAACAGGAGTCGCAGCAACGCCTACAACCACCGCACCCGCAAATACAACCACATCGACGCCTACCAGCGCTACCCCTTCACAGACAAACAACAATATACCTGTGCAATCTCGAAACAATCTCCAAGTTCCCGGAGTGCAGAGTACACCCGCCGCAGCAGTGCCGACAACAGCCCAGCAGTCCCTTCTCGCTGCCCAGCAGCAGCGTTCTCTTATGGCGGCGGCGAACAATTCAGCAGCCGTGCAGGCCGCTACCCAGCAAGTCAACCAACATCTTCGCGCCCAGGGTCACACCGTGGCTTCTAATGGGCAAAACGGGCCTACCAGCCTCACACCAGAGCAATATCGGATGCTTATTCAGGCTCGCATGCAAGCAAACGCTCTGAAGCTGCAACAAGTCCAAGCTCAAGCCAGCGCGGCTGCGGCTGCGGGAGTACCTGGCACTATGCCTCCAACAGCGGGAGAGCTCGCTGCGATGCGGGCCGCCGCCGCAGCACGAGCCCATAACAGCAACAGCATACAAGCAGCTGGCGGATCTGCGGGCGGAGCCAATGTCCCCACGGGCAGAGAGTTGATTAGTCCTCAACAAGCCATGATGAGAATCAAGCAGCACTTCCCGACCATTGGCGACGAGTACGTCCACAGGATGATCATGCAACACCAAGCGCAGGCGAAGCAGCTCGGCAAGGAGTTAACCTACGGGCACATCAGCAATCTCATAGCAAGTCTTGCTAGTCAGTTCCAAGGTGCGGCCGGCCAAGCTGCAAACGTCGCGCAACAACAGCAACAACAGGTTCAGATCCAACAGGCTCAGCAGCAACAAGTCCAACAGCAACAGGCGGCTGCAGCTGCCGCTGCCGCTGCGCACCATCATCAGCAGGGACACGGACAATCACCACCTCATCCTGGTGTCGTTGGCGCCGGTCACGTTGGCGCTGGGGGTATACACCATCCACATCCACCCATTAGCAGAGGCGGAGGGAGCGCGACTACCCAGCAGATGTTGAATCAATTGATGATGTCGCAAACACGAGCGCCTAGTTCGAGTCCTATGATGGGCAACGCGACACCGGTTATGAGCAGTGCTGGGGTGGTTAGCAGAGGAAGTAGCGCGACCCCAATGCAGAGGGGTGGGAGCTATCATACGCCTACACCAGGACCCAACGGACCATCAGCGGGTGGAATGGGGCAGCAGGGTAGTCCGAGAGTTGGCCAGTCTCAGATGGGTGGAGGCTCTTAAAAAAATTATTTTCTTTTCTCTTTTTTTATGGGTTCGGGTGATTGGTAGAGCATAGAGGGCATTCTTCCTGGAAAGTTTACTTGCGTCGGTTTTAAATCACCAATTCCAAACCAGCTTTGAAAGAATGAAGGTATTCCTCGCCGTCGATGAAGGCGCACTCTACTAGTCCTAAGTCATAACAATAGTTTTATGTTTCTTAATTCCTGTATGATTATAATTCTTGTCTTTTCTCTTCTCTTTTTTTTTCATTTTCAAGACGGTGGTTTCTTTGTATCTTGCGGCGGGATGGTGTTTATGGCTTCACTTTTTGTGTTATTATAGCTTTTTACTGGAACGCGAAAGAACAAAAAATACGATGGTGAGAAGCATTCGGTGTTTCCAACAATTTTTGTAGATGGCAGAAATCAAAAGTAGCTTCGAACTCTTGATCAGACTTTTACATGACTACGTGTTTTGTTGCCTGTTCTATGCGTATTTTCCGCGGGTTATTTTATTGGTTTTGTGGCATATCGTAGTTTAATGATAAACAATCCCGGTTCATAAGAAGGGATGAATCGTATTCAAGAACCAGGGTGATCAATTGTCCCCTTTTTCAATTCGGAGTAGATAGATATATGTCTTCGAATGTATAAATTCATCATCTATAGGTCCTCATCCATCTTCTCGCTCTTCTCTTCTTCGTCCTCCTCTTCTTCGACCGCCTTCTTAGCCTCCTTCGCGGCTTCCTCCAGCAAATCTTTGGGAACATCCTCGTGAATCCATCCGTTCCAGATCATCCCTCTGCTCCCCGTCGCCGCAGCGTTGGCCGTCTTGCTATCCTTTGTGATCCAAGTCATCTCGATTTCGAATTCCTTGTCCTTGTTGTCGTCGTGAGCGACGTATATGATCCGCGCGGCTTCCTTGACGCCTTGTTCGAGCGATAGTTCGGCGAGGTTGAGTTTTTCGATCTCGGATTTGGCGGCTTGACGGCCCTTGCCGGTTGCGGCGCCGAAGTAGCCCTGTATACGCGCAATATAATATCAGTAAAACAAACCAGTTATACTTATAGAGTTGGATGAGGAAGCTGAATGAATGAACGGGGAAACGCACCCAATAGAGACCACTAGGTTCGATCATGTACAGTCCCGGGCCGTCATCATCGGCACCGGCAATGATGGCGGTGACACCGAACGGTCTGACGGAAGAGTATAGAGTGTACGCCTGGGCGTAGCTGCCCATTCGGTCCGCGAGAGAGGCAACGGGTATCGAGTCCTTGAAGTTCCTGCGCCACGAGATGGCTTCTTCGCGCGCGCGATTGGTGAAGTGCTTGCCGTCGGGGATGAGGCCGGATGTTGCCTGCGAACATCGAAGTTCGAGGAATCTTTAGTCAGTATATTGGGTTCCCAGATGAGATATAGGGATCTTTAGTTTCGGATAAGGGGGTTGTGAAAGATGAGATGGGAACGTACGATTCCGACATGGCGATCTATGGTCGATATTCGCTTGTTGCTACTGGGGACCAGCAGCTTGGAGGTTATGAGCTTTTCGCAGGCGAGGATCACACCATCTTTACATCGCAGACCGATGGTGGTGGCGCCGTTCTCGACGGCCTTCTGGGCGTATTCGACCTATATGTGTTTATCCCACCGCGGGGTTCTCGTGAGTAATCGGAGTTTGTGGGGGTGGGAAGGTATATATCATGAAATTGGCGGGGTACGCATTTCAATCATGGAAACGAACGCATGTAAACCAAGCGCGGGGAATATAGCACGAAGGGAGTTACGGACTTGGAAGTTACGGCCGTCTGGCGAGAAGACGGAATTGGAAAGATCGTAGCCGGTACCTATTGAAGTCTGTATATTGGCTTGTTAGCTGCCCGCGTAGAATAAAGGGCCGCGGGTGGGACGTGACGTACCATTGTGAAGGCGGGCTACAAGATGCGGGAGGAGAGGTAGACTGCTGGTTCGAGATGGGTATGATGGAATATATCGGCCGGTCACAGACGGAGCAAGTGGAACTATCGGGGGAGAAGGTGAGGCTCGATGGAATTGAGGTCGTCGATGGCGGTGGTGGAGATGTTGGCAGAGGAGGATTGCGTGGACAGCTTCGAAGGTGAGGTTGAGCTTGAAGCTTCTCCAAAAGCAAATACGCGTGTGCAGCCAACACAACGCACTCCCGTGTGGTATTTTACACTCTCGTTCTTCTACACTCGGTTCATGTTATTCTTGCCCCAAATGGTATAAAATTAGGTCCCTTCAGGTATAACCGCAGAGAGCGAGCTCGATACACGAGAAGGCGAGCAGGAAGCTATGACTTTCTAAATACTGGTAGAGATATTGACGGGAACTATGTCCCTCTTCTGAATGACAGACCAGTTGTACTTATCAAATGTTCGCATATATGCATATCTGTCGTCGTATCTTTCTAACGCGTAATCGTGCTTGTCATTAAGATCCATGTCATAACCACGATATTTACACATTGAGTAGGTGTACCAACTTTAATTTCTATCACATACGTGGTTCTATGTTCAATGAAGTATCAGCCTGTAGAGTCCGAGTCGCTGGATCAGTTCAAATGTTCAGAATCGATTGTGTCCCCATTACCAGGGGTAGTGTAGAAAAGTTGAAGGATTGGTACAAAAATCATTGATGCTGCAGTAAATACAAATCGTATGCTGCCTTGTCTCCTAATAACTCTCCTCTCAAGGCAGATTTCTACTTTAAATAATTGATAAACACCTCGCCGGCGATTTGAATAGATATAATTGGTATCCATTTTGCAGTCGGTGAAATATAGCCTCCTTATAAGCTTATCGTAGCCGAAAAGTCTGCAAGCCAGCATTTTCCAAGGAGGCAATTATTTTCAATCGGTTCATGAATTCTTAAACGGAACTATCAATGGCTGAAGAGGCTTAGATTGCAGATCCCGTGATCGTATGTCGACTCGCCACAACACACAAACTAGAGGCTAAATACACCTGCTTGCAAGGAGCAATATAGCAAAATTCTTGAACCCTAGATTGTATCTTTCTTCGAAACGTGAGGCTACTGGGTTTCAGAGCGCCTCGAGTTTGGGGTTTTCTGGATGGAGAGTGCTCTGGTGTTAATCAAGCTTTTCCCTAGATTGAGCAAGCCGAATATGTGAGATGGACACCGAGATATGTATATACCACTACCAACTTGCTAACACTGGCGCCGAGAAATGGCCAGCAGAAAAAATATTGCATACTAAAACCCATTATTTAATTTATGTTCAGATGGAATCTCAAAAAAATATTGTGTAGATAGTGTGTGGTAAGTTCACTCATAAGCAGATCCAAATATGATAAGATTCGTAACATTCGCCTCCACGATTTGCAATAACCCTAGTCGAGTAGCGACGTCATAGACTTATTATTATTCTTCCTGACTGAGTTCATGAATACGCGAGAGAATTGCTCTTTTCATTCCACATGACGCTCGCTGGGTGCATTGATACCTCAATCCGAGTACCATTCCTTCATTATCGTTTCTACGAGAATATGACGACGTTGCAATTCGCATACAGATACCAAAAAATCGACCACTTCTGAAGAGTCACAAAACCTCTTCCCGTGTCGGCAAACATTCACACAATTCTACGAAACAAGCTTTATTTTAGAGATATTATTCAACTGTAGTTTAAACGAAAGCGGAGTATTATTTTCATTCTGTCTTCCTGCATTTTCGCACTCTCCCTCTCCCACCGCATCGTCTATCGAAAACTATCTACCCACTGATCATGATTGTATCAGTATCCTTCTTCCTTCTGCTTCTCTCCCCTTCTCTCTCTCTCTCTCAGCACCCCCCTGGGTCGCCCCAGTCTATTGCACTTTATATACAAAGCTTCAAACAAATGCTGAAAAGGGTCTAGAAAAGAAAAGAAAAAGGAGACAAGTACAGATAAGCTAGGATGAGATGGATCTTTGATATATGCAGGTAAAAGCGAAGTGGAGTCAAGTAGAGATGTGGATCGGTAGCTAGATAGATCGATAGTGGAGAAAAAGAGGGGCCCAGGGGACCACATGATGATGAACATTATGAGTCAAGATAGATTAAAGTAAACAACCCCCCCGACAAAAAACGGGGCGGGGAGAGCGGGAAAAAAGCTGGTATTTCGCGTACGTTTACTCGAAGCAGGGCAGGGAATAAAAGAGTATAAACGATAATACGATATAAAGGATATAAAATGATAAAAATGAATCTTGCGAAAGTGTAAAATTCAGGAAGATTCTACGCAGCAGCAGAAAGCAAGGTTGCAGAATGTTGCTCATTAGGAACATATACATGTTGCGTGTATGCGTACGTTAGGAAGAACGAAAACTGTCCAATATGTAATATCCAGGACTTGTAAATATAAAGAGCAAAAACAATGAGCAATGCGCTAGATCTGGGATCAGCATCCCAGGTTCTGAGCGCAGTAAAAGCAAAGCAAAGCAGTCGAGGAAGAAGAAAAACGATTCAATGATCAAACTGAACGTAAAAAGCATAAACAAGCAAAAACAAGACTGGAAGCAAAAAATAACTGCCATGCATTGAATAAGATTCATTTTCAAGCTCAAAAGTCGATATTCGAAAGGATCCACGAAACGGGATCGAAACAAGGAGAAAACCCAGAAAGAAAAAGACGCCGTTGATAAACTTTTTGTCGTGAAAAAAAAGATAATCGGAATTGAAAAGTCAAGATCGCTCGCCGTGCAGATATGAACCCCATGCTGATATCGATAAGAAAAAAGCACAAAAGATCAAAAATTTTGAAAAAAATAAAGAAGCAAAAGTGACGAGCCTAGCATCAACTTCGTGACTTGCAAAAAAATAAATGCGTGAAGGAATCATCTGCGCCAACCGAATTACGAGCCCTTAAAAAAAGAAATCCAAGCGATATGAAAATACACTTGGATCCAGATTAAATTTCCCCGATTCACGTTCACGAAGCCAATTGAAAGATGCTTCGAGCCCAATGAATCTCAACCCTTCGTCAGTTTTCGGACCTGCTCGCAAATGACTCACTTCAAGCCGTAAAATTTGGCTAGTTTCTCGTCCTCGTACCTCTCCTGCGCGGCCTCGACGACTCCCTTGAGCGCTTCGTTCTGTTTCTCCTTCATCTTCCGCTTCTCAAGCTCCTCGAGTCCTCGAGCGAGCTTACCACCCCGGGACAATTCCCGCATAGCCTCGAACTGCGCTAGCGCAGCCATCTGCGAATCGATATCGTTCGATCGCTCGTGAATTCCTTCTTCGACGTGATACTGTGTGAATGCGGCGTGTTGTTTGTTGCCGTAGCCGGGTGACCCGCGCTTTGCGAGATTGGCTGGGTCTTCGGGGTCGACACCGAGTTTTGGTGATTTGGCACCGGCTCCTCCAGCGCTACCGGCACCACCCTGGTTGGACGACGAGGTCTTGCGCGGCTTCGCGGGCCGTGCTAGTGTGTTTGAGCTGCGTCGACGCTGTCTGTCCGGGGTAGTTGTGATATCTCCCGAGGACGGCTGTGTTGGGGCGTCCTCACCTTCGTCGGTGGTCCTCAATGCGGCCATGGAGGCCTCCACCGCTGCGACTTCGTCTTCCCGCCGCCTGTCTTCTCGTTTGCGCGGGTTCTTGGGGGTCTCCTGGGACTTCAAAGCCTTCCTTTTCTCAGCCTTGGCGGTCTTCTTGGCCTTCTTGCGAGCTTTGGTTCGTTCTTCCGGTGTCAGGTTCTTTTTATTTTCCTCGTCTTCCGAAGGGTACTGCGGCTGAACGCTGAGGGCTGTAGGAGTGGAGGGGATGGAGGTGGAGGAGGTGTGGCGGTGGGGACCCTTTTTGCGCAGAGATCGCTCGCGAGCGAACTCGCGGCCTGGGGATCGGAGGTCCCCATGAGTTAGATAGTCCAATTCGGAGGGCTCCATTATGGCGGGAGACTCTTCACCGGAGTCGGAGATGTCCTCGGTAGCGATGGAGGAGCAGGAGGAGGATGTTGGGGAGGGAGGTGGTTGAGGTGATGGTGTGTGTGTGATCTGAGGCACTATAGGAGGTGGTGACTGCTCTGACATGATTGGCGGGTAGAGACAGAAGAGAAAGAAAGAGGAAAGGAAGGAAGAGAGAAAAGGGAAAGGAGAGAAAGAGGAAGAGGGGAAGGGGGGAGGAGGGAAGCGGAGGTGGTTATATGCCGAGATCGAGGGTTCGGTTTCGCAGCTGCGACTTTGTGGTGGAGCTGCGTATGTGCGCTTATGATTCAGAAGCTTTTAGGAACAAATGCACCTTGCAGCACAAGGTACACTCCTCGCCGGTGTCTGCAGCGGTAGCTTGTATGGACGCAAGTGCGAGCGGAAGTATCTGTGCGATGTGCTACACCCGGCAGGATCGAGGATATAATGTCCCCAGCAAGCTGCAGCCCAGCGGAGTGGAGCAGGCAAGTCGACGTCCCTCTGCAGCTGGATGCAGCGTCCGGTGACTAAACTGAGTCTTTGTCCGCCTTCCCACAGTCCGGGAGACGAGACGAGAGATGGGATGGGAACGGAAGGGAGGCTGTGGAGAGAGAAAGAGAGAGAGCGATAGATGGTGATGAAGAGGAAGAAGAGGAAGAGGGTGTCTGACGGGACGAGAGGGTGCTTCCGCAGCCAATGGAAGCGTCCCGAGGCTCAATCCTAATTTCGGAAATTTGGGTTTGTGATATTGAAGCTCTGAGGCTGTGTCTGGAGAAGGCCTCTCTTGAAATAGCAGTCTCCCGCTATTGCTCTTATTGCAGGACCGGAGAGAGATGTAACGGAAAAGAGACGACGAGATATCAAACTGCGGAGAGGCCGTGATTGTATCTCGTAGTTGCGAGAGTGCTCTGAGGACGAGTTCAATGACAAGTACAAGTACCGACTTCACTCGATCGGGTGGGGGGAAAGAAGAGGAAAAAAACGAAGGATCCAACTATTCGCAGAACAATAAGATTGCAATACGAGCCAGGTACAAAGGTGCCCCCGCCGACATAACGAAATTGTGGCCCAATCCACCTGCTCAGAAGGTACAGGTACCGACGCAGCCGACAGAAATATCCCTCGTTCCCTGCTTGTGCTCAATCAGACCCTCAGCATATCGATGTCCCTTTCAGCTAGCGCCTACCCGCTATGACGCTTGCTGATGCGGAGTGGGTACGCAACCCCGACGCTCTTCCGCATTGGCAGCCTTGCGGATGCCTCATATACGCCTGGCCGAACCCAATCGCGATTCCCAGAATACCGTACTTTCACAATCCCACAATTGCGAATTTTTCTCTTTTGTCTGAAGGCTCCTCTGCGAATACGTATCCAATCGTTGTGTTACATGTACAAGATACGAATATGCTGAAGTCTCTGCAGACCCTGGCACGACCAGAGAGAATCTTGAAACCTATCTTGAAACCGTCGACTTTTTCTTCACGTCGCTTTCGCCGACACGATGCACTCGAAAATGCAGGAGATCGTTCTCATGATCATCTGTAACATTGCTCTGGCCCGCCAGAACAGACAGGTGACTCACGACAAACACAATCTCTTCTCCATATCACCAAGCGGAGAGAACCCATTAATTCAAACAGGGTAGGGCCAGAAGAACCTTGGAAGTAAATGCAGACTAGCCAATTGAGCTGCAGCGGCGAACGAGAGTACAAAAGGTCCAGACATCGAAAACCGCCCTCCAAAGCTGCCTCTCGCAGTATTTGTCAATAATTTAAATTAAAACAAAACAAAAAAAAGTTCACTTCCACGCTCCGAATCACAAAGTTGAGGCGATGGCATGTGCTTCCTTGCATTTCCCCCAATCTGCAAAACAAAAGCTTCCGATCGTCCCCCAAACTTTCTCCAACCATGAGTTTTTCTATTAGACGAAGAAGCTTGACTCACTGACGTCGGCACATGCGACAGAGTGGATCCCCGCCAGCAAGGGGTGGGTGAGCAATTGAGGCTTGTACGCTCAGCAGCCACACTTCGATATTCCCGTCGACGTGTAAAGCCTCAATTTAGATTGCCAAAAAAGGTTCCGAATAAGCCTCAAAAATATATATGCATAGGTGAAGGATGATATAGACATGTGAACTATCATCGTATCCAATCTATCGGCGGCCAGCCGCGGGTCTTTGAGATATACTTCCCAACAGTCGGTCGATCCGTTTGTTTCCTCAACCTTCCTCCGCTGACCGGTTACGCACTCAAATGCACGCTTCAGCTGTTTGGGAACACAATCCTACAAGTTCAAACGGGGCGGCGAACGCTCAGAAATCGCCAAGATGGTCCCGCTCGAGATGAAACCATGGTAAATTTTACCTTAAAAAAGGAAAGGAAATTGTCTACTAGCGATCTTATCACAACGGCTTCTTTGACTCTTTTCAAAAGAATCGAGCAGGATGACTTCTGCGTTTTTGGCCGCGCCTGCAAGCACACCGATCTGGTAACGGCTAGAAAGGAAATCAGCTGGCGAAGAAGGTGGGCGAGCGAGCGAGCGAGGAACGAACCGTTTCTCGCTCACAGAAAACAACGCGTTCCAAGTAACTGGGAAAAACGGCTACGGGTGCGGTTCCTAGCAGCTGGAATCACCGCTGCTGCCCTCATGCAATGCTTAATGTCGTGCGCCTTTTCCCCTCAGCTGTTTGTTTTTCTCCCCTTTTGCACACATTTCGACTCGAGTTGCACCAATGCTATGCTGGGGCACAGTGGCGAACAGGTAATCACGGGCTAGCCCGTCCGATGTTCAACGGTGACAATCTACGAATTGTCGGCCGAGTCTGCAAGGACCTATTCTTCAATCCCACAAAAAACCCTTTGAGCAAAGAGAAGAGAGCTTTGGTACTTGCAATTTTAATTGTAGAAAAGATTCGCTACCCAAGATGAGAAAATTACCAGTATGAGGCTGAGATATTTTTTTACGAGAAAGAGAGAAAACCTTGACGCCCAATCGCCCCAGAAACTGGCATAGTCCCAGGATATTCATATCCACCGCAGCTGTTCAGGTCAACGCACACAAATTAAATGTCCAAATTTTTAAAAATTTAAATCATTTTTTACATTTGCTTGTTCTTCTCATCATTTTTTGTTCGTATTATTTTCAATGCTGCCTCCGCTTTTCCACGAAGAGTAAGAACCCCATCCTGCCGAAGCGGTAGGTACCAGTCCTGACGAGCTTGGCCTCGAACTTCTAGAAAAAGGGATCTCACGATCTAAAAGCCACAACCAGCCCTGCCCTGCCTGCGAGATATATTTTATTGACTGGGGCCATCTCTGCTATTGCAATATATTCGAAACACATCTTTTGGCGAGATGGGGATTGTCGAAAGGGACACGTTTGGATGATTCGTATTGATTGGCTCCCTTCTTGAGATTCCAAAACGCTGAATGGCGCAAAGGCGTTGTTTTTTGTGGGCCGTGATCCCCAAAGTTCCCATTCGGCCAACAAAAGAATGAAAAAAAAAGAGGTCTTAGGTGAAGACATCCGAGATCTCCCGTTTTCCCCGGTTGACCACGAGGCACGTGCTCTCGACTCCGGGGAGACCGATCGGGGACATGGCAGCCCGGACACCGAGAGGCATCCCGGGACGGCCAACCGAGCTCCCTCATTGATTCATAGGGAAATCCGCGGAATGGGCTGGCATGGCTGCTGCTGCTGACTTAGCTTATGTATGCCTTTTCCTCAGCTGCCTTTGGAAACACGTCCATTGCAACGCTACATTTCATTTCGTGGCTGCAAAGAGTTTGGGGGCAATGTTGGTGGTTTCTTTGCTAAGTTTGGAATAAGTTCGCAAAACTTCCCAAAAAAGAGCCTAAGTTCGAGGAAAGAAAAAAAGGTATCTCGGAGTTAATCTGGTTTATGCGAGCCATGGCTTTGGACATAGCCGTGACATTGGACTGCATCTCCGCTTCTGCAAGCCGAGCCTATCACAGTGGAGAGAACGGGATTTCCAACTTTTTGTTTCCCTTCTCCAAACTACCAGTTCGCGGGAGCGGGATACCCAGCCGTATGGGACGGCATTTTTGCTGCTCGTAAGTTGGGCTAAATGGGCTATTACCTTACCTTACCTTACCTTACGCACGCATCGAGAAACAGAAAAACAAAAACAAAAAAAAACTTGGTTTACCAGGAAAAAGCCATTCAGCAGCAAAGGGAGAAATTTCCACATAAACAGAAAAAATCTCTCTTGCATTTTCGAAACTAGCTTCCAAGTGGTTTCGGTGCATATGTACGCGGTTGTCGTGCACCACTTAAAATGCTCATCACATTATCAAAAATGCAGGAATTCATCGATGCGAGTAAAATAAAAAAGCCCCCCAAAAAAGCGTGGCAGACACCTCGAACAAACCATGCAGCAGGGCAAGCGAAGAGGCGTCGATTGAACCGGTTCAATTGGGGCCGTCTTCCCTTCCTTACTTTACTTTACTATTTTTTTTACTTTTTAGATCGACAGATGCCAGATGCAGCAGACATGGTAGGTAGTTCACAGCGACCGAGCGGTAATGGAAGTAACGAGCAAAACCCCTCGAGCTTGGAAACCCGAAGCCGGTTGGGATACCGAGGTGTTGGAGTTTAGCTACGTTAGCGGGTCTAGCCTCTGAACGATGCCTAGACCGGTCTTCAGGACAACTCTTTGAGCTTGAGCTCGGTAGCCGGAGAAGAAGGAAGGGTAATGATGAGAAATGTCGTAAATATGCAAGCTCAGCAAATAGCGGAGTAGCACCACCTAAGAAAGAGTAATTACTTTGCCGAAACGAGTAGCTAAATTTACGCGGTCAGAAAAGAATGAGAGAGAACAGGATTCTGACAGTGCGTAGTAGACCGCTGTAGATAGATAGTGCACATGCCCTTCCCCAGGCTCCGCAGACTACGCTACCCAAGTGCGTTATAGATAGCAGCAGTTGCGGACCCCATCGACGTCAATGCAACGCAAACGGGCAAATGGAAGACAGGAAAACTCTGCGGAGTCAAATGACCGAAATAGCGAAGGGAGAAGGGGAAAAAAGCACGTTGCGAACACACGACTATCTCGCGACACCGCTTTTCTCATCTTGATGACAAAGTCTCTTTCTGGTTCCGAGATCCTCCTAAAGGCTCGCATCTATGCGGCGGCGTTCGCCGCTGGTTACTCAGTCCGGCAACAGCTGGTAAGACTGGGAGCAACTGGGGACGGAGTGCAGGAGGCCTTGGCCGGCTTAGCGCCCCCGTTATGTGTTAAACTGCACGTGGTATTTTGGGGGTGTGGGTGGGCAGGGTGAGGGTGGGAGACGCAAGCAAGGGAAGAAGGCACACCCTTTTCCGATGGCCTGTGGTGTCTTTTGTCTGGGATCAGATTCAGCTTGGGTGAACCAGGTCCCGCCCTTGCCTCGAAGAACTCTATCTCTCCCTTTTGCGAGACAGAAAATCTGGGAGAAAATAGAACGAAAGAAAAAAATAGTTACCGAGAGAGGAGAAGTAGAATTAAAAGAAGAAACCAAGAAAATCCAAATAGAATAAATAAAATTTTTTTAAAATAGCGAACTCACATAGGAATGCAAAAAATGGAAGCGGCCAGGCCTGTTTTCTTTTTGTCCTCTGCTAACCGCATCTCCCAAACCTCGTGCTTGGGGGGGATCGAAATCGCCGTCCGGCAGCTTTGTGGTGGCTCACCAGCCAAATTTCGGCGCTTCTTTTTTGGGGCTGCCAGATCTCATCTCGTGTTTCTCTTCCACTGAGGCCGGCCGTAACGAGGCAAGACAAAAAGTAAGTGCAGCCAGCGGTGCATGCCTGTATGCGGGACCGGTGCCTGTTTTACAATTTGCACTGGTGATTGAAATTTTCCGACCAGCCTGGGGGCTTGCTCAGTGGAGGGTGCTCGCTCGCCCTTGTGGAGGGTGTAATCCATCCACCATTGGCAGTGCCAACCAGGGACGGCCCTCTAGCCTCGTCTTTTATAGTTACCTCGTTCCTTATAACCATATCCCCTCAATTAACCTTCTCCAGCTTTTTATGGTTCAGACCTTCGAGTTAATCCTTTTCACATTCAACTTACAGACACACCCAAAAATATCACCGATCGATTTCTTCTCCCGAATAATTTGTTTTTTGGCGGATTCACCGAGAGAAAGCGAGACTTCTTTTTTTAAACCATCCACCAGCCGAAAGGTGTCGACAGATAATCGACTGATATCTTGACGAGGCCTTACTACACCCGAGAACACACCTTCCCACACCCACCACCCTTATTCCCTAACTATACACCACCGCACACAGCACACGCCACCCTGAATTTCTTCCAGTCTGTCCTTGCTACGGTCCTTCTGTTTTTTATTTTTTCGCACGTCAATATCTTCGCACCCAGTAGCCAGCTATACACGCAACTTCGCGACAACATATTTGGGTGACAATGGCAAGCGGACGGACAGGCTACGAATACCTGTCTCCACAATACAACATGCAGAACGGTAAGCTGCCCTCCACGGCCACCAATTCCCTCGAACTTCTTGGGCGAATTTCTGCCACCAAAATATCTCTATAATACTCTTCACCTCCTATAAACACTCTCCCCATACACATATACACATATATACACATACAAAATCATACTACACACATACCCTCACACGCACCCTCACGCACCCTGCCCGCTCCCCTACAAACCCCGTATTCACTCCGGGCATTTGCATTTACTCCGCTCTTCATACATATACAAACGTCCATCTCCGTTTATTATATATCAAGAAACTTGCAAAGACTAACCCCTGCCCTTTTTTGAACCTTCTTCGTGCCTAATAGACACTACAACAGGCATATCGATTGGAGTCAAAGACGACTATCCAGACGTTGACTTTGGCCAATGCTTTCTCGACCAACAAACATACACACCATTCGGTGATGATCTTTCACTATTTCCCTGCAGCACGCATCAATCAGACGTTCCCGGACTATCTGCCACAGTGACTACTCCAAGTGAAATGGCAGGATTTGACTTCTCTTCCTTCCTCACCGGCGCCTCACCGCCGTGCGCGCCTGCCGGAGAGACACGCTACCAACCCCCATGCGCAGTCAACGCCAGCAGACAATCCTCATCAATGGGCAGCAACCTAAGCGGAGGTGTAGCTGTGAAGAGATCCCCGATGACCCCATCTCTAGACTACGAGATCGAGGAATTACCCCCAGCTCTCTGGACACTCCCTACCGATTCTAGAACGAAGAACAGCATCGCAATATCCCACAATTCTCCGGATATGGGCGGTTCATCCTCTTCGACTTCATCTCTACCCCTGAAGGTCAAGGACTCAACCCACCACCCAAAACATATCACGTCGACTCGCAAGCTATCAAAACACGAAGCCCAGCAGGTCAAGAAGGCCGCCCATTCTACCGTCGAAAAACGTTACCGGGCGAACCTTAACACCAAAATCACTCATTTACACGAAGAACTCGTCAAGGCATCCGAGGAGGACTCCGTATCTCTTTCCAGCGAAATGCGTGGCTCCAAGGCCAAGGGAGCAGTGGTTGGACCTCCGAAGACCAGAAAAGCGGATGTGTTGACCGATGCCCTCAACTTTGTCAACAGGACACAGAAAGAAAAGAAGATGATGAAAGAAGAAATCGACTTTCTGAAGATGCGGATCATGACATTAGAGAAGTTGGTCAAGTGCGAGGACTGCTTACTATTAAAGCAGATGGACCAAATGAGAATGCCGAGCAACCAGAGAATCGTCAACTACTGATTTCCTCCGACTATCTCCCTTTCGCTTTCTCTATTTCATATTTTCCTTGCATTTTTCTTTTACGCTTTCGTTTTCTTTACATTTTTTATTTTTTATTTTTTTGGGTGACAAAAATGGAAGAGTCGGATTTTACAAAGAGGGGAGTAATGGGTGAAGTACTTTTGCATTTACTATTTCTGTTAATGCTCAAAATTTGAGGACGGAAATGTTTTTTTTATTTTTCTTCTACACGGGCTTGGGTATATATATCGTCGTTTTTGTGCTTATATATCTTGTATACTGCCTTTTTTCTGTAATCCGTTTCATTATTTCCCTTTTTCGGTCTTCGAAAGATTGTTCTTGGTTGTTCATTTTATTTTTAATCTGGGAAGGGAGTTCTTGGAGTTTATTTACGAGCATGTTACCACCGAATTAACTTACACAGCTATTAACCAACAAATACGCGCTGGATGACTGTTTAAAACTGCACGAACTCTCTTTTCTTTCTTCAAACTGCTGTTTACGCATCCTGTTTGTTAACATCTGGCTGATCGCTTGCTTGTTTCTTTCACTACCACTATCTATCCTTAAAGTTTTGGCTGTCTCTGGATATTGCGATTGCATCATGTTTCTGTCTCTATCAAAGGTACGGCTTGAACGCAAAAAAAGAACGAAAGAGAGAATCCCCTCTCCACATATTTTTTTTCAGATGAAAGAATTGATATCCCCTATTTTTGGCTGGCTCTCCTCATTATCCTTTTTCTTCGATCTCCTATCGTAGTTCGCTATTCATCTTACTTTTTCTATCGCTCTCATTTACTTTTTCTCTTTAAGTGTGTATATTGGAAATATTTGACTATTCGAGTAAACTATCATATGACGTTGTCCTCATTCTCGTATCAGGGATCCTATTTATTTACTTTTATTTTATTCATTCTCATCTTAACAGCTCGCCTCTCGCAATTGGAACTTAATAATCCACCGTGAAACGTATATATTACGGCCTCCCTTTTTGACATCTAACGTTCGCAGTTCCGAAAGGGGTTATTGTAGAAATATGGGTCTCCACTGGCATTCTAAATTTCTTCTATTATTTCATTCTTTTCGGCAGGCGAAGAACCAAAAAAAAGGGCTCTGGAACAATAAAAGCGAAGTTTCGGAAGTGCGAATCCGCGCGTGCGGTCATAATGATGCTCGTTAATCCGAAGCTTAAAACGTTTATAAAAACGTCCCTTAAACCACCATACCACGGATCTATTTCGACCACTATGGTGAATTTTTCTCCTTCCCACCAAAAAATCAGATCCTAACGGTGAAGGCCGATAATTTTCATACTTGTCCCATTCGCATGCTCCGGGTCCCCACTAGTTGAGCCCCCTTCGGATCTCACCCTTCTGCCATATCAAGGTCTTCTATCCTGAGGAGAGAGTCTAAAAAAATTGGGTGGATACCGCAATCCTGCTTGCCTCGTCTAAAACTGCTGTAAGTAAAACAGAAAAGGGAAGGAAGGTAATTATGAGACAATCGGCCGTTATAACCATATCCCCCACAATTGCATAACACCGTTGGGAAAGCCCCATTGCCGATAAAAAGTTAAAAAAAGAAAGTGATTTACGTTCTTCTCCTTCGATCCGGGAAGATGGAGACCGATAACGCCCTTTAAAATTTACTTTCCTTGCGCCTTGCTTTTGTACCCTTTTTTATTTTTCTCCTCTTCCGAAAGACCTGCTTCGTTCGCTTCTGTCTTTTTTGTGATAAATTTATCCAGGGGAGGAATTGACGGTGAAGTGAGCTCGACAGGCGTTTGGGCAGGCCAGGGAAGCCAGGGGGGGTTGGAGGTTTATCTTTACCTACAACCGAGCAAGCAAAAAAACACTACGTTATGAACCTGCCGATTTGCAAATCTGCTCGCATGTCCCCCTTGATAGGGCAGATCTATTTTTGCTAGATTGCTAGAACCTTTTGGATGATGGAAGTTGAAGTCACAATTACGGAATATACATATAACATATCATATTAATGGACACATACACCAACTCAAGCCCCAAAAAAATCTAGACGGTGGAACTGCCCGATCTTCGGATCGATGGGCCACGTCGAAAAAAAAAAAAAAAAGGCCTTCTTTCCTCCTGTCCACATCCCTGCCTCAGTTACATCCATTTTCGCCTCTTGTTTACGAGACTGCTCTTTTTTTCTCTCAATCCATTCCAACCTGCATATATTTGCGCCTGTAGATCTCCTAACAATTCTAGATCCCCCTTGATGATAAATTTGCAGTAGCAGAGGGAAAAAAATATGCTGCATATGCATATTGGGCGATGATAGATGGATAGAGCTAGACGAGGGTGAAGAGTGCCGAATACTAATCATGCGGTCCGAAATATCTCTCTGTGGGCGCGTGCACACGCAGAAGAGTATTGGCATCTCCTCGGTATGTATATTTGCCTCGCACTCCTCCCAAATATCCATTACGAATCAGAAAAACAGCCGTTGAGATCCTCGTTCGACGATGATCTAGACTCTCTCCACCCTCCCTTCTTCGCCCTTCTCCTCCCCATCCATCTGCAGCGGCATTCTCGGATGCAGGAAAAATAGTCTAGTCCCTTCCACGGAGGAGAGAGAGATAAAAAATATGTTGAGACGCAAAGATATATTCCGGATAGAATACAATGATATATGTACATGGGTAAAGCTCCATCTTCTGATCCCCGAGATGAACAAAGATATGCTGGCCGTTGACATCTTCTCCCCGGGGAGAGCTTTGAAAAAAGAGAGAAGAATTATAAGCGCCGGATATCACACCCTCCAATACCCTTCCTTTATCTCTTCTTCCTTGGAATCCCTCCCCTACCCCCGAGACGGAACCTTTTCCGATTTCCTTCCCGTTAGCAAACACCAAAAAGGCAGGGAACAGAAATATGGAGAAAAATGACCAGGTAAAAAGTAATATGTACAGCGAAGATCATATAAGAAAATGGAACTGCATGTGCTGGCTAAAGATAACGGAGATGCCGATTTTGCAGAAAGAATAATAATACCCGAGCAAGCAGAACGAATAATAAACACCGACAGAAAGGCATGCAAGGTATCAAAGCATTTAAACAAGGAGTTAAAAAAATTGAATAATGAGAAATAAACTTTTTTCAGAAAATGCAGCTCGAACTTTGTGGTATCATATGCCGACGACTAATAACGACAACCAGGAGAGAGGGAGATTAGAGTCCAGTTTCGTTTCCTCTATCCTTCTCCCATTCATCGTTGAACATCTTCCATCCTGGGCTATTTTCGTGCAAATTTGTCTTCCTTTCCCCGCACCGCACGCATTTTCTTTTTCAAAAAGATGAGAAAACAACAAAGAGCAAAAACTAAACTCCGTCGACGAAAAAGAAAGCTCTCCTCAATTTATGCAGGGTAGAACGTGTCCGCCACCGCATTCTTGAGGATACCAGCGGACCATGTCTTTCATCCACTGGCTCCTCCTGTGTGATTCTGAAAACTGCGCGTTCTCGAGTTCCTTCTCGTAGCTGACTCCTTGGCTCTTCAGGCTCGCGAAGCGTTCGTCGGATTTACGGCGGCGGACGACTTCGGTGATTAACGCGGTTTCAAAGTTGCTCGATGGTCCTAAAGTGAGAAGAACAGATCGCGATGTTAGGAATCATTTCGTTTTTCGTTGTGTCGTTGGTTATGCGGGATCGCGGTAGGACTTTTGTCAAACATCTGGGTAGGACGTACTGTAGGCAAATTGTACCCAATCATCGATCGGTACTTCGTCGAAATCGCAATCATCGTCGTCACTATCGTCCATGATCGCGTCTTCGTCGCTCATTGTCCGCTTCGTGTCATTGTGAACGAAGCAGCCTCTTCTCCTTCTCTTGGAACCTCCGCTGGGGACCTGAATCGGTTGCGATTTTGCGCTTTTCGAGATCACAGACTCGTGCTGTTCATCGTCGCATCCGCAATCATCATCGCAGCCGTAGTCGCTGTCCGGGTAGAATACAGGTGATTCGTATCCGCTAGCGGCAGAGCTTGTGGCGCTACTGCTGTATTCGGAATACGTCCGTGTTCTCCTTAATGGTGAGTGAAAGAATACTTCGGAGTTTGAGCCTCTCCTGCTCGCCGAAGAATGTTTCACGGAACCGGATGTAGAGTGCACGTAGTCGTAGTTGGGCAACTTGATGTCCACATCGTCAATGCACGGGGTGTGTAATCTCGCCAAGTTTATCGAAGGGCGTCTGGATGTATCGGCCGCGGTGGGGGCGTTGAGATTTTGGGTTAGACTCGACTCGAAGTTAGAATCAATAATCGAATCGGAATCTGCAGGCACTTCCTTTTGGGAAATTGTAATAGTTTCGTAAAGGTTTGCCGGCAGGAACCAAGAAGAGTCCGAGGAATCAATGTCCGAAAGATCTTCCTCGATTATGAGCGCGGAGATGCGACGAGGTGGGAGACCGCCAATGTGTGTAGGACGGAGGGGTGGAGAGGACGGTACGTAGGCTTTAATTGGCATTTAGGGAATTGGTAAGAAAGTTTTAGGTGTAAAGGTATACAGCGCTGTCACTGTATGCAAAAAAGTGGGTAATACGGGATATACGGTGTATATCAAGTAGGTATCAAGGTAGGTGTATATTGTATATGGGGTTACTTGTGTAGTCGAATTAGGCTTTGGGGGAGCAGTATGCAATGAGGTGCCTTAGGGCTAGCCACCACGGCGAGTAACAGCCTTATATACAGAACCAAGGTTTAGAGATCAGACCACAATATAGGCATACCACGGGGCCGGTCCAGAAGCAGTAATGCTACGTAGTGACCAATGCTTTTCGTTCCGGGGCCAGCTGCCCCTCCCCCTCCCCCCATAGCGTTCGGGGAAATTCGAGGGTATGAGACGATACTGATCTCAGCGGCGTTGACACTAGAATCATGTCATGGAGAGACCATGCTTGGGGGAAACCCGTCCCGGAATCTATTCGTCGCGGGGAACAGGATGGCTTTAGCGATAATAGCGGGTACGCTGTTAAGAGCCGAATACAGGCACAGGCATCGTAGGTAGCTCCTTTTCCTCTTTGGCTTGTAAATTAGGGCTTGGGGAGCCTGTTCGGGTTGAGTCGCGATAGGATGATGATGAAATTTTCTGCAAGAGAACGAGCAAAAGGAAGAAAGGAAGGAAGGAAGAGGGTGGAAACGGGATCGATGCACAGGTCAAGGTGGCCTGACAATCGCTATGCGAGATCCGGACAAGGATTATTACACAGAGGAGGCGCGAACAAAAAAGAAAATGCGTGGGAATCGAGCTAGTCTATGACGAATCGATACGTCCCACATTGGTCTTTAAGATTCTCACTGGCTATAGATCGGGTTTATACGAAAGCTTAAGCTACGGGGCTGGACATCGGACGGTCCCGCTGCAGGATTGGAGCTGGGATCCAACCGTCGGGACCGGACCACATTTGCAAATTTAGTGGAGGTTGTTGGATTGTGGTGTGATACAACGGCGCGGGTGGCGTGATGTTGGACTGCGTTGTCTGCTACAAGCGGTTGGGCGGACGGTGGTGCAGCGGGCTATATATCGGAACTCCCTTCCTCCCCCAGCTGCTCGCTGATGAAAGGGGCTTGAGGTTTTCTTTGCTGGCGGGTCGAGTGTCATACGTCTCATGATCACGACGGAGCGTTTTTCTCCTGAAAATATCATTTTTTCGTCGCTATCTATGGGGCTCGTTTTGCCGCGGTGGATTCCAACCGTTATCTGAATGCAAGCCGCTTCTGCCTGGTGCTATTGGGAGTCATTATGATCAGATACCGACAGGGAAAGGCAAAAAAAGATAAACAGAAAGAAAGAAAAAAAAAAAACAGATCTGGTCATAAGAGAGAATATTTCGCTTTCACGGCTCCCGAGTACCTGACGGCAGAATTACTTCGGATTGCATCATCCAACTCGAAGGGACGATTGGAGTCCGACAGACCGATAGATCCCCATCCGACCTCCATCCGAACTTGCCTTCGTGCTATTACATCCTCTAATAATTAATCGTCAATGTCACACTGTCCGATGTTCTCCGACGAGCAATGGTGTAACATGATTTCAATTAAAGTGTCACAAACGGATTGTTACACACCGATTCTGTTACACAAAATGCAGCACGAAAACAGAGAGCGGATAGAATCGATCCATCTCGGGTGGCTGCCTATGCAGCATTCCAGACGATCGATGGCTACCCGACGATAGCAACCAACAGCTAAATTAGCCAGTCAATGAGGCGGGTTACAACTGTTCAGCATATTTCTAGACGGCTCAAGGTCTGCTAATTGTGTTGCGCGTGTCGTTGGCGACTGAGGGCCCAAAGGCTACAGGGCGAGGCCAGGGCATCTCACCGCGGAACTCGCAAGTGGTTCGGAATGTAATGATGTCGCATTCCTGAATTCACTAGAATGAAGAATCTGCGAACGGGCGAGTAGACGGGATGTCCCGTAGAATTGAGATCCTCGGGAGAGCTATTCTACTTGCGTCACTCGAGAATCGATTTTCTCCGGCGTCATCGACGCAAACAATGTGTTGGGGAGGAGCGTGCAGTTTATCGAAACCTCCTGGCGGAAAATGCCATCTGAACCCGCCTGTGCCCGTCTCGATCTCTCGAATTCTGAAATCGCCGATACCAAGAAAATAACTATCACCAGATTCAGGGAATTCTATGATATCTCCGCCTAAAACCCACCCTTGTGACCATTCCTCCGCGCTCGAGTTCTGTTTGCCTCGAGTTTGCCAGCAAGTGTACCGTGATAGTACTGTGATTTTTGGCAGCAGGAAGAAAAGAGCCTACATCCCTGCCTGTCGCTCCAACCCCGCAAATTTCCTGCAGCTCTGATAGGAGGACACTCCTCCACAAACTTTTTAACCCGTCGCACCATGTGATACCCCAAAGCATTGACTCGAGGCCAACCAGAAATTCACCCGCAGTGTGCTTGCACAATGCACAAAAATTCAAGATTTCGTCGTCGCGCGAAAACAGAGCTGCCAAAGGGTGTTAAAAACTAGGCGGAAACCTGCATAAGACTTGTTATCTCTGCTTGCTGCATTCGGAAAAGTCTCGAGAGTGGGAAGCTGCACGAAAAGAGGAGATTGTGATCACTTGCGCGACCCTTCCAACTTTTTTTGGTTTATATAGCTGGGTCTAGCCTGGGAGATGCGGGGAAGCTGTGGATTTTCTTGTGCTTCCTCCCTATCTCCATCCTTCTCCTCCTCCTCATTTTTCATGCCAGCGTGGCGAGCATATATCATTCTAGCTTAGCTGCTACCGGACTGCGAACGATTCATACCTTTTCTTCCATTTTGATATCTGGAATCGTTCCCCTTCCGTCCGTAAACTCTTCGCCACTCGCCAACACCGTTGCAAACACTTGATTGCTAGACAAAAGGATGTTTTATGTTAGCAAAACCATGCCTTCTAGAAGGTCATCTCTCAGTTCGTCTAAATTCGGAAAATCACCCACTGCTACCATCCAGAGTGCCAGCAAACGCTTCTTCGATTGCATGGTGCAATCGCTGGCCACAGTCTCGCTAGCGTACGGCCACTATCCTGTCGGGCCCTGCGAACACATCAGACCACAGGTCCCCAGACCCGCGACTTCGTGCAGTATTCACTCGGTACCGAATAGAATTGCCAACAATCATAACCAGAGGGAGCGTCAGAAAGCCGACTTGTTATCAAAACGCCGACCAAAATCAGAAATCCTCCTTCGAAGAGACTACCAGGGATCGACAGATTCTCTAGCTGATGCAGAGTACCGAGAAGTCCAGATTCGAGAATTCGTATAAAAAACGGACATCTATTTCCTTCTTGTTTGGTGGGAGGTGTATGATATATGTATTTTTCTGTACGATATAATTTTGAGAAGCGGGATTTTCTTTCAGGAGTTAATGTTCAATGGTTCAAACGAACGAGCCTGAGATGCAATTGAGGCGCTATGGGCAAAAAGCAGACTACCAGGTATGTACATTCAAGAATAGAAACCCGCCAAACTACCAAATTGCGGGACGAGAAAAACAAGAATAACAGGAAGACTCTCTATCCCGGTAGCCAATTACTGACGATCTAGCTCTAGTCCGTGTTAATAGCAAAAACAGAAAGACCCAACGAGACTATCCACCGGTGTCTCAATCCTCAAACCAAAAGGAAATATGGAGGAAATCAGAATGTCTAAAACTTAGCAATCTGTTCCCGCAACGTCGCTGCCGAAGCCTCAATCTGTGCCTTCTCTTTCTCATTAAGAGGGAGCGGGATCGAAGTTACGACTCCATTGCGACCAACCACGACAGGCAAGCTGATGCAGCATTGATACTCGTCATTCCAGCAGCTGAGGGGGTAAACTGGACGTTGGTCAAAGAGGATGGCTTCGCAGATGTTGGCGGCAGTAGCACCAATACCGTACGAGGTGAAGCCTTTCGCTTTAATTATTGCGTTGGCTTTCCCCGAAACTAGCTTGCCAATCTCCTCCTTTTTGTCTTCGGAGATATCGTCTATGAGAGATATGTGCGCACCAGAAACGGTAGCGGAGGACCAGGCGACCTAAAAAATACCCGGAAACGTTAATGTTTAATATTTTGAAATGATAATGAGATGTTTGACGATATAACTTACACATTGAGAGTCACCATGTTCACCAATGACGTAAGCATTGATCGAGTTATCTGAGATCTAAGATTTACTATGCATTAGCATCCAAGATCGAAATGTATAAACTAGGGATGAGAAAAAGAAAAAGAAAAAGACATTATTGATCAAGGGTGCGTGTGCGTGATCCACTTACATTCAAATTCTGTGCAAGAAGCCCACGAAGACGAATAGAATCCAACAAAGTGCCCGACCCCAGAACCTGGCTCTTGGGCAGCCCGCTCATCTGCTGCGTGAAGTGGGTCAGGACATCTACTGGGTTCGCAACCAGCAGGATGATCGAGTTCGGATTAATCGGCTGCATGCCCTTAAGAACGCTTCCGAGAACCTTGTAGTTCTTCTCGATCAGGTCCAATCGAGTCTCGCCGGGCTTTTGCTTGGCACCGGCAGTGATAACGATAATGTCCGACTGGCCAGCTTCCTGTGGCGTGGCATATTTGATTCGGACGTTGGTGAGGTAGGTGGCGTCCTGGAGATCCTGGACTTGAGCCCTGCAGAGGTCTTCTGCAATATCGACGAGCCGGACTTCCGCGCAGACGCGACGGAGCATCAGGGTGTGGGCGATTGTGCACCCAACCGACCCCGCTCCGATGATAGCGCAAGTAGAGTAGTTGTTCATGGTGGCGGGTTTTACAATATATTTTGCTGGTGAGTGTGAATATATGAATCACTTGGTTGAATCCCTAGTTTGATAAAGAATGAATAGCTTCAATTGAACTTGTAGATTGAAGTCTGTCCTCTTGTTGGAGCGGTACGAAGTTAACGAACGATTCTTTCTAGATGAGGGGGTCCAGAGACGATGTCATCCGTGCGGAGCTTTATTATACTTACATTCCAACTGAATGTGGTGTCGTTGTTGGTGTTGTTGATATGCGGTTTGTGTGTTGATCTGTAGACGACATGCAACGCAAAGGCAGACCCTCAACGACCTCCGCCGACTTTTATATCTGCCCCGATGCGATGTCTTCGAATTGCGATATTGCTTGGTTCTCAGTCCACAGTGCGTCAAGACAGTTCAGGGAGGATCTATTCTTGGTGGTGAAGCTCCATTGGGGGTCTCTTTCCCTCGGAGGCACATCGGAGAATCTTTTTTCATGATATTTTGTTGCCGGCGCAGCATACCAGGGCTCTCCAGCCGGCCAGATGCTTCCACGAAAGCGGCTCTGCTCCACTCTGACGAAGCATTTCACGCAGTTGCTTTCGCAAATACAACATACGAGCTGGCTATCAACGGGAGACGCCGAGTATATACCGAGATTATTATGTCTCCGGTCGCCTTGGCTGAAAGCTCACGAGTATCTCATGTGAATGTCGAGACCGTCCCGTTGTTCCCTCTAGGCTGTCGTCATATCTCGTCAACTGATGAGCGATATGACACCAGCAAGCAAATTTCAGCCAAATGCCACGCAAAGAGGAGATATTACCAAGTCAGTGAGTGCACATGTGCGCTTATCGACAGGTTGCTGTTCGTTGTTGCAGTGGCAGGAACAGCGAAGCCTCTGTGCAGCCTACAGGCCCTTCAGGTCCCACCAAAACCAGGTTCCAGATAGCTTCGGCGCCACAAACAATGTCTCTCGAAGGGGGCTGTCATCTCGCTCGGTAAAGTGGGGAGGGCGACCAGGGTTGTCTATCCCGGTCGCAGTAAAATTCCCAGGGTGCGACCGAAAACAGCCAGAGTCATGCAAAAGTGGCCTGACCATCGTCCGACAATCGAACTTGGGTCGTTGCAAAATTTTCAGCTTTGTTAGCGAACAAGCAAAAACACCCCAAACAGCCACCGTTTCCTGCTGCCCCCAAGCTAAAATTGGCGGCTCCACAAGCAAAAATTCACATCAAACGGGGGGGCAAACCGGGGCCATCGCGCTTTGGGTCCCAGCGCACTCCTCGGAATGAACCGCCCGAGGGTAGGTATTGCCCCTGCACAATGCACGTTCTGAAAGAGACCACTGTGCGTCCGGGACGCTAATGCACGGGTAGCATGATATTTTACGATTCGCGAGAGCTTTTTGCAGAGGCGGTTATCAAGCCTTTCCAAATGCAGGGTCCCCAGCTGCGACCATCACCTGAGGTGCAAGAACGGTACACTCCCATTCTCGCGATCTGTGGTGGCATTTCTGACATTCCAACCCGGTGTTGCCCGCTTCTTTTTGCCATCTGCTCGAGTTGACAAGAATAAAGAAAAAATTGGCTTGTGCGTTCCTTATCTTGCAGATAATATTTCGTTACGAGGGGTGCATTGTATGGTGCCATGCGATCAGCAACGGTCAATCTGCCCGTTTGTTGACGAGGCATTGCATTGCAGCGAAATAGGTTGGAGGGTTCGACGGTTCTAGACGTCAGAATACGAAAGTCACGGAATCGAACTAACCCGGCTCCGCGGCGCCGACAGTTGCGCAGAGCTCGCGACTCGAATCTTTCCGACGCAATTTTTTCTTTCCTTTTGGGAATTAATTCGAACTTCACGAATTTTTCACAAACAATATCACAATTGCAACTGAGCGTAATAACGATGTGCACCCACGCCCAGAAGGACGATCACGAGATGAGGATGACTTCATATATAAAGACGATGGGCGCCAGCCAAGAGTGCGCCCCCAACTACTGTTCACCAGCAATCACATAAGGCTTTATTGATCATAATCAATATATTTTATATATTCTTCACCTTCTAAGTCAAGTCCACTGCGGACGAAACAAATCTCATTTTGTTACACAAAATGCATCTGCATATGCACATAAATTCAAAGGACCGGGCAACAGACCCGGAGCCTACAGTAACTCCTCCTGACCTTGAAGGCATGGAGATATGCCATCATGTCAAGACACTTGATGTATGAAATTACAACCCACAAATGTCTATTCCTTTGGACCATACTAAACAATTATAACCGAACAGGAGCAACAAAAATTGAAGAAACTCGACTGGGGTTTAATACCTTGGCTTTCGCTACTTTACCTACTCGCTTTCCTCACCCGTATGCTGAACATCTCCAATCTCGAATTTTGCAATAACACAAAATGTCTAATAATAATTTCAAGGTACAAACATCGGAAATGCAAAACTCGCGGGCCTCGCGCCAGCAATCGGTCTCGACCCTGCTGGCGAGCAGTACAACATCGCCCTGGCAGTCTTCTTCATCTCCTACGCCCTCTTCGAACCGGTCTCTAATGTCCTCCTCAAGATGTTAAAACCGAATCATTACCTTACTCTCCTCATGGTCCTCTGTGGTGTTATCACAATCGCTACTGGCTTCGTTAAGAACCCAGGTGGTCTCTACGCCGCCAGATTCTGCTTGGGTGTCGTCCAGGCTGGTGTCTTCCCCGGTGTGAACTACATTCTCTCATGCTGGTACCGCCGTTCGGAACTCGGTTTCAGAAGCGCAATCTTCTTTTCCGCAGCAGCTATCTCAGGTTCCTTCGGCGGTCTGTTAGCATACGGTTTGCAGCAGATGGACGGTATCGCCAACAGAGGCGGCTGGTCATGGATTTTCATCATCGAGGGTATCATCGTTGTCATCATCGGCGCGGTCTCCTGGTGGATGGTATTCAACTTCCCCGACGACTATGCCAACAAACCGAACAGCAAGCGCGCAAAGCTCATCCGGTGCGTCGAAGAGTCCTCGCATCAGAAGGACGCCCCACCCGCCGATACGCCACCCGCGAGACCGTTCTCCCAGACTCTCAAGCTCAGTTTGACAGATTGGAAGACGTACACGGGTATCATGATCTACGGTGGCGCCGCGGGTCCGTTGTTCGCATTCTCGCTCTTCTTGCCGTCTATTATTGCGGATATGGGTACCTACAGCCCCGCGACAGCGCAATTACTCACCATCCCACCATACATTGTCGGTTGTATCGCTACGCTTTTGATCGCACTACTCGCCGATAAGACAGGACAGAGGGGTCTCTGCAGCATTTTCACTTGTTTGTTCGCAGTGCTCGGTTTCTTCCTGTTGCTATTCGGAAAGAACGTCGCGATGAAGTACACTGGTACCTTTTTGGCCGCTATCGGTATCTACCCGTGTATTCCTAACGCTGTCGCGTGGAGTTCGAACAACATTCTGGATCCGGGCAAGAGAGGTCTCAGCTTGGGTTTCGTCATCGGTATCGGAAACTTGGCTGGTGTGGTCAACTGCTTCGTCTACAGGTCAAAGGACAAGCCGGACTACAAGTTGGGTCACGGTGTCGTTTTAGGATTCCTGATCGTCTTATTGCTCGGTGGTAGTATCTTGCAGCATTTCTTGTTAGTCAGGGAGAATAGAAAGAAGAGAGAGCATTTGGCGCTGGTTTCCCAGACTGAGAAGAACGGAACCCAGGAGGAGATTAAAAGAATGGAGGAGGAGGAGAGGAGGAGAAGAGAGGATGGAAATGAGGATAGGTGAGTTTCTGACATCCTGATCAGTCAGTTTCTTGAGACCTGAGCTAATCAATTCGCTTTTAGTGACGATAACTTTGTCTACGTCGAGTAAATCCTCACGGCCGTTACACACACGCTCACTTTTGCTCGCAACGGCATATTTTTTTATTTTTTTTCCTTTTCCAATTTATGATAGCTATGATAGACGGCTGCTATAATTTGTTGCATTTTCATGGGTTTGCTTTACAAGTATCTTATTGATTCTTTGGTTGTTCGGTATGTTTTTGTTTACTTGGGATTTCCTTCTCCACATCATCATCATCATCATCATCATAGATGAATTAGAACACCGCATTAGATTGTTCTTTAATTGTTGTATAATACCGGTTCTGTTCATGGGTACCCGCAGGAAAAATAGCACTCGGGGATATCAAGCAGAGAAAGAAGAACGAAAGCTCAGGGAAGCTTTGAAGATAAGAATATTATATAATATAGTTATTCACTATATGTCCACAAAAGTACTCTTGTACTTATGTAATCTCTATCTTATATTTCGCACCCGGACGATATTACTCAACTCGTAGCACTCCCAACTCCCAGCCCACCTACGCCGTACTTTTTCCATATCATCTCCCGCTCCCTCATGTCGGCATTCATCCTGAACTCTCTCCTCCTCGCTCGCATTTCCTCCCGTTGTTCGGGGGTCGCGTATATCTGCCCTTCTTCATCATCATCGTCGTCGTCGGCGTTTTCGTGGGCTTCTCGCAGCTGTTGATCATGATGCTGCGATTGCTGTGCCCGCCAATCCTCTTGAACCGGCGGGTGTGCGTTGACGTATTCTATCGGCGGGTCGTCGTACATGCCTTCCGCTTCTTCCTGCTGCATTCGCATCTGTTCCTGCTGGTAGTGGTAATCGCCGCCGCCGTTCGCGTATTCGGTTTGCTGCATGTATTGCATCGCTAGCATGTCCTCTTCGGTCATCTGTTGCTGTTGCTGAAAATTGAGGATTTCGTAGAAGGCACGCTGCATGTTCGCCATCGGATCGTCGTCTTCTATGTTTTCTCCTGCCATTGTTGGTTCACCTGCGGCATCGACGCTGCTGGTGCTGGTGCTGGTGCTTTCTTCTGCTACGGTTTGAGAATGGGGGTCCGGATGTCCCTTTTGGAGAGCTTCGCGAAAGTTCATCAGCTCTGATAGTATCAGAGAGCGGCGCTTCATCTCATCTTGGATGGTTGGGGTAGTGGCGTCCACTTCGAGGTCTAACTGAGGTTCTACTGGTGCGGGCGCGTGCTGTTGCTCAGCGGCGTCTGTTCCGAGGGATAGAGCGTTGAAGGCGTCGGACAGCGGGTTCCAGTCCACGCCATCGTTCGTTGAAACGAGGAGATTAGGCGATGTGCACTATATATATAAATTTAGAACTTGTCAGTGGGCGATGAGGTATAGAATAAAATATATAGTAATGTAAATTTTGATATAGATATATCTAGGTACATATACATACTATGTCGCAGAAGAGACCGGCGTTCGATGGCGGCACGACAGGTAAGGCGACCGATGCGCCGCAAGACGGACAGTAAACTATCGACGCCTGTTGAGTCGGGAGGTCGTCCTGAGGATTCGAGTCCATTGGCGCGGTATCTCCATCAGGTACGAGTCGGACTTCAGCTTCAGGCGGGGTCAACAGCACTTGCACTCGCAGGTTGCGGGCGCGGCTGGGCGGCTGGGCGGCTAAGAGGGCAGGTTTCCGTGTTGCATTCCCTGGCAGGCAACACGTTCTCACAGGTGGGATTTAATTTGCAGAGCGGGAGGGGTGGTTTACGAGGTAGACGGGTTGCTAAGATTATATAGTTTAAGGGAACGGGAGCGGGATTCTGATTTGTAAATATTCGGTCAGAGGCTTTTTTCTCGCATCTGCATCTGATCAGGCGCTTAAGCCCCTTTCGGCCGGCATACAGATCTAGATCGCGAATCTTGCGTTGGTGGGGAGGCCAGCCATGCCGAAGCGGGGTTAGGCCTGTTGGGAAAGTTCACGAATGGGGTAAACGAGCACATGAAGCTCGCGGGAGATATGGAATAGAGTTTGTCCCATGCGTGATTGTGATTTTCTTCCTAATTCTATCTAATCTTATCAGGTGCTTGAGTGGATGACCAATATAGCGCCATCGAATAGCGTGTCGGTAGTGTACATGTTAGACTCCAGGCCGACGCAGGTAATATTTGTAGGTTCTCCAGGCGAAGCCTTCCGAATTGTGATATTTACTTCATATGTGCCGAGTTGATATACGAGATTGGCTTCGATACCTTTCTCATCATCCTCGCTTTCGAAACGCATGTACGCATCATAACCGAGCATAATCTTCTCTCCTGGAAAATTTGCAAGCATACCCGCCTTAGTGCTTGCTGTGCGAAGCGTCATCAAGTCTGGTGACTGGTTCCGGATATCTAATAGTGAAGAAAATAGGTTGGAGGGGTCCAAATAGTCTGGGTGTCCGTGTGACCGGCTATAGTTCAGGTAATATATCCCTTCTGTGAGATAATCCGTTTTGAGTTTCGCCAACTGGGTATTATAACCTTCGAGTTCAGAATCGGTTGGCGCTATAGAAGCTTTTTTGATATGCATTTGGATGAGTTCTGATCTCATATCCTTTAGAGCCCGAGGCAGGACCATTGTATCTGGCGAGCACGTATTAAACTTTTGAACTGTCGTGCTGCTTCCTCAGGTTACTTACCGTCCATTTTTCATATATAACTTTGAAATACGGGAAGTGTATACAAGAATTCTGGGAATGGCCTTCTCCAAGTCAATACGGGGTTCTGAGAGCTCCGTTACGTGTGTGCAGGAAGACGACATTGCACTTTAGTCACCAATCAACACATTTAGCGAATATTGAACTGAAATTGATTGAATATCCTCAGGGATCTGTTATATAAGTCCAGGGTAATATCCCGAGCGGGTCTTCTGTTGGAGAAGCATACGTAGTCTTGGAGAACAAGTTTCAAAGAGCGGGTAATCCTGTGTTACATCCAGAACCGGGATAGCCCGAAACGGTTCGATGGCGAAATGCGCCAATGCGATTTGACCTGTCTCAAGTACTAAGACTTGATCAATCGAATACTGATAACATACATCGTGAGATCAGGTCTATATGAGATAGATTATTTTGTTTGATAATGCGGCGAGGGAATATCTTGCATGGTTACGCTAAGTTCCGGATTGGACCATGCAGAGTATGGAAATGATATTCCCCAATTCTGTGGATCAGGGACACATTTTTCACAAACGGGTAGCTATAGGACAACAGAAGCCAACATATGCTATTATCAAAATATAGCAACAATTGCAGTAGCATTATATCAAACTGAAAGGCCACGGAAGACGTCAATGAAGCGAGATTGGAGGATCTCAATGACTACCACTATCTGTGACAGATGCGATATGCGATATGCCCAGTCCTCGTAAATTGCGTCCGGCGATAACGAAATGGTCAATGCCAGGCGCGCACCTGCTCCATCGGACCGACTGAGGCCCGTCTGAGCTCAGAGAGCGGCGGGGAGAATAAGACGGGCTGTCGTGGAGAGGCGGGCTGTGCTGCGGCGGGTTTCGTGGGCGGGTTACGTTTGGCGGCGTGCGTTGTTGTGTTGCGGGCAGGGGCCACGTAACGGAACGCAAAATGCACATTTTCAGTTTCCGCCCAACAACACACGCACATGATTGGCGATGTCGTATTAATAGCTCAGCTCGCTCGTCCTCGATCTCTCTCTCCCCTCGACATCATCCTCCCCATCACCAGCCAGTCCTCGACCTCCTCGCCCGCCGCCTGCCGCCTTACATCAGCTCGTTCGCGATCTTTACCCTCTGGAACGTCCTGCGCAATCCCGTTTTTCGCACTTGCTCCGACTGCATCTGATCCGGTACCTGATAAGGCTACATATCCTCTCTTAAGCGACCTGAGCTTCAAGCCCTATACAACAACCACCTCGCACCACACACATCCACACGCATATCGCGACCTCTCCACCCAAGCTATCCAACATGTCTTCCCTCAGAATACCATACACTCTGGTCACTGACCGCCTTAGCTCTGGCATGGCCAGATTCCAGGTAAGCACTTTCTCCTCGAACCCGTGTTCTCTTCACGCTCCTGCGTGCCTGTCATCTTCTGTTTTTCGCCCCCTTTCTTCGCCCAACAACGGACCCTTTCCGCTGACCGACGCCACAATAAATAAACACTTTCTAGAACACCTCCCTCTCAGCCCGTTACTCCTCGCTCCGCCCCGTCTCCGAGTTCTTCGACTTCCGTCGCATGTCGAGGCCCGCCAACATGGGCGAAGCTCAGACTCGTATCGGCTTCAACCTCGGACACTTCTCCTCCAATTACCTGCTCGTCTTCATGCTCCTCGCCATCTATGCCGTCATCACCAACTTACCACTTCTCTTCCTCATCATCATGATCATTGGAGGTGTCTACGGGATCGGAAAGCTCGAAGGCCGCGACTTGCAGGTTGGAAATTTCAGAGCCACCACCAGCCAGCTCTGGGGAACTCTGGGTGTTGTCGGATTCGTGTTGGCCATCATGTCCGCGCCGTTCGAGACTGTCTTCTGGTTGGTCGGTGCTAGTGCGCTGACAATCCTCGGACACGCCAGCTTTTTGGACAGGCCAATTGAGAACGCTTTCAACGAGGAAACCGTTTAAATTCTCCTAAGGAGAAATCTTGAAAGAGAGGAGAGAATGTAGATGAGATAGCTGGGGGAGCAGTTAAAGTGAAGCACTTGGATGGATGGTTATTGGTGCATTTTTCTATTTTGAAATGCCCGAGTATGAATAGTAGAGGATTATACACATCAAGACGACGACGCCGGGGAGAAGTGGATACTGGAGTTTCTTTTTTTCTACTTTATCTTGGATGGTGCTACGACGGTGTTCTCTGTTCTATTCTTTGTATGTTTTTCTTGAATACTTGGTTTTTTTATTTTATTTCTATGGTACCACTTTGATAATTAGACGCGGCGACAAAAAAGCTGCAACTTCATGGATTCATCATTTACATTTTCCGATTTCATTCTTTGATTCATTTTTCATTTATTGGAAATATGGCGCTCCAATTTTTTGAGCAAACCAGGGGCTTTTGGAGACATTTGTCGGTCAAGGGCGCACTCCAGATTTGGCAATACCACGCAGTTAGGGCATATATGCCAACTTCAAGGCCAGGTGCTTTGCAAGATAACTTAATGGAAGAATGATGATACTTATTTTAACTTTTAATACTGCGTCAAGTAGAACTCAAGTTGGCGGCACCTGGTAACTCGGTCACCAGCTGTCTTTTGCGCCCTCGGTTACGAAGTTGACGCTTTATTGGCCGACGTTGGTACCTTAGCCACATGATATAGTGGCGCAAAACAGGAGATCAGAAGACACAGAACGATAACGGTGCACCATGTGCCTGCTGATCTAAGCTGAAACGGCCTTGAATAATTGATATTCTAGTTCGAATCCCGTTTTAAGCTTGACTAGTTGGCTGGTTTCCGACTCTGAGGTTGCGAACTCGGTATTGAACCTTGCGCCGGATATTAAGCTCACAGCCGAGCCAATTAAGGTAAGATCGACCCATCCTGTAAACAATAGTATAATCATATCGAAGCTAGTTATCTTGAAAAGGCTGGCTTCTCCCGAGCCGGGTTTTTAGAATATTAATTTTTGAATTACCCGACCTGGAAATATTTCGGAAGGGTTGAGCGTTCCACTAGTGTCGGCCGCCCCTGTTCGGTTGCGGGTCCGGCGGGCAACGCCATCCGCTGTGAGACATTTGAAGCCGATACGTTATGATTTCAATAGCGAATATACACTTATCTAGACACCGAGGCGCATTACATCTCGAATGGAGCACCGCCAGTGCCTCTTTGGTATACCTGAGAACCCGGTAAGCGTTAGTTGACAGCAAAGGATATAATTCTTATGGAACCCGGAGTCTTAATACGTACGAATTGAGCTGTGAACAACCCATTTAGCTACCGTCGCACGCGTGACGTTCCCGATCTATTCTATTTCGGGACCCTGCCTCGCATTTTAAATACTGATTTTCAAAATAACATTCTCACCGATCTGTGGCTCGAGAGCTATAGCACTATGACACTCCTTCTACTCGAAATCACTTGGTAAACCGGTGATGTTATAAGCCTAGTCTGAATTAAACTGTTTCGCGCACAAACTTGCAGTCCGAAGCTGCAAAGGTGAATCTTGGTGCGATTAACGTTAGCTTCAAAGGTTGGCATGTCTAAAATGTAATGGGATACCCTGATATTGGTATCTCATGGTGCCCGCGATGTTTTAGCTCCACTGCATTAATTGTCAATTACAAAGTATAAGTACGTTGTGGACTGCCCAGTATTGGGAGTTCATCGGAGAGCAAGTTTCTCTAAGTGGCTCCTCAGCGCATCTCATCGTACCTAGACTGCTCTTTTCCGTCTTCTATTGGTAACCTTGTTCTAGCCCTGCTATTAGCTATTCACTGGCGACAATGAATGTTACTTTTGTCATCGCCCTTATGGGCGTTTGCGGTCTCTCTGCTGCGGACGATACTGTAATCTTGGATAACGAGAAAGTAGATTTAAAATCTATTCCTGGGTTATATTCGGTAACTGCACTGATCCACCCAGATTATAAGAAGTTCACCTTGGACGATAAGGGTGTTCTCACGATCACCAGTGTCATACCCAAGCTTTGGTCCAATAGGGAGGCTGGATACGTGGAGTTCTCTATAAACCTCGACGAGCAAATTGGGATCAATGGCCAAACTGGCGAATTTGACCTTACCCCCGGCGCTCAAGGTTTAAGGGATAGATCCGTGTTCCACCGAGTCGAGGTCGAGAACGGGAGACCGATCTTCAAGGGTCAACTTCGACCGGATGTATTCGGTGGGAAAGAAATCTCAGCGGATTTGACACATCATTTGTTCTATACTGGAACAAATGAGAAGAACGTGCGTCTATTTTTTCGCAAAACGTAGGGACTATCAAATCTGCGAAAGGACATAAATGTGGTCTTCAAATACAAGAGCTAACAGAATTGAAATCGGATTATGATTTAGGTCAGATAATATCGCCAGGTCCGGGTCAAACTTTAATCTTGTTATAAACAGGGCAGCGGACGGAGCGATCACCAGCATGAACTACACCTGCAACCTTGAGGACCTCAAGGGATACCCTCAGTCAGCGTCATTCGATTTATTGCAAATTCCAAACCTTAGCAAAGAGGCGTATTTGCTCGCCGTGACTCCCGATAAATATTATTTACAACCGATGCTGAGCAATGACCCGTTGATGATACAGTTCCCCCCTCTGGATCACAATCTCGGTCAAACTCTGACGATCGCAATTGAGGACTTTCTGGCCAATGATAACGGAAAATTGGTTTTGCGTCAGCCGTAAGGCTAGTCCCCACCAATTGATTTAATCATCTATGACTATTATAGCATTGCTAATGTTACACGCGCGGAAACTACATATAGAAGCGATATGTTTTTCAGTAGGGATGGAGTTATAACCACCTTTGCAGAAGGTCTTCCGTTCTTCGGATATCTTGTCGCGTTCATGCATGACGTTTCAGGGAATACTGTAAGCACCATCTTGTACATTTTTTACTACACGCCGTGTTAACTTGTATCCAGGCACAAAGAGATCGCGCCTTAGCTAAAGCTACTTATGCATCTGTGGTCGCCATCGTAGGCACACTCGGGACCATCGCAGTGGCCCCTTTCGGTATCGCGATGCTCACAGCCGCGGCGACAGCGGGGTACCGTAGTAGGTACGGGCTGGGGCTTGGTTCTCCAGGATACTATAAGAAGAAAAATTCCCAATTCTCAAACCCAAGCCGAGATTGACGATCTCACATGGGCGACTTTCGCCAAAGAGGCAACTATCAACGTGCTCACGGGCGGTTCCTTCGGTCTTCTCGCGGATGGTGTTGGGAATAAAGTAACTTCATCTATGGTTGTCAACGTGAACACTCAGATGGGAAGATATTCGCAACAAGTGGGGGCGTTCTTGGTGGACCAGGGGATTGATAAAACAGCAGGTAGTGTCTACGTAGGGTACGTTTTATATTTGATAGGCTAGTACGCACACTCGTAGCTAATAAGGCTCTCACGTATAGGATGACAGCCGAGCTGAGCAAAACTACACTTGATACGACAATCAAAATGTGGAACTATGCTCACCAAGATAAGCCGAATAAAGAAGAGCTGAACGGCATGCTGAATCCGGCAGATCTGACTGCCTGGAAAGGCCAAAAGCAGCTTTCTGCCGTCCACGAGGTTACCCCGGATTCGCACACGGACGCAGATGTCTTGGAATTGGCGAGAGACGACCCGACTAAATCAAAGAACGCTAAGGGGAAGGGGAAGGGGAAGGGGAAGGCTAAAGGAAAGGATAACGGCAAGGGAAACGCTAAAAACAAAGCCATCGACAAGTCGGTGAAGGAAGGCGAGACAACGCTGGATGTGACTGCCGCACTTGCTGCTGAAACGCCGGCAGCGTCAACAATGGCAACGAAGAAGAAGGCAGGAAAGAAGACTAAGACGAAAGGGGCGAAGAAAGGGAAGAAAACTAGCACTGCAACCGCGAACTAGATCAGCTATTTTTAAAGTTAAGCTTCATTTCTAAGTGTTGATTTAGAAAATATGTTGTACGGCATAGTAGTAGGTTTTCAGTCTCGAACCGAACTAAGTAACCTAATTTCGGGTTGGTTCCGAGACTTGTAGGTTGTATCTTCTCAAAAACTAAGTACTTAGTTACAACAAAAGCTGGAAAAACGCCTTTGCTAGCTGTGTCACCAACTTCAAGTTGGCAATTCTGGTTTTGTATTCAGCGCAGGTGCTTCACTCTATAATTTTATTTATGCTCGGGGCGCATTTATCGAATTCTCACTGTGGCAAAGAACTTCCTATAAATATACATTCTTTCATGCCCTTCTGGCCCCTAAAGGATATATATTGCGTGTTCATCTTCAAAATTAACAAATTTTCTATTCAAAAAAAAGAACAATTCATGATCACTGAGAAACCCTAGTCGCCTAAGAAGAATTTAAATTAAAGAAGTTATACTATGGAATGGCTAAAAAAATCAAAATTTGGTTTATTGCTCACCCTTATCTTGGAGCGGCTGACGCCTATAGCAGCACAGACTCCGGATCCGCCGACATCAGCCTGTGGTACCCAAAGCTGGGTTCCCGGGAACTGCATGATCCGAGTTTGGTGGTCCAGGTATAGTAGCAACACCTACAATTGGAAATACCACCAAGATATTACAGTATATGACGACCTCTACGTTCGCATATATGACGGTAACGCGACACGCATAGACCACGACCTCGAACCACCTTACCGTCGGTGTACCGGTAGTCCTGGCGAAGAATGTGTATTCAGTAGTGCCTTACCTTGGAAATTCCGGTTGAGCCCACAACTGCATCGTGACTATTTACAATATTATCTCGGAGAGCGCGGGGAGGAGAAATTTCAAGCGTGGCATACTGATGTGGAGCCGACCGCTGGGAGGAGTTTCGTGGACGTAGCGAATAAGGATATGCTGCCGTATTGTATCGATAGTGGGTGGATTCCTCGGCCACTCGAAGGCGGGCGCTATCTACCGCCGTGGGATGGGGATAATATTATACTGGCGAATATGAGTGCATCCCATTGCTTTGTTTAGTATATATTAATGAGAAACTGAGGAATTTTCGTCTATATAGTCCAAAGAAATAGTCTGCTTGTTTGATTGTGCTCCTTGCAAGTGATGGAATACCAGGTCCATATAGATCAGACGTTTTTTAGATTGGATTGTTTACTTTTGGGCGCATTGCTGGTCTAAAAGTACCTCTTGTACAATTATCTATCTCACTAATTTTCCATCCTATCGCGCTTAAACCCTCCAGTATAACGGAATACTTCGGATTAGTCTATCCAAATAAAACAAGTGAAAGAGGCAAAACAATCCCACTCAGATTTCATGTCATTATTTATTCTCACAGATATTTCTCAGAGTGTTATTACGAATATCTTCACAAGCTTTGGGTATCCAGTGATTGAATAGTGATACGTAAAGCAAAGTATCCTTTTGTGTTGGGTTGTAAATTAACGGTTGTCGAGGCTGATATAATTCAGCTCTGGCTGCCCTTTCGCCACAGGTACTCCATACTCCTGTAGGTGAGTCTAAGCCGGAAGGCTGGAATTATTGTCCGCTTTGTATATGCAAAAAAGGTCTGGTCTGGAGAAATACCATCCCTCAAAGTTTCAAGCCGCGCTCCCGATATCTGATCACTTAATACAGCTGACCGAACGTTTGCGGACATCGATCCCTTAACATCCCAGACGATAGAGATCCCTACAAACAAAGATATCTAACCTATGGGACCAATTCTTGTAACTTTCCTAGTCTTGATTTATTGCATAATAATCGACTCAATTTTTCCACTCGTGTTCTGGTTCCTCCTGAAATTTCTGGACATCATAATTCGCGAGATGCCCCGAAACCGAGCCCAATCGCGGAAGATACCAACCCCAGTGCTAGCAACACCAGCTCTCCCATTATCGCTTCCACAAAAGCCGGCACATAAACGCGACATCAAAAACATTGTAGTGCTTGGACTCACACAGAATGGGAAGTCCTCATTCATTGAATCCGTTCTAGACTACTCTGGGAGCAAACCCCTCACACCGAGCCGACCCGCGACAGGAAGAGGAACCTACTCCGAAACTAAGAATGTATCCAAATACCCTGTCTTGGTCAAGATCAAGCGGTTCATTACGAAACGAAATGACCAGAGAGTCGATATCAGGCATGATTCGGAGGGTTCCGTTGTAACCATAACCTACGATGAGAACGACAACTGTATAAGCCGCAAAGCCGAGCCGCTCGAATGGGTCCAAAGAACCCACCCAACAACAAAGGCACGGTATGATGTTGCCCAGAATTTTAGAGTATCACCCTGGGAACTCCTTAAGGGCTTAGAGCCACAAGAGCCATCGGATTCCGGTAGTAGGCTTTGTCTCAACATGATTGACACCCCTGGGCTGAGCGATTCTTCTGGTATTAAAACACAGATCGAAGAGTTCAAAAAAAGTGGCATGTCGGCGGCTGAAGCGGAGAAAGCAGCTTTTCAAGCGTCTCGGAATCTGGTCGACGAGGCACACCGCCTCAAAATAATCCAAGCCATTTCCAAAGTATCTGAAATACATGGAGTCTGTCTAGTAATTCAGAGAGCAAAAGTATTTGGAGAGGAGCTGGCGCAACTCCAGCTCTTCGTGGATATGTTCAAGAGCACCGGAATCAAAGTCAATTACTATATTATTCACACCAAATTCACAAATACAACAATGTTCCAAGCTCCTGGCTTAAGTCGCATCAAAGAATCTGAGAAATTTTTTGGAATCCAAGCAGAGCATTTCTTTATAAATAACCGGCCCGACCGAACTGGAGATGAACCGCTAAGCGCCCACTTTGCTGATAGTGAATTATCCAGATTTTTCTTCCATGTAAACGAATCACAAGGAGTCCAGGTGTGCGATCTCAAGTTTCAGAAAACCGATAGTTCTATAGATGTGGCCCTTTCATCGACCTTGAAAAGCTACATATCTTCCCTTCAGATTGAAGACAAAGATATTCAAAAGTCTATAAAACTTCTCGATCAGCAGATCTTAATATCAGAGTCGAAGATTAAATCATATAAGGAAGAGATAGACAAGTGGAAAGCCAAACGGAGGGATTTTGATAAACCAGACGATTTGGAAATTGATAGACGAGAGTCCTGGGTTGATTCTTCATTTTGGGACCAATGGCCTTCTGTTGAGTTCGATATAAGTACCAGACATACTATCAGCAAAGTCTTAAGGTCAGAAGAAGGCAATCGGGGCCGATGGATTTCTATCAATGGTAGCGAGTATGGAAAAGGAACGAAAAGATGCCAAGCCAGATTTAAGGCCGGATGGAACGAAAAAGCTGGAGGCGTCATAACCGTTTTCGGCCACACGAGGGACGTAAAGGCAGATGATATCAAGACCTTGGATGAGGATTGCGCTCGCGTCGATCGACTTATTTCTTTAGAAGAAAGAAATCTCTCGAAAAATACTCAAAAAAGAAATGAATCGAATGCCCGACGTCAAGTAATTTCCCACGAATTTACGTCTTTGAACGCTAGCATTAGAGATCCCCTTGGACTAGACTATCTACCTCTTAATAAATTATCGGAATCTGGTCACTATCTGCTGACAAACGACATATACTGTATGGCAGAAGGTTACAGACTGACGCCAAGAATTCCGGCAAAGCTTCTTCCAAAACCGAAGGGCGAGCTGAAAGAGCAAGACATTCAGCTAGAACTCAGCAGACAGAGCAGAAAACACTACCAAATGGAGATGATATGCGGCACAGTAATAAAATTTTTAGAAGAGGATCTAGTAGAGAAAGCTAAGTTGTTACTGAATTTGAAACATACTAAAGAGAGGATTATTGCGCAATTGGGAAGCGAGGGCTCTATGCATATGCTGGAAGAATTCACGACGACAAATTCCAATAAATGCGATTTCCCAAATGATCTCAAAATCGGCCTGGAACTCGCCCCTTATCTACGGGAAACCTATTCTAAACTGCGAGAACGACATAAGTCAATCGAAAACGATATTAAACGGCGATCCAAGTACCTCGATAGTATATGGGATAGTGCTCTTGAAGAATTATCCCCTATAATAAGTAGCTTGGAGGAATCGATCAGTGTCGGAGAATCAAGTCTTGAAGAATGGCGGCTCAAAAAAACTTTGCACCTTTCCTCCCAAGTCGCAATTGAACAGTTTTCGAAATCTCATATTAATGCTTCTGATCATAGTGTTGGTGTATTCACGATCTTAAAAAAGGCAATTGAGAAGACCTGGTCCGTTCAGCCTCCCTCGGGTGCCGGGAAGGCCTGGCACGACGAGAACGCAGTGAAAGCTTTTATTCAACCTTATAAAAGTATAGCATACCAAAAGTTGATTTTATCAGCAGTCAATTCCGGTAGTGTTGATGATGAGGGAGGTGGGGATTGGGTCGATGATGGAGTGTGGTCACAAGCAGCAGTGTTATAAATACTCTACATTACATTAGCGTATAAGTGGTTGTAATTGGACTCTAATGTTAATTATATTTACATTAGTATAGGCCCCTCTTTTATATAGGCCCTGATAAAAGTCTCAAAAGATGAATTGAATGAGATTTAGTAATTAATTCCTATTTTGAAAAAAATTACCTCTTATATACATACTGTTATAAGTATATAAATCGAATGCCTATCTCGACTACATGGTGAATGGGCTTGAGCTTGCTCCGATCATCTCCCGGAGCTTCTCACCAAGGGCCTTGTAACCTTTACTCTCGACCGTTTCCACCAAATCATACAGGTTTACCTTGTTCTTAACATCTTTGTTGTATCTCTTACGTGCTGCATCGTCAAGTCCTTCATCAAGCGGAAGCCACTCTGAGGCTAGAGAGTTGACTAGTTTGTCGATCTCTGGTAACCTAAGGGAAATGAGTTTCAAAGTAGGGTCCAAGGTTTCTGAATCGATGGAATCTTGCGATAAGAAGTATTTATGTAGCTCCTTCTGGCTATTAAGATCTGCCGAACGAGCTATTATATCCGTCCTTAATTTTGTAATTTGGCTGCGGTGGAACTGTTTGTTGGACACAAGTGTCTTGGCGGTAAGAACAGGTAGGTGACCAGGGCTGCCTTCGTATTGGCCAGCCCATTGCAACCGTTCACTGTCAGTGAACGTTTGCATACCCCATCGTGCGTAAGGCTCGTCGTTATAGGTTGTTACCTTAAAGCCTGGATAGTCTGGTTCTTTGATAACATATGTGTTCTTGATTTTCGTTCGTATGATGTATCTACCCATGAGAGCTGGTGTGGATGCGCGGTCTTGGCCACCTGTTGAGTATGTTTTCAGGGTATAATCATCGTCATTATCGTAGATACTGAGCTCCTTTTCCAACTGTTCGATCTCTGCATGGAGAGATTCGAGTTTCTTTGCATTCTGTGCGCGAACTGCCTGGGCCTCTCCAAGATGGGTGGTGAGCTCCATCTCTTTCTCCATCAAGTTGCGCCTAGCATCATTGAGCCAGATGATCAGCAACTCATCAATCTGCACCATACGAGGACTTTTGTAGAGTTTGATATTGTTGACTGGCATCTGACTCTGGCATGCCAGATACGTGATGATGTCGTACATTTGATTGTGAGAGGTTAGTTGTTCGACGATTCGCATTTTGTCAGGGACACTATCTATGAAGAAATGCCTCGCATCTCTTTCGAATATTGCCGCAAAGTCCGCTCTTCGTTCCCTCATCATGTCGACTTTCGATGTATCTGCCGAGAAGGCTTTTGTAACCTTTTCCATTCGACTTTTCTTCCGCCGACTATCGTTAAACTTGGTCTTCCAGACTTCGGCAGTAAAGCTCGTATTGATAATCGCGAGGCCACCAAATAGGTTAGGCATACAGAGTTGGTAGTATTTGAAAATCTTTTGCAGGTGGTTCGAAAATGGAGTTTCAACATTGAGTATCAAGACCAATGCCGTGATATACTTTGGAAGTTCCGGTGTTGTCGCCATCCTGTGAAGGTGACCCATTACCTCAGCTATATTGCGGTCATCTTGCCCTGCAATTGCCCTGTTGCTGTCGTCAAGTCCAGGAGTATCGATGACTCTTAAATTAAAATATCTTGGGTTTTCTTCAATACGTCGGATCTCACAGAAATCAGATGTCTTCTTACGCCAGAGTTCGGAAAAGTAAGTTTGTTCGTCTTCCTCAGCTACATGGACGTATTGGCCATTTTTATGGTCGAACAATCTATAACGAGTTCTTGGAAAATCAAAGACATATTCAGCGCATTTAGTTGTGCAGCTAGAGTTTCCGTCACCTTCTTCTGCCTGTTTTTGTTCCGTTGGACGGCTCATTTCTCGGATCTTATTGATAAAAGTGCTCTTCCCGTTCTGTGAGGGGCCAATGACCAATATATTCACGGTGTCACCCGAGCCGTCCATTATGCATAAAGCTTTTATAAACGAGAATTGATTTAAAAACCTTGAGGATGACCAATTTTTGTTATGGGACTTATAAATAACTGGGATCAAAAGTATTGGAATCAAAAGTATTGGAATGAAGAAATATCAATTCGTCAAATTTAGGTTTGGGGTGAGTGGCTAAGATGAGGCGAGCTCCAGGAAAAGGACTACATTGAATGGGGTTGGCATGATGTTAAAATACAACCTGCAATAGCTAATAGTTCAGTTCAGGTATACCTAAGTAGCCTGGTATTGAGGCAATGTATGCCCCTCATCTGTGCCTCTTATCGGCATCTGTGCTTTGGAGGACGACCGAAACCATGCAGCGAGGCTTGAAAATTTTAAACTCCTTGCCCCGCTCCAAACGCGGCCTAAGGTGAGAGTGTGGAAAGAGCTTAAGAAAACCATCTCGCCGTGGATATCTTCCATACGCGTGTGCATGCAATGTATTTCAACACAGCTACATGGAACTAACTTCAGCCGCACATAGAGCGGGTCATCCTGCAGGACGAGTTTCCTTATTTTGGTACACACGGGCCAGAGGGTATGTCGGGGTCGCGCAAGTTGTGCGCGAGGCTATCATTTGTGTGGGTCCGACGGGTGGCAAGATCCATTTAGCTAGCACACGTGCATCGCATGACGGCGAAAAGTTTCGGGATTCGTGTTGTCACATTTTACCAAAAGTCATAGCCTTGGATGTAGCCTCGTTGCCAGATGTGCCCCTTGGATCTTCCCCAAGAGGTTGCGTGAAAACTGGAATTTTAAAAAGACGTCGAATCCTAAGCCTAAAAAAATGATAAAATGAACAAGCTACACAAACTTTGGGTTCTCTAAGCTCTGAATATTCGGATTGCGAGTCCAATACTACCCATTTAACTTTTTATATATCTTACCTAAGTCTATAGACGTCTAGGAATATATATAGGCTAACAAAATATTATACTACAACTTTTGCTGAGCGGTTCGTTGTATCTCCCTACGATGATGGTGGAAGAACTGCCTCCATACAATGACGACCACGATGTTATCAGTATTCCAGACGAGGAGCTAGGAGAATCGACAACGAGCGAGATTCCTCCTGACGAGATTGTTAGCGATTCGAACACTCTCTATGATGGGTCTCTCGTCAACGTTCTTGTCGTCGGTGAAACTCAACAGGGTAAAAGTACTCTAGTTAGAAACCTACTCGAGTATGCCAAGCTACCAGAGGCAGACATCAAGATAGGGAATGGAAACAGAGCATGCACCGCAAATCCCCAAGACTACGAGATGGATATACCTCTTCGGTCTTATCATCTACAAGATCATATCGGAAACACCCTCAAAGTTGGCAAGGACAACTATTCCGATCTCATAGATTACGGAGAAGATGATGCCACAGTTATACAAGATCTTCCCGATAACCAAGTAGAGACTGTTAAATTCCGGTTCCTCGATACACCTGGCCTGAATGACACGGAAGGCCGAGATATGGAACTTATGGCGGGGATCCTAGGCAAAGCTGCCGAAATGAAATACGTAAATGCAATTATATACGTTCGAAAGATTGACAAACATTTCGGTAACTCTTTTCACGAATTCTTGGAATATTTCCAACGGTCGATGCCTTCTTTGGCTGGTGGACTTATCATTGTCCATAGTGCCTATACCACGATAAAAGTTGAAAAATTCCTCAGGGAAGGAAAATCGGCTGCTGAGCTAAGAAGAGATGGCTTCAAAGCTGCTACCGGGTTAGATCTTGCACATTTTTTCATGGATAACAACCCAGATGTTTTCAGTCCCTTGGCCGTCATGCAGTCGTTGAACGAAACGCACAATCTATTGGCCCATATCAAAGCACAACCGCAGCATTCAGTCAGCGATTTTAGGTTGCTCAAAACCCCGGGTATGCAGAGTATCGATATACATATTACAAATGCTCTATTGGAACTTAAACGCATTCTTCAGACTCAGTTGGAGGAAGCTAAAAAGTCACTTTCCACAGCTCAGCAACGAAGCCTTGATGATGAAGTTGAGGTTGCCAAAATGAAAAGACAAATCGCCTCCGCTACTAAGGAGCTAGATGGCTTAGAAAACGGCCCCGATATCTGTCTTGGATCTAAAACGGTAGTTGAGGAATACAGCTTGATTGGGCATCTGCTCATCAACGGCCAACTAAATATTGGTGGAGAATGGCACGAGTTCGATGCCGACTGCCCAATTGCATACGTCAGAAAGTCTACCACAGGGCGAAGTCAGTGGCTTCACGAGAGACTTCGCGGAACAAATTGGCGGGGTGCTCTTAGCGCTGGGCTCTTTGCCAGTATCAATGGCAGTGCAACATTTTATGCGAAAAGCAGCGTAAAGCATCAAAACGAAATTAGGTTGCTAAAGAGCAACAAAGCGAATCTAGAGGATAGGCTGGATTACTTGGTGAAGAGAATGTCTTATGACAAGGTAGATGGTGACAATGTCAGAAACGTTGCTACTGGTCTCGCTGCTTGTGATCAACTGCTTGTTGTTGTTAAGAAAGACTCGTTTGAGATGGAACGGTATCCTCCTTTGAGACATATTTACCTTACCAAGGAAGCGAAGCTGTCACGAAACGATATATACGATTTCTTGAAGGAATATGATGCGGCAGTCGCGGAATTATATTTGAGGTGGAGATCTTGACTGGGAATCAGCAGCTACCAGGCAATCGAATCGAATTTAGCTAAATTGCCAACGGATTACATGTAAGTAAGCTACGTAAGTAGTTGACATTTACATGGACAGTTTGAATAAATTTGGGAAGCATTTAGTTGGAACTTTAATAAGAATTAATTTTTGAGCTTTTTGGCATCTTCAAATAGTCATAAGTATGAATTAACCAATTGAGATGTGATCCTATATAGTTATGTTTCCAGCACCCGATGCTCCATAGGCGGGGTCGCACACCACAATCTGGCTACATGGGAATTGGGGGGATTGGGCTTATCCAACAACGGGGACCTTTCAACCTCTACCGTAGCTTTGACTCGTATGCCTAGAAAAATTAAAGATTAAACCTAAAAAAAGCTACTTTATAATTCGATCATGAAGCCGTAGATAAGGCCTTTGGGTCAAAAGAAGACACATTATATCTGTGCTGATATAGATAACTAGAAGTAGATTTTGAAGGCTGGCACTTTTCAGCCGCAACAATTCCAGCCGCCCCACACACCAGAAGAAGTTGGTTGCTGCCGTCCGTTCGCTTTACACAGCCCAAATGATTTAGTGCGATACTTCACGCCACCCAATAACAAGGCAGCGAGTTTTCGACGAAAATCTAAAAAAAATAATAGTCTACTTCAATGTGTAATAATTTAACGAAGGGCGTATCTCATACCTGAATATCCTCTTGCTTCTCATTATTATCCATATCTCCGTCGAATGGTAGCTTTCGCACTTATGATAAGTCTAGTTCCTGAAGCCTCATAGCGCATCGGAATCGCGTGGCCACGTGGAAATCCCCCCCAAGGAGTTTCCGCCTGCGATCGCAGTCACCACAAGCGGAAATGGCAAACATTCTACTAGCGGGGATCTACCCAGACTCTGCTATCGAAGCACTGGATATAATCCACGAACTAGCTGTTTCTCTTAAAAGCGAGAAGAGTTACGATTCCGAATTTGAATTGGATGAGACAGATCACCTGACAATTGGACCGCACGGGAAAGTTGGAAACATTAAACTGAAGATACCAACAAGAGATGATCCATCGAAATCACTGTCGTCAGCCTCCGTTGTTGACTTTCGAGGGCAATTTCTATTTGACGGTGTGGCAATATGGGAAGATGAGGTTTGATATGATTCCCTTCGCTCTTGTCAATAAATGTATAAAACGCGGGTCTAATTTGTTCCGTAGATGTTTACTCTAGAGTATTTTCAGACATTGGCGAATACTCATGGCAGTCTTGACGCTATATGCCTTGTCATGACAGCATGGCCTCCAGAGGGTGATCATCGCCTGTCCCGCTGGCTTGAATGGGTTAGCTTCTACGACCAGATTCTCGCGCCAAATATCGAACATAAAATGGATATTTATGTTCTTTTTCTTTATAGAGCCCCGCCAGCTCATACACAAATTATATCCTCTACAGCCGCTACTTGTGGGATTCGATGTTTCATCGTTGGGGAACTGAGTGAATACGACAGTAAATCCCCTAGAATAAATTCACTGGCTCTCAGTCGCTGGCTGATGACTTTGATGGTGGATGTGAGGCCATCAGTGGAAGCACGATCATCAAGAGCATCTACAACGGCCGATGAGGTGATCAATCTGAGGAAAGAGGAGCTAGATCCCGACGATCCTTTGGCCGGTATCGATCTAGGTGCGCTTGGTTTTAAAATGGATATCGAGGATGAGGAGGATCCTAGGGAGCCTGTTTTTGGGGATTTGGATGAAGATGACCCACTCGCTGGTGTTGATCTAGCCGGATTCAAAGTTGAATACGAGGATGAAGACGGAGAAGAATCAGAACAAAACAATATCAATCTTGAAGGCGACCCTCTAGCCGGTGCAAACTTAGAGGGTTTCAAACTAGAATACGAAAATGATTCGGATGAATTAGACCCCCCGGATACACCTGTAGAAGCTGAGAGCAAAGGAGGGTTTGGCTCGATTGATCTCTCCACTGAGTTTCCTCGGGAAAACCCGAAGCATAAGCCTATGCGCCTTGGATATTCTCACCAATTCCTGAAATCGACTATTTCAGACCTAAAAACTACTCTCCAAGACGAACTGGAAGGTCTCGAATTGGCTTCCGCTTCCATACAAGTGTCTATCCATGATATGGGGGAATTGTTGATACCTCTCGAAACCAGCCTCCAAGCATCTCAAGAGCGTCACGATGAGCTTTCTGTGTCAACAAAACTGGTATCCGGAGAGGTTATTAGCCGGAGCCATCCATTGGGGTTTTTGAGTCCTTCTCCCGCGTTCTTTACCTTCGACGAACTAGTCCACTTTCCAATAAAAGATGTCAAAAAACTCATGATAAGTGGTAAGACGGATCCAAAATGCTGGGGCCCTGATCCAGCAAACCCTAGAAGATTTATAGGGAAGGTGAAAAATGATATCTACCGGAGTGCCAAATGTGAGTTTGAGCTCCTGGGGTACGAGAAGGATGTTCTAGCGGAAGTGATAAAAGATCTCAAAAGCGATATCGAAAATTTATCGGAAAGGATTCAAAGCCGTAAGGATCACAGAACATATCTGAGAGAGCAACTTGAAATCACTCGTTCGCAAATAGCAGAAATCGATGTGCGGGTGGCACTGTACGACTTTGATCTTGAGAGACTACAGGACCCAGCATCGCTTGATTGGGATATGCAACATATGAAAGACCATTTAAAGGGGCATAGTTTGTATGGAATTGCACAGGACTACGAACTTTGCAGTGTGACGGATATGTCTCTCCATAACCTCAATCAGCAGGACTTGGAAAACCATGGGTTCTTGTTGAAGCAGCAGGTGGGCTTGACAGAAGAATTCTACGATGGACTGGTTAACCTTTTCTGTACCTCGAAACATGTAGAAAACCAAGTTGAGGAGATATTTCAGGAAATTGGGAGCTTGACTGCTGGTCTAAATCTCAAATCGCGCTCGAACAATTTAGTGAAACAAATCAAACGGGATATGGCACAATTGAAGGAGGAGAAACGAATATGGCGCGCCCATATGCCAGAGTTGGATGAACTGGCCACTGAAGCGAAAAAAATAATAAGGGAGTTAGGGTCTGAACGAGCGGCAATCCTTGAACAAACGTGTGCATTCCAGAAAAAGATGCAACTAGACATTCCGGGGGCGCCGAGCAAACCAACATTGGGAATACATTCTGCTATGCACGATACGGACGCGGAGCTTTCAGCTTTGAATCAGATGGATATGATATTAAGGAGCGATACTTTTGAAATCGGAGCATACGCTACGATGAAGTATCACAAAACGACCAAGGACGGCTTACGTGCTCTCCAAGATAATATCGCTACTCGCACGACTTGTAAAGGCTACGAATAATGAGTTAGTACAACCACCGATAGAAGTTAAATTATTTTATATATTTTACAAGGGAGATTTCAGACTCGTTCATAGCGGAGATTTAAAAGAACTCAGCTCTAAAAACTGCAATTCAATAGATTTTCAAGTGCATTATATGCTCGGTCACTCAACTGATTTCCACAAGCCCTCTAACTGCGCAATAGACATGGCAACGCCCCCATTCGCACTATTCATACTCATAGCTTGATTGAACTGCATTGCACCCTCAGCACCCGCATAAGTCTCCCAGCCGTACCCGACCTGACTGTTCCCATAATTCCCAGAAACTCCAGCCGCTGCGGCTATACTGTTCCCCCCGTTTAGTATTGTAGAGCTCATGAATAGAGTCTGTTGTCTCATCATATTCATCCTCATAGTTGCCAAATGCTGCTGGATCAGCGGGTAGGTCTGGCTCCAGATCTTGAGGCGGTTATCCATGAATGCTACGAAACCCGGTAGATCATTCTTCTGGCATGCTTCCATCCATAAACTGCGAACCCGGGCAGAATAGAAGTCGCATTTTAACTGCGGCTTGTAGAGTTGGTTTCTGACTGGAAACGCTGATTCCAGCGGTGTGCCGTCGACAACCTCCATCCAACAGGAAGGGCAGCAAGAGAATGTCTCGTGGCGGTACCACATTCTATCATTGACCAATGCACCCCCCGGACATAAGGGAGTCTCGGCTGCCCAGCGTGCAAAGCCACTAAACATTTTTTCGTCGTTAGCGGTGATAGCGGCGTCTAGCTTTTGATAAAGCTGCATTGCTCGAGGTTGGTGTAAGTTCATATTGCAAAGCCTAGTTTGACCCGGTTGAGTCCATTTCTGCGCTAGAAAGTGGCCCACGTCGTTGACTACAAATATGCCAGCGTAACAGGAGGCGCAAACGTCGACTTCATCGCACGGCGGTTTGAGGGTATACCAGGTCCCATTCGTAATTCCGGTATGCAAACAAGGAGGATTTCGCACGAAAACTTGCGCTGCAGCGTAGAAAGTGTTGAAATCCTTCTTATTGAGCGCCTGCTCCCACGCGGATCTCATGGAAGGCCAACCACTAACTGCACAGTTTATTTGGGTGTTCGGCTGAGGCTGTTGTTGAGGCAGGTAGACATGCGGCTCCATTATTGTCATTGACGCGAAGTCGTAATAGCAGGCTTCACAAAACAGCAGTGAGTCCAAATCGTTCGGTCGAAGTTTATACCACTTGCTGGAACTGGCCTCAGCTGGCGTGAGTCCTGTGCATTTGGGCAGTCCCACACGATGGATGGCATACGAGATCATCTGGTTCCAGTCGCGACAGGTTGTGGCCAGTCGTAGGCAGAATCGAAATCCCATATCGCACATATAATTTAATTCTTTTTCCTGGCGAATCGGCGCGGACAACTGCGGCGCGAAGCCGGCTGGGATGAGATAATCTTCATAGCAGGCTCGACAAGCTGCAAATTTATCTTTGAGGGCGGGATTCAACGGTTTAAACCACTCATACCCGCCATCAGGCTTGACGATCTCTTCTCCTTTGCACCGTGGGATCCGAGTACGATAAGCAATATGGTCGTGGAGAAGCTGAAAGTTATTCTGTGCTACGGCCTGTTGGAGGACAGAGTGCATCCGTGGGTTGTTGAAGTCGCAGTACCGGCTGTCGCCGGACGAGTAGTATTCGACTTGAAATTGGTTAGCGAACGGGGTGGCGCTAAGACGGTCATGATAGCAGCGGGTGCAGATTTTGAGAGCCTTGGCAGCCGGGAGGAAGTACCAATGCTGCGCGTTCACCACTGGATCCCGTTCTGGACAGTACTTTACTGGAATAATTTGGGCCATATTACTGTTTAATTATTCGAGATTCGTGTATTTAAGGGGATCTTTAAGTGAGGTTTACCACCCTTCACAAAGTTAGAGGGGAACGCCGGTTGCGGACGGTTGGCTAGAGGCCTCCACGGATATACCGGCAGGGGTCCATGAATAATTATATAATCATGAACGAGGCTGTGACAAAATGGACCCTGTGTTGGACGTGGTTTTGGTAACGACACCGAAATTACGCACTCGAGTTTCATATACTTTCTAGGTGCAGTGTCGTGTTGGGACTTGGAACAGATCGGTCGTAGCGTGTATTCCGGGAATCGGCAGTCTATTGTCAAATCTATCGCTCCGCCCACTGAACTCCAAGACTGCCATTTTAGTCGAGTTGGGATTATTTCCTATAGCTCATTCGTTCTTGAGTAGCCATATAACTTGCCCATAAACCAACGACGGGATTTGTGCATCTGACCGAACGTTAGTTGTTTGAAATTAGTGTAGAAATAGTTAACCGGACCCTTAAGATAGGGACAAAGCTATATGACGCGTAGTTTCCTCTAAACAACTATAAGGAACACCCTTAGAATTTATAAGAACTTAACTTGTGTAGTCGCTCTTCATCGCAACTTGGGTCTGAACAACACAAGCTCAATCAAGACATCGCCATCCACCATCCCTGTGGGTGGAGTGGCAGTCTAACCTGATTAGTCCCGTATTCTGCCCGCCTCATAGTTGCCAAGAAATGCTTAGTGGAAACCCAAGATTCGCGGTCCGATCTCACCTTCGCCCCATAATGCCGCTACTGCATCAGACTCGGTCTACCCAGTGGTGAGGAGTCAGCGGAGATTCTTGGAATCTTGAAAGGATATTTGAGCTATTCGGGCGAATCAAAGGGAAGAGGGTATATAAGCAGATTTCAATCATCAAAACATTATTATCCTCTCTAATTCGGTATTCAGTTTGTCGCTGCGATAGCTATATCCGCTGTGAGAAGCGAAGCGTTAGCAAGACATAAATTTATAGACGTGGAGATTATAAAGACAACTTTTAATATTCAAAACATCAGAATACCAAAATAAAAATGACATCTGGAATGGCCGAGACGGTATTCCAGATTGAAATGAAGGTGGTGCCGCCAGAAGCCACTGTCAATATTAATACGGATTGCAGTGATATGCCTCGCCAACAACAGCAGTCAACAAGCAGTGTTATCCGGCGTCCCCACAGTAAAACGCGGACGGGATGCACAAGATGCAAGGAGCGACGGATCAAGGTATTTGCATCCATGATACGAGCCGTAAACGGCTTAAATCTGCACAAGCTGGTCGCTACTGACAAGAATCTCAACTCGCGCCCGCCTCCATCCAGTGCGACGAACATCACCCGACTTGCGAAAACTGCACGAGAGCGGGTAGGACTTGCTTATATGAGAAAATTAAGGGCGAAATACCCGTCGCCCCAATCCGAAAGCGCAGGAAGTACAAAGAAGTCAGTAGAGCCCTTGCATTTGTCAACGTAACCGGGGAAGATGTAGCCCAGAAGGACACACAAGCGATCCGAGGTGTTTTCCATGCAGCAACATGGAACCCAGGTAATCTTCCACAGGACGAGGATGCGGGGAAGACCGAGAACGGGGTAGCATTGTCTCATAAACTAGCCGCGAAGCACGAAGGGGTAGCAGTTTCCCGGCTCGGGGGTAGTTTTACATGGCAGGGCGCAACGTCCACCAGTATGCAGGTGGGAATGCGGGGAGCGGATTTGGGGTCCACGGATCTGAAGCTCATTAATATGTACCGCTCATTCACGTCTAAGAACATTCCGTTTTCTCACATAAGGGACGAACCCTGGCAGACACCGACATTTGAGATCGCTTACCAGGTAAATTATCCTCGTGCAGCGTATGCGCAGGTACTATTAGGTACACCACGAATTAAGTCGGTTGGCTAATTATATGCAGCACCCATTTTATTATCACATGGTGATGGCAATCTCAGCCGCGCACATTCGTAGGTTACGGGCCGGCTCGAGTCCTTCGCTCGCAGAAACATACCATGTCGCCAAAGCCGTTCCCGCGTATAGAGACGTAATCTCTAGACCAGATCGAACGGGCTTTCCAATTGAGACCAATCTTGATTGCCGGATTGTGTTCGCGACCGCAGCACTTTTGATCATATACATGTGGACCATCCCTCAAACCGATGTCTATACCAACATTTCTATTCTCTCTGGATCGACACACCTTGTCAGAGCATTTGGTACTCGTCAGACGTTTAGACCGATATGGCAAACGATCGACGTCATACCGCGATACTGGATGGCGATTTTCACCGTATACATTCCTCGCACCTGTGTCTTCGAAGGGCTGGAGTGGGTTCTTCCGAAGCAGGAAATATATTCCACGGAACACATGTTGAGCATAGAGTGGGAATTTCCGGACTCAAATGTTATAGATGTGACATCCTTATCTCGACTCGTCGCCATTATGACAATATTATCCTCACCTTTGAGGCCCAGTAGACGGATATTCGCATTCATGGTCAGGACGATGTTCGCGTGGGTTACAGGTACACATCCTAATTTCTTAGAGAGGGTGAAAGAGAAGGATGAGAAGGCGTACGTTGTTGCGGCGCATTACTTTGCGACCCTTGTGAAGATGGGGAAGGCCGCAGAGGGGTATGCGAGCGAGGAGGTTATTGATAATGAGGACAACTTTATCATTGGGGATAGTTCTACGAAGACTTGGTGGATGCAAGAGGGTCCGAGAAGCCTGTGCCAGACTATTATTAAGGAATTGGGGCCAACTTGGTCGCCTTGGTTGAGATGGGTGAACGAAGTAATCGAGGAACCAGATAACTAGTCATCTCATCCCAGCCTCCTACAAATATATTCAAACATCCACTCTTGTATAGATCTATCTACCAAATGCCCCTAAAATAACCATAATTTTGTGGACCTTTGTCGGTAAGACCAATTGCAGTGCCAATTGCAGTGCCAATTGCAGAACTTCAAGTATATACACGTATATGAACACGGTCACACGACTAAGCCTGCGTACTCCCGAATGCGACGTCTAGCAGCCAGCTCGCCCTGAACAAGCTAATAAGCGAAATCCGGGTCCCTGAGACCCGTCGTGCTGTGGACCTTCCGTCCGCGTTGAGCTGTTGCAGACGCTCGATTGGGGCAAGCGTAGCCGAGGCCGTTGTTCCACGACCAATCCAACGCAGCAGCTTGCGGCAAACGACCACCTTTACTTTCTCCTGCTGGCCCTTCCCAGGAGGTCTGTTTAAATCCTTCCTCGTCCGCAGCATCCATCTCGGTCACCCAATCCGGCCTACCCCGTACAATATCGATCTCGCGACAGGAGACCAAAGGCCAATCGACCATTTCCGCTGGGATGAAGTTTGCAAGTTCGTTGTTGCTGCTGCTCGCAGGAGCTGGCCTGGTGGCAGCTTGGAGCAAAGAAGGTACGCTTCGAACTCTCGTGCTCGCACGCGATGGGAGCTTCCAAATATCTAACGGTGCACTTCTCAACTAGACCACGAGATCTTCCGTCTTAAGGACGAAGTCGAGTCCACCGAGGGCAAAATTAACTTCTACGGTATTTACTATTTAAAAAACAATTCCTCATGTTTAGGTTTACAGCTGCTAAGATACCACCGTATCAAATAGAATTCTTGAACGCTCCCTCCAACCATGCTACTCAGGACGAACTCAACAAAGCTTACCGCAAGACCTCCCGCCAAATCCATCCAGACAAGTTCATCTCGCCCTCCAAAATCAAGAAATCTGGCAAGACCCCAACCTTCTACCCGCCAAAATCAACATACCTCCCATTGACCCGCAAGGCTGCCGACGAACGCTTCGCTCGCCTCGGTCTCGTTGCCAAAATCCTTCGCGGCCCCGAACGCGAACGCTACGACCATTTCCTCAGAAATGGTTTCCCCAGATGGCGAGGCACAGGTTACTACTACTCCCGTTTCCGGCCCGGTGTTCTCAGCGTGCTGCTGGGCCTGTGGGTCGTCCTCGCCGGTGGCGCACACTACCTCATCATGTGGATGAACTACTCCCAACAGAGGAAATTCATGGAAGGCTACATCAGCGACGCTCGCACTGCTGCGTGGGGAAACAGCGGCCTCGGCGCCGGATTGAACTTGGATGTCCTGGGCGATTCCGGCACCCCACCACCTGAGGGAGCCCTGGGCAACAGAAAACAGCGACGTGCCGCCAAAGCTGCTAAGAACTCTGGAACTTCCACGCCTACCGAGAAGCCGCAACACGTCGCTAAGAGGAAGGTTACTAGCGAGAACGGTAAGGTTTTCATGGTCACCTCTTTGGGAGACGTGTCTTTGCTCGAGGAGGATGAGGACGGTGTTACCCAGGAGTACCTTCTCGATTTGGACGAGATTCCAAAGGCGCAGTTGATGAACACCGCGATGGTTACCATTCCAAAGGGTATCTACGAATGGACTTTGAGCAAGCTCGGGCTTGGTGGTAAAGCAGGCAATTTGAAGGACATTCCAGAGGTTACCATCGGCGATGGCGATTCCGTAGACGATATCATGGAGAAGAAGGGATTGAAGAAGAGAAAGGGGCCCGGTAGGAAGTGATTTCATAGAGGATGGAACGATATACTTCAGCATATTTTCGAACGGTGTAAAACGATTTAGAATTTGGGGGTGCGCTTTCGTTGGCATTTAGAATCACTTTTTTTTTCAAAAACAAAAGTTCATCCTTTCACTTTCGCTTCACTTGTACATTTTGTTTTCACTGAACATCTTGTGTGCTCGAATTTTGGAGAATTACTAGTGAATGAATGGATTAATTACTTACTATATTCAATATCTCAGAGCAATGCTATGGTCTATAGTTTTTCGCGCGGCTTGGTATGAATTGGTAGCTGCTGCTCGACTAGCATAACTATACTAATTTAACACAGTTATGCATGCTCTATCAACACCTAATTCCTCACTTGTTGATAGTATGCTGAGGTACTGTTACAATTAGGCGACATGAAAATTTCAAATACGAATGGTTAATCTGCAAAGTAATAACTAGTAACTAATACCAGGGTATCCGTGTCCTCGGGGTAAACATTCAGCAGAAGCAGAATAAAAAAAAATTAAAGTACACACCGATTCCCATATCCCATTCTGTAATAAAACAAATTACCGTAAACATAACAGAAGCACGCTTCCCATAAAATAAAACAAGAAGAAAAAAGCAAGACACCCGTTTTATGCAAACTTATCCTGTTCACCGTTTCTCAATCCGTCTTGGTATCCTCCTTTCCTGAATCCCGGATACCCCTTTTTCTTTGTTATAATCAATAGAACTCCTCCTATCTCGAATATACCCTATAATCCTCCCAGCAAGACCATTCTCTGGGTTTTTATATCCATGTCTGTGAAACGATACCGGCAACCACGGCATCCTAACCCCCAACCATCGGCGGATATTACCCACTATTTTGGAAACCCTCGCTTGAAAAGACGTATGAATACCTCCCCTCTCGTGGACCGACGACCGCTTATGGTAGAAGGGATGACCAGGGGAATATTCACGACACCGTAGACATTCCTTCTCCGGTGGTTGTTTCGGAGGTTTTATTTCAGTCTCTGTTGGTGTAGGGGTCGGCGAAAGCGTAGATGAAGTGGTAACCGATGTTTTGAACGTTGTGTCTGGTCGTATTTCCGTTGTTGGCGATGATGATGCGGTTGTCGCGGGTATTCGAGCAAAAGGAGTTCGAGTAAACGGTGCTCGAATAACGGATAGCGAAGGGAGTTGAAAGTCTGTTATACTTTGTGAAACCACAGGCCCAGTTTCGTCAGGAGCTTTCGTAACGGCAAGTTTATCTTCCCTACGGCCACTTTTAAAGATCGGTTGGCTGGCAGAGATAGTCGAAGGGGTGTATATGCTCGATATCGTTGGCTTGCTAGATTGGGCGCTTCCGGTTATCGTTCTAGACGCCGATAAAGTAGAATTTGTATATCTCGCCGTCTGCGTCACCCGAGTCGATGTATGAACGATTTTCACAACGGTCGTTATTGTTCCCGCCGTCCCAGATGCCACTGTGCTCGATGGAATAGCCCCAGAAGTAGCAATATACGACGTTGTAACCACGCTGCCATCTCCCCGCTCCTGCTGTTGTCGCTGCTGCTGGCCACCCATTCCCTGTCCTCCTTTTGAGAGTTGTCGTTTGTAGAACCCCCTGTAGGGTGCGTATTTAATAGGAGGAGGCATATATTTCGGGAGCGAAGGGAGGTAAAATCTGAAATGGAAGCCGAAGAAGGGATCTCGTTTCTCCGCAGGGCGTGGCGCGGGTATCTTGAAGGATGGAACGTAAATTGGTAGGGGGACTGTGATCGTCTCCGCATGGCTGGCTTCGTGGTTTTCGCTAAGTATTATAGAAGTCCGAGTGGGAGGTTTGCTATGGTTGGGTATCATCATATATTAGCCAATATTCTATTCTGGACTTCGTGAATATCCCGTGATGGAGAGATATGCGTATACGCACCCGATAGGTAAGCTTAGAACTAGCGCCGAAAGTGACACTAGTATCAAGCCAATTCTCATAATATTCGTGAGAAAACGAAGATGTGGTCGTTGATGTAAAGCGCTGTATATTCCGTGTATTAGCCAAATGTTTTCTCAGTGAATATCTAACAAGGAAGCCGTAGCTGATCTTCTCACCGATATCAATCGTAAATCATATGGAGCTATGCCGTAGCACTGGGTACCATGTGCTGGATATGTCAAGTTGTCGATAGCGATCCGAGTACCATAAACATATATAATCCGAAATAAAAAACAACCCGTACAAGAATACGAGCTACTGGGTATAAAATTAGATCCAGGGTATCAGAAAATAAGAAAGAAACTATCCGTGGTGGTGTATCCGTCTATCCGTGCGGTCGTGATGTTGGATGAAGAGGCAAGAAAAGAGAGGAGTTAGAAAGAGGGTTTGTAAAATAAGGGCAGTTGTAAAGGCTAAAGGCCGTAGGGTATCTAAAAATAAAACTTCTAGTAGGCTATTACCTTATTCTTCGGAATAGTGCGATCAGTAAAGATGTGCGAATCAGGTTGTCTATTGAAAAATTGTTTCCTGCGGCGGGCTATATGTGGGCGTTTCATTTGAATAGACTGCATTTTTTTTTGTCCGTTGTTTTTTGTCACATTTGTTCCACTTATAGCGGCGCCTTATGACATTGGGTGCTAATTTAGACGCGAGGCTAAAGGGAATGGCTATTCAAGCCATGACTCGGCAGGTTACGTCTACCGATCCTATCGGACTTTTACGAGGAGATACCCGTTCGCTTCGTCTACCGACTGTGAAGTCCCACCTATACCCCGCTCGATGCGACGCAAGGCATCCATCTTGCACTGTAATAAATATAGCGTCACATGGAAGAAGAGTCGCGAGCCGGTGACACCCTAATGATTTCATAGCCTGGTATGATCTCAGTCATGGCTATTCAAATATGTTGGCGGTGAGGTTGAGGTGTGTTGTTTGTGGTGGTGGCTTGAATAACATTCATGGTGGCTTGTGTGGCAGATGTGTGGCTTGAATATTATTTTCACGGGACGAGGAAAGCCACAGCAGCGTTGGGGCTTGTTGGGCAGCGAGCGGGCAACTGGCTGTGCAAAGCTTCAAAGCAACTTTCCAAACAAAGCCGCCCTCTATCACTATCGATATACCGGCTGATACGGATAACCTGTTGTACCTGTCTCATACCTGATCACTAGAACGTAGAACATGAACAGTGAAATCCGGAAACCCGGCCGTATGCTAGAATTATATTCAAAACATTACAGAAGGACTGCTTTTCCAAGTCAATAATTAATATAGGTATACACCGACTCCTATATATACATTCAAAAAAAAAAAAACCAAATGCCGCTGTTGCTAAAAGCAAAAACAAGAACAGAGAGCCAAACTTTCAGAATGGCTGTCTAATGTGGTATGATGAACTAATGTTCCTCCTCATGGGACCCCTTCATCTCCATCTTATGACCCTTAGCGTCAGGATCGTGATCGTTCAGCTTCAACCCGTCATCGGGGACCTCCTTGGTCTGCACGGTTATCTTCTCAATCTTCTTTGGCCGCGCCCAGCCAGTTTTGAAGCGCGGCGCGGGGTCGAATCGAGGCATCGGGTGGGCTTCCGTATTGAACACAACATCGGTGAGCGGTAACAGATCGTTAGGTGAGAATAGCAGATAAAAGTATTTCAACGTTTCGGCCTGTAAAAGCACCCCACAAAAGTTAGTAACGTATCAATTAAAAATTGAATGCGAATAAAGGATGCATACCAGCCAAAAACTCTCCATATTATCCCTCTGACTGGCAGGCACGCTCAAAACCGAGTTCAAACTGGTGAAGCCACCGCCTTCGACGGCGGTATGCTTCACGAACGACTTAAATATCTTCCACCCCCATTCTCTGTAGATCTCATCGCCGGTCATCCGCCACATTAAGAACAAGCTCTCGACGGTTTCCGGTCGTTGGAGGTTATGCGCATCCTGTGGCTTGATTTGAATATCCTCGCCGCTGCCCTCGTCCATATTGAAGAAGGCAATTTCAGGCGCGAGACCCGTAGCCGTAACATTATACATCTCATAACAACTGCGCATCAATTCCTTGGCGAGTTGTAGGTCCTCTTCCTCTCTTTTACCCCATGTTGGCTTCTTCTTAGCTTCGGCGACTGTGGATCCATTTGTGGCTCCGAGTAAGATATTCCCAGGCATGAAGCAGACCAAATGGTCCATCTTAGGAGAGACGGTGGTTCCGATACCCATGGGCAATTCGGCGAGAAAAGTCCACCCGGACGGACGGCTCTTCTTCACCAGGTGTTTCTTGACGCCGTCCATCGCTTCGTGGTACATTTCCGCGTAGACCGTCTCCCCGGTTTGGAGGTACTGTTTGAGGAGGTATTCGTAGTAACTGTCACCTCGACTGCCTAGCCTGATCTCTCTGCCGCGGAATTTGCCAGTAGTAGCGTAGATGAAAATGGGCACGAGGCCGTCTTGAACGTGGTTATCATCGATTACTTTGATGACCTTCTCTGCGCGTTGCCAATATACCTGCTCGCCCATGAGTTTGGACATGTATTTCATTTCGAGCTGGAGGGTGGCAGCTTCAGCGGTTGACGAGGCGCCGCCGTCAGCGTGTGATTCGACGCCCTTGCTAGTTTTGAGGTTGATGGATGCCCAGGGGACACCGCTGGGAGAGTTGTACGCGCCGAGGAGACGGTCAGCGAGGTCGCCGGCCTTTTCGAGGTACAGATCCGGTTCCTGCTTGGCGCCTGGGTCAAGGCCGAGGGTGGTGGCGAGGTAGTGAGCAGACAAGAGACCTCCCAGCATGCGGATTGTGGTTTCAAAGGTGTTGACTTCCTGGTCCTGGTCGTATGTGAGGGCGGTCTGGACCCATTCACGGGCGTGGGCGAGCGGTTGAGTGAGGCCCATGAGCATCATTGTGTCGAGGGCATCGATGATGATCCAGCCGAGGCCCTTGGAAGCCATTTGCTCACCTGAGCGGGAAATTGGGTGGAACTGGTCGAAGCCCCAGGCGTAGTTTGCGTATGCTTCCCAGGAGATGGAGAAGACATCTTTAACCCGTTCGCGACGGTCGAGCCATTTCTTCTCAGAGGCCCCCTTGCCGCCGAACCAGCTGTTTGATTCTTCTTTGGGAGTACCGTATTGAAGTGTGGGATCTTCATCGTCGGTGGACTTCTGTGGTGGACTTCCCGGGGCGTAGAACCACCAGTAAAGGCCGCCGATGACGACGAGGGCTATGAGGGCGGTTCGTTTCCGCAGGAGGGCGTCCCAACGCCGCCGACGGTAGCCATATGTGGAGGTCGACGAGGATGAGTGGTAGGGCTTGTCCTTGTAGAGGGGGAGGTCGGAGGCAGGAGAGCGAAATATGCCGCCTATACGGTTCTGGACGCCGGCGGGCTTGTGGACGGAGCCTGACGAGGCCCAGTAGGAGTCCTCGTTCTGACGCTGGGGGTTTGTGAAGGAGGGGACGTTACGAGGGATTGAGAAGGCCTATCGATATGGATAAATGCATACACAGCATTAATAATTAGTAGCTGATACAAGATATACTATATTATAAATATCAATTGGGGTTGAAGTGTCGAGTGTCAGGGGGAGTACCATGATGGCGGCCAGGTAAATCAATATATCGGCGAAGTCGCGTGGAGCAGCCGAACGTGAGGGCGGTACCGACGGGTGTCAATCAGCTACACACGGCTACAGTGCCACGGCCATGCTTGCATGCGACTCGACGCGCGCCAGAGATATAACCGGTGGACTCGAGTCTGAATTCGGGATAGAGAAGCTGTGGTTTCGGGGAGAGTCCACGGTAGCTCGACTGATTGTGGCGGTGGCCTGGCAGCTGAGGTTGCGCCTGTCCGCTTTGGGTGGCCCAGCCGAGAACCAGGCAAGAAACGACTCCATCACCACGACAAAAGACTTGTACGAGATCGATATCAGGCCAATTGAAGAGCACCCGCGGCGGACAGACGGCAAGATGGTGTTCCTTCACTCTATGATCATCCACGAGAGCGTGCCGATTCTGGTAAGTCTTCCATACAGAGATCTAGTGTGTGGGTGTCTAGGTGCTGACGAAAATTTTGCAGTCGGCCCTCCAGCGCTTCTACGGCATCGGCCCCAACGTCGCCTCGCGAATCTGCGCCAAACTGACGCTCTACCGGTCCGCCAAGCTGGGCGAGCTGTCCCAGAAGCAGCTGACGCAGGTGCAGCAGGAGCTGTCCAAGCTGACGATCGAAAACGACCTGCACAAGAGCATCGTGGACAACATCCGGCGGCTGAGGGATATGGGCACCTACCGAGGGAGGAGACACGCCATGGGACTGCCGGTGAGAGGCCAACGGACGCAGACACAAGCCAAGACGGCGAAGAAGCTCAATCGGGTGGAGAGGTCGATGGGATCCCATCGCTCGTCGATGATGTGATCAAATATCACTCCGCGGTCTTCAGTTTATATGTGAATATATGCCATATCATATCCTCTGTACATAATACAATAATCACGCATATCAAGGCGGTTTCACCAAAAACTTCACATATATTGTCTGTATAAAATGGTACAAAAGGAGGGATGATATGGCTGAATGCAGCAGCAACGGGGGATATACTACAACGCTAATATTAATATAAATATAAATGCACACCGTCCCGTTCACCCAGAACCGTATACTACTGTAATACCATATGATATCAGTCTCCTCATACTGTTCTGGTTCTCAATTATAGTCAAGCGGACTGTTGTTGGTTGGCTGCGGGCGCTCGGCACGCGATAAGACCACATCTCAGTTGGCCCCTCCGTCCACAAACAAACGTCACCGCCATTAAAGCCCCACGCCGTCTTATTATCTCGACGATGGCTATTTTCGTATTCAAACATATCTATCAAGCATCGTAAAGCTAAAAAATGTGGATTCTCCCGCTCGTCGGCTACGTCGGCATCATCTGCGGCTTCACCTTCCTCACCCTCGCCATCGGTGGGCCACAACCATCCTTATTCTGCAGGAGACGGGAAAGACACTAACTAGAAGTATCATCGCAGCATCCGGACTGTACTACCTCTCCGAGCTCGTCGAAGAACACACCGTCGTCTCCAGACGCATCCTCGCCCGCCTGATACAAGGCATCGTCGGCATCCACGTCTTATTGCTCGTCGTCGACCGCTTTCCGTTCCTGCTCACGCTGTTTAGCGCCGCGAGCCATGGCGTCTACGCTATGAACCTACGGCGGTTCCCCATGGTCGCGCTCTCAGATGGCTGGTTCATCGGTAGCTGCAGTACGTTTACAATTTTACACTAAATTCATGGTACACAATATTTGTGCTTTTAAGGGGAGGGGTAGCTAACGACGAGGTGGACAGTCCTGGTAGTGTCGAATCACATCCTCTGGTTCCGCCACTTCTCGAAACCGCCGGAACCGCTGTACAACTACTCGGCCCCGTCGTCCGCTTACAACAGACACAAGCACACGTACGGCTCCTCGCTCGATTACAAACCCATACCCTCGTTCAGCGAGATCTCTGCCTTCTTCGGCTTGTGCGTATGGCTGGTCCCCTTCGCGCTGTTTGTGAGCTTGAGCGCGGGAGAGAACGTGCTGCCCAGCACCATGGGCGGGGACAGCTCCGCGGGCGTGGTGGGCAGCGGTGACGGCGATGGCAAGAAGAAGGGCAGGAAAGGGTTGTTCAAGGGCGGCATCGACGGGATCTGGGACTGGATTCTGGAGACGGGGCAGGCGCTGGGGATAACTGGCGGAGCGCGCCGGCGGAGCGCTTTTTAATAATCGAATAGTTCTTTTTTACTCTCTGTATTGACGGCACTGTTGGACGGGGATCGCAGCTGTATATAAAATAATAATAACCATAATTTGACAGCCAACGCCCTCAACCTGACAATTATTTGAGTAATTATAAGTGCATTGTGAATGGGGGTTTCTCGGCTCGGGTGCGCCTTCCATCCAGCCGGGCCGACTGGCAGAAAACTCGGGTGCAAATTTTCACGGCAGCAAATAACACCGCAAATGGCCTACAGGACTATTACCACGGACAATTCCTCCCCGGACGCCTGAATAAAATATATTTATTAAATACTTACCTGAGGGTATTGAATAAGGGAAATTGACATCATCGGCGTGTGGGGGCATCTGCTTGATCTTATCTGAACCCCTCCCCGTCGGTGGCCGTCCCGAACGAGAGCCACCTTCCGAACTGAACGGAAGAAAAAGAATCTGATAACCAGCCCACCGCAAAATCTATCCGCTCGCACTTTCTCTCCCGTCCAAACACTATCTCCATTCCTTCTTTCCTTCTCTCTCTCCCCTTCGGTCCCTCTCTCGATATTATTCTACCAGAGACTTCAACATGATCTCCAGACGTGCTCTGCAGGTACCTTCTTTCTCGCTGCCCCCACGTGGAGGCCAATCTCCAACCCAACGCAGTATAATCTCACTGACTTCATTGCAGACCGCTCTTCGCTCCGGCGTCAGACCGCAGTCCGCCGTTGCCGCTCCCGCCGTCGCCCTCCGCTGTACGTTATACGCATTTGAAGATATATGAGATCACTGTCAGGACGTCAATTGACCGCTGCTGCTAGCATACGCCACCTTCCCCACCACCGTCGGCGAGGACCTCCTCAAGCCAACCAAGTATGGCGGAAAATACGTCGTCACCTTAATACCAGGTAGGCTTCCTCTACTATTTCAATTGGGCTATAAACATTGTGTCTAATGTGGTATTGCAGGTGACGGTATCGGTATCGAAACCGCGGAGGCTGTCCGCACCGTCTTCAAGGCCGACAACGTCCCCGTCGAATTCGAGCAGATTGACGTCTCCGGTCTCGAGGAGGGCAAGAAGAACGCTGACGTTCTCTTCAAGGAGTGCATTGCCTCCCTCAAGAGAAACAAAGTCGGCCTAAAGGGTACTTTTTCCACCTTTTATTGCATGTTATATTGTAATTCGTTGTCTAATTGTGGATAGGTATTGTCTACACACCTGTCGACCGTACCGGCCACGCCTCCTTCAACGTCGCTCTCCGTCAGGAACTCGACATCTACGCCTCCGTCGTCCTCATCAAGAACATCCCCGGCCTGCAGACCCGCCACCAGAATGTCGACTTCTGCCTCATCCGTGAGAACACCGAGGGCGAATACTCCGGTCTCGAGCACCAATCCGTCCCCGGCGTCGTCGAATCCCTCAAGATCATCACCCGCGCCAAGTCCGAACGTATCGCCCGCTTCGCCTTCAACTTCGCCAAGGCCAATAACCGCAAGAAGGTCACCGTCATTCACAAGGCCAACATTATGAAACTCGGCGACGGTCTCTTCCGCTCCACCTTCCAGCGTGTCGCCGAGGAATACCCCTCCCTCATCACCAACGACCTCATCGTTGACAACGCCTCCATGCAGGCCGTCAGCAAGCCCCAGCAGTTCGACGTCCTCGTCATGCCAAACTTGTACGGTGGCATCCTCTCCAACATTGGCGCCGGTCTCGTCGGTGGACCCGGTGTCGTCCCCGGTTGCAACATGGGCCGGGAACACGCCGTCTTCGAGCCAGGTTGCCGTCACGTCGGTTTGGACATCAAGGGACAGGACCGCGCCAACCCAACAGCCATGCTGTTGAGCGGTGCCATGATGTTGCGCCATTTGGGATTGGACCAGCACGCGGGACGTATCTCGCAGGCCGTCTACAACGTCATCGCCGAGGGGTAATTCTCTCCTCTCCCCCCATATAACCCCTCTCTCCTCTTTTGTTTCTTTATATAAACGAATACATGCTAATATGGTCACTTTCCGGAATACAGCAAAGTCAAGACCCGCGACATGCACGGCACCAGCAGCACCCACGAGTTCACCAACGAGGTTCTGCGCAAGATGGACGAACTGGCTTAGAACACCATCGACCTAAGTCTCTTGCCTAACCTTAAGAACTTGCCGGTTAGCTACAGAGTAGTGGATATTCCTTACTACCAGCAGAACCCCGTCTTCCCGGGCCCGCCGTTAGGTCCCGTCCCTGGTAGCGTGGATTACGAGAAGCGGATGGTTATCCGGGTTGCGGATCTGCTGGTTAGCGAGGAGGGAGTGAAGGACGAGAGGGAGGCGTAGAATATTCATCTTTTTGTTTCCTTTATTATTACGATTTTTTTGTTTCCATTGCGAATTGTTCTACGGGTTTCCTCTTGTTTTTTCGCTTTTTTGATGGTTCTTTTCTTTTTTTGTTGGGTTGTGTTATAACGTGTAGATAGATATGGGGCGGGATGGCGGTAGGCTTTCTTGCGCTGCTTGATATTCATTCCCTTCCGTTACAGCTGGTGATTCTGAAACAGTAGATAAGATGCGGTGATTTATTCTATGCTCGGCAGCTCGGCGGCGAGAAGTCGCTGGATATTGACGTTTGATACCACTGGAAATATGTAGAAGTGAGTCGTGACCGTCTGTGGAATTTCCTAGAAAGGTATTGGGTTTCCATGAGGTTGGGAGAATCTTCCAAATGTTCCAAAAGGTATTCAGAAACTGTTGTTCTGTAGTAGGGCAGAGAATATAAATACCTTCCTTTCTGCCCGCCTTCATCCTTCCTCCATTCTTCCTTCCTTTCAACCCACACCATACTTAAAGTACAATTCACATATTTTGTAAAAAAAAAATATTGACAAAAGTATTAAGGGATATGCCCACCTACACAGCCTTCTTCTAGCTTACACGGAATCGAATATCCTCCGAGCTTATTACCTGGAAAGGAAAATATCTATGGCATTCTAAACCTGCTGCGTTTCATGACTGTACCCGTTCAGGCTCACACTTTAATATTGAGCGAACTACGACAAATTAATAACTTCAACCTTCTTTATGGGTCAATATACTAGTATACTATAAGACTTCCATCCAGATTGGAATAAATAACAATATGGCGCTGTTCGTAACGTACTGGCTCAAATGGCATATATGTGCTCTTGGGATATTTACTTGAATTCTATGGACCCAGGCACTCCCTCTCGATGTCCGGCTAATGGGCCTTCCTTCGTGCATTACAGATGATCGAGAAACATTTAGTAGAAGGAAAACATATGTTTCAATCGAATTTCCAGCCGTATTGAATAATAAAATACCATTCAATATATGTGCATCTCTGCATGTCTAATAGAAGACGTAAGGCTGATGTTTCATAAAGCTTGGAAAAAAGATTGAACATGTGCCCAATATATATTCCAAATTTAACCCGTGCCTCCTCTCCGTTGATGATTATAACTGTCAAGCCGGAATAAGCACCAAATAATGGGCCCCTTAAATGACTGCTACCGGTGTATATCGATCAATATATCATATCCATGAAAGAGACAACACATGAATAGCTAAAGTAAATCACCAATACAATGCCTGCCATACGGCGGGAGCGTGAAACGACTGGTATGTCATAATACAAAACCAGTACAATATGTTTACCACTTTTATATAGTCTATAAAATTTCGAAAGCTCAAACAGCAGAGGGAGAGTTGGATGAAATCTTCTCACATCCATCCTATATTTATCAGCCATATTATGTGAGATAGAACTCTTCGTATTCGTGTCTCCAAAAAGAATTGGAATTCTGGAACATGGTGGAGGAATATCTATCATCATCGTTTGTATAACCATTGAGAACCTAATGTGAAAGACGACAATCTAAAGGAGCGATGTGTGCTATCGATTTCACAGGTCATGCTCAAGATTTTCCCATGATTAAACCTTTGTAATTCTACCGTCATGAGAATTCTTGGAGATCAAAGGTGCAAGGACTCGGGGAGTCTGATCATAAATGAGGTATCGTGCGGAGACCGTAAGGCAAGGACCTAATGTCTTGATTTCTTTGACAGCAAAGCTATCACTCAATGAGATTCCGCGCTCCGACTCAAGATTCTCCATATGGCCCAAAGTGGACAATAATACCGACGGAACGGATGAAAGCCGGCCTTTCGACCATCACCACCATGCAAATGTATCATATCTATCTACGATGGAGTCGCTCGGTGCTATTCTCTGTCTGGCCTGCGAGACTTTTTTCCTAGTAAACCGGCACAGTTATATTTGAGATCATGTTCTCCCAAATAATGTCCTCTTCATTGGATTCAAATAACGAAATCTAGGTTCTAGGGCCTACATGACCGAAAAACACCATCTAATGAGGAGTTTCCACGAACTATATACTATATGCAACAGCATTAAAGCGAATAGACCAAACGTACGAGAATCCAGAAAGACCTATTTCTGGAATATGCAGTAGCCTAGTGTTTGGCAAACCATCACAAAAGATCGAGATTTCTAAACCGGCACAGGGGATTCAAGAATAAAGCCTAAAATCAATATTAAGCTAGCGAAGATTGCGCTAAATTATAAGATATTATTACAAGTTAATACTGCGAGTCTCCGAGACTCAGCAGAATGTTGAGCCTAAGCCAAGGTCCGGCATTCTGATATTAACACCTTTCAATGTTATAACAAAACAATGTATTGTCTACTCATGGAGTTCGCTTATCAGTAAAGAAGATTTTGTCACAGATTTTAAAACTATTCGTTGGATTCCTGACAGTTTATATGAGGATACAACGGAGAATCTAAATTTATACAACAAGATATTCAATAAGAGGGTAGGCATGATATAATGACAAAGATATCAATATCCAATTAGAAATAAGCGATCTATCAAAAAGCTGATTCTCGATCCATCTAAGCATCATGTCTTATCGAGAATAAACATGCGTCTGGCATTTCCAGGACTATTTGAACTCAAAAAGACGGTAAAAAATGGGTATACGCCAACGGTAAGAGATGTCCAGCGTGCTTGGCGCTGTCAGTTATCTACAAGGTGTAGAATACACTAGCTCTCAGATACTGCAATTGTGCCATGACATATATGGCAAATCCGATGAATTTGTGGTTCTTATTCACCGCGGAAGTGGCAAACGCTGCGGCATTAATACTAACAACTATCTCACGCATGGAAGACGTCTCGCCGGCTCGGCTCGGCCACAGCAGTCATATTGACACCATCACCTTCCCCCTTTAGGGCTGGGTCGCCTCTGGACGCGAAGCACCTACCGAAGCGAAACTGGTCCTATGGCGGTCGTACTCTTAGCTTCGGGTATGACAAAAGATAGAGGTTACCCGTGGCTTGTTAGGAAAGCGAAAAAGATGTGCGAATTACCAAATGTCTGTCATATTTGACATTGAGTAGCTAATAATATGGTCAAAATGCTAAGCGGCCACTGCTTTGGAAATGCCTTCCGACTTCCTAAATCGATTATTAGCCTAGCAGCACAGTGGGACTCCTTTGTCCATTTTTTTAAACCTCTCTCGACAATTTTAAACACACATACCTACACACGAACATATGCGCGCGCGCTGTGGCGCCTTTCAAGTGCGAAGTGGTCTCGCGGGCCCGGACTTGACGAGTTGCGTTGCTTTCCACTAGGATTTTAGTCCTCGATTTCTCTCTTATGGATCCATAGTATCAAAAGCATGGCTCTACTCGTTAGAGTCCTAATAGTTTGGTTGTCTCTTTCAAACCTTAAATGCCTCGGATAATTACTACGTAGCTACCAAAGTTATATAGCGCGAGGACGCATTTCTTCCACACCCATTTGCGACCTACATAGCTTAGGTCGTAATCAGATGGGAATATTCACCCAATTTCGAGATTCCAGGAATCCAATTTCATATAAAATCTGGTATTAACTATACCACCTCCTAAACTCACAAAAGAACGTTGGCAAATATTAACTCACATCGATGGGGGGGCTGGCACCTACCAAGAATGCGCAAGCACCAGACAGTAAGTCAAACCAAGACCGTTGACGGCTGGGCTGGTTCGGACCAGAAATTGACATTCCTATTGACAGACCATCCAATCTTTGACTCATCCAGTCAAAGCGATGCTTCTGCAAGCAGCGTCCCCCGGGGAGTGATTTGTTACGAGATCTCCGAGATTATTGATGCGTAATTATCACGGAACATCGGCTGTACGACAAAGAGAAAAGTTAACTCCCGTTTCGGTGTTTGGTGTTCACTCGTACAAAGAGCTTTATATTTGCTCCAAGTATCACCACCAAAATGATTTCGTTCCCTACCTACTTCTTGAAGGCAATACCAAAGCACCCGGACAGCTGGCGAAGATTCACCATACGTGTACCTATGGAGATATCCGATTACCTTTACTGACTCGGACGCACGATGCCTGGTTAAGACGAAGTTAGGTATTCATGGGTGGGAGTGATCTTGGATTCAAGCCTCACACTGTCTAAAACCCCTCTTCTTCGTCTTGTCCTGTCCCACTTTATATACAGCTTTCCCGAGAAATTGGCGGCATCATATATGAAGGTTGCCTGACCAGAGGATAGTTTGAAAACCCGGTTCGTTCAAGAAACGAATCATCTTCAGGGAAGATGTCTCAAGCCAGACTGATGAGACGCGCATCGAAGCTTACACAAAAGCCTTTTTGGAGGACTCCCCATTCGAATTGGGTAAGTGTCGTACCGATCTTTAGCTTAGATGGTCTATTACCATAGCCGCCGCAGATATCGAAGGATTGATTATGCTCAATACAGAATACCATTTCAGCATTTCGACAAATTAAAATCTTTACAAAAGAAAATGCAACATTGATAGCTCTGTAGCTCAACAGCGATACTTGATGAATGAATATATAGATATTTCCAGATATCGCAGTACATATATGCAAAACGCCGCATATATCGCCCAAAATGATAAGAAATACCGGTACTGAGTATATGTGGAATTTTACTAGGAGTAGTGATCCTATGCCTCAACTGGGCGCTGGCGTAACCGTGTATGAGAAATATATACATGCTATCCTCCTAGTATTTAGTTGCCCTTGAGTACTTAATTTTCAACGGAGTTTCTTAAAAATAAGGGGTCCAAGTTTGAACCCAAGTAAACAACAAAGGAGTTCGACGAAAGATTTATGATTTTGTTACGACTCCGACTTCTCGATGAAGTTGGAGTATTTAAAGAGGTGATGTTTAATTTTGGCTCGGCCGAATCGATGAAAAAAATGCGCATACTGGGTTTTCAAGATGTATCTAAGTACTTT